>CP139502.1:183394817-183956858 GCA_021014915.2 Artemisia tridentata subsp. tridentata | reverse complement strand
CATGGGATCACTAGAATTCGCTTGTGCATTAAATACAACCATAAAAACCTTTAGTACGCATTTGGTTCATGTTTCTTAAGACGTTCAAGCAAGTTACCGAATAGGAAGTTAGCCAGTTTTCTTAAGCCTAACATAGATAAACAATCATCCAATACAACTAACAACACACTAACAACCAATAATCAATAGCTAGGTTTCATTAGATCTAAGCAAACACAAGATAAATTTAGCCTAACATGTTAAACAAAAGACAAGAATAAGATAGAATCAAACAACACATAGACATATTGAATGATTAATTGATAACTTATCTTTCAATGAAACATGGAAGATCTCAAGGCAAAAAGCCCTGAAAAAGTAGCTAAAATCGTCTTAGGGTTTTCTCCCAAAATTCCACACACTAAGCTCTCCACTAATGACAAAAAATTAGAAAACTATATATAGATTTTTGGATCTGACGGCGTCACCTTATGGAGTGTGACGCCGTCACCTCGCCGCTTTTAGGGTTCCCGGATGACCTTCTTGACGCCGTCCCTCTTTAGCTCTTCAAAAATCCATTCTGGCTTATCAAGGCTTGACGCCGTCTAACCATGAACGTGACGCCGTCCCCTTATGATTTAAGCCGTGACGCCCTCGATCAAGTTAAAGCGTGACGCCGTCAGAATTCACATGCTATTTTCACTGGCCCGTCATGAGTAAATTTCACGTCCAACTTTTCTTGCCAAGGCATGACGCCGTCTAGAGTAATTCTTGACGCCGTCAAGAGTAACTTTTAGCCGATTTTTGAGACTTTGCCGTTTTCTTCACTTTAATGCTCCAAAAACGTCCAAAATGCCTCCTTTTCCAGATTTCTCCTCAAAAGTACCTAAAATGACAAAAGGAACGATTTAGGGCAATATTTGATCAAATAAATACGATTTCGGGCTTAAATGACCCCTTAAAAGCGGTACACTTTTCGCTTCATCAAATACCCTTACACTTGAGATTTGCTTGTCCTCAAGCAAATGCGCTTTTATTCTAATCAAAATACAAGTTAGGGGTCATTTAATGCTAACATAAAAGTAATTACAACAAATATTCGTTCCACTTCAATCATAATAAGCACGGAGATTATAAACTAGCACCTCACAAGTAGTGTTTAGATACTCACATCTCTCAAGTGTCATCAAAATAAATCTCATAAATGAAAACGGAAAATATCTCTCACTACCTGTCATAGCAAATAGATTACCATAGGCTTGGGAAAGGATCGAAAACCTCCTCCACTAGGCGTAAGCACCTAAGATAAACTATCAAAGAGGGCTTTTAAATGGGTTATAACGTTAGGTGTAGGGAAAAGGAAAACACGGTTTTGTTGGATAAGGGATATTTTACTGGTGGCGAGTTAAAGATCTTGATTAATTACATGTACTATACAATGTTGCTAAGCCCAGACTCGACTCAATTTTAAGCTAGAAACAAAATAACAAAATAACAAAAACATAAAAATAAACATAAAATTAAACGGGATGGTAGTCCGTATGTTTTTTCTATTTTTCATTTTCTCATTTTTTTTGTGTTTTTCTTGATTTTTTTTTTTTTTTTTTTTTTTTTTTTTTTTTTTCATACACTCTTGCCCTACCATCCAAAATAATACATCATAGGGGCATTGCATTCCCCTTACACTTGAATTTTTACATAACTTTACAAATACTAATCTAATGACTCGAATTAAGATAATTGAAAAACTTGGAGCACTTTTAAAACATTTAGCACATATGGGGGTAATAAATGATGTTCTTCCCCATTACTCCATTATACTAGTACCTTACCCATGAGTCCCAATCGTCCCAAAACAATATGTACAAGGATATGACTCGACTTAGCAACCATGTAATCAACTAGATAATTAACTTGGGTTTAAACAAATGTGTAACAATAATGCACTAAAAATGAGTGCATACAAGGTAGGCTAAGGCGATTTGGGTGTACATTTAAGTGGGGTGTAAACAAATTCTTCCTTTAAGTAAAATGCTTAAAGTTCGAAACGAAAAGATAGGCTCTGAGGGGTGTACTAGGGGTATCGTGTACTAAAAATGAGTACAACGCAAAGGGTGTGGGAGAATTACTTGACCAATGTAGCCAATGTAATTATAACAAAAACACAGGTGTAAAACAATGGGTTAATCCTAATGCCTCTTATCATGTAGTAAATCTAACTACACGAATGTAGTCTCACTTGTGGCCTTGGAATGGTCCTAACGCAAGTTCTAGAATCTAAGTGCTACCGGTACACACATCATAGCATAAATGCTTTTCCTACCAATTCTAGGGGTGAACCTCACATATTTGGGGTGGAAAATTTTTTAGTAGTACGGTTTTTGTGCTAGTTATATAACTCCTATCCGTGAGACGCTCATTAAGATCAAAGTTTCACTCCTAAATGTTGTAAAAAATTTTAAATTTGGCACTAAAATTACTTTAACAAGTATTTCTCTCAGTTTTATTACACATCTACTATTAAACAAACAAAAATCAAGCGCAATGGCATTCTCTAAAATCGTACTTTTACCCTCCCCTTACACTTAAGATGAACATTGTCCCCAATGTTCAAATAATAAGATGTAAAAGCAAAAAGTAAAAGAATGAAATCAAATACTCCCCTGATTCGCTCGGTGGATAATGAAATTACACGGTTAAATCTTCCTCCAAAGAGAATGTTGAAGCTCCATGACTAATGCATCGCCATAAGCTTGATTCCAAAAACATCTCCTTGTCCAAAATAACCTGTTAAACCTGAGAAAACAAACACGAAAACCTGCATAACATCGGCGGGAAAAATCTATATATAAGGATATAATGCTTGTGGAATGATAATTTTGCAGATTCCTGGAGATTATAAGTTGGAGATTTAATAAAAACTTTTTATGAAAACAAAACTTTCAAAAATTTCTGGAAATTAAATCTGACGCCGTCAGGTTATAACCCCTGACGCCGTCAGAAATGACCTGACAAAAATTTTCATTTTAAGTTTCCGGAAAATTTCTGGAAAAACCTTTACCTTACTTCCTGGAAATCCTGCAAAACATCATTATGACTCGATACAAGCATTTGACTCAAACAAATACGAATATGTATGCTAATTTATTATTATTACGATTCATGTTAATTTGTGTTCTAATAAACCGATTTAGATTTCCCTTACACTTATCTTTTGCAAAATACCTTTATATGTAGTTAAGACGAAGTTAAAAACAACATAAAGCATTTTCACAAATTAGTTTTGAACATGAATCAATAGTAATAAAAATTAAACACACATACGGAAACAAATAAAATCAAACAAACAAATAAATAAACACACAAAGCAAATAAAACAAATAAAGCTTGGGTTGCCTCCCAAGAAGCGCTTTTCTTTATTAACGAGTCTTGTAGCTAGACTCAAAGTCACGTACATTACGTGACTCCATCATCGGTCACGGTTCCTAGGCCATTCTCTTTTGATCCTCTATTAGAATCACTTTCATAGTAAAGGTATTTCGGGTCCACGTGATCAAAAGGATTGTTTCGGTATTTAGAACTAAGTTCCTTATCGTGCTTAAAGAATCCGCTTGACAGGTCAAAAGTGTCCTTACATCCCCTTCTCACATCATCATCACATAACACGAGTTGGGAACTTAACCCATCGAGCCCTTTATAATCAATCTCCTTGAATTCTCTCATCTTGTAAGGCGTTTGGTATGAGATTTCCCTAATCCCATCGGTGAAAGTCATGATCCCATTGAGCTCGTCCACAACCAAGCTTGTGGCCTGGCAAAAAGGTGCCCCAAAAACAACTTGTGATAACCTGGGATCGATGTACTCTTCGATATTATCGACGATTGCGAAGCTCATAGTGAATGTCATATTTCCTACAAACACCTGTATATCATCATCTATGCCGATGTCGTCCTTCCCTTTATGAATCATCCCCCATCTGCAAATGTTGTTATAATGAAACAAGGACATCACATTTTTGGGTAAACATGTGTCAATGTAAACATTATAAAATTGCTGGTGACCAATCATGCAAGGTATTTTGAGATTATTTGGATCATGTTGCTTAATTCGGCCAGGCCTTCTACCGTGTAACCCCCATGTGTTGCCACTTGCTGATGGTTGATACTCATACACTTCTTCACAGCCATCCCGAAAAATCACTTTCCTGACAGCATCGGTAAATAATGCACTCCTATCATCCTCATCGAGTATCACTCCCGTTGCTTTTATGAATGGTTTGCCTAGAACAAGGCCAGTTAAGGATGGGCTGATGATAGAATTCATGCTATTAATTACAGTTAACTAGATATGAAAGAGGAACTTTTCTATCACAATTGGTACCCTCCTTATTACCCCGATGATATTAGACCCTTCATATTTGACTTGTTCAGTGAAGGCTTCATTATATAGAGAAAGGGATATTGCGCTTATAGAAGAGTTGGGGTTTATGTAGGCATCTTTTATAAACTTTTTCCTAGTGGTGCAAGAAATCTTAAAGACCCTAGGAGCGCCATCCTCTATTCTCTCTCCGAATCCCATAGGCGACCTTGCTGTGCCCCTCTCAAGTTCCTCTACCAGGGGGCGGTCTAGCAGTCCTGCGAGCCCATGAGGCATTTCGGATTTCTCTTCCGAGCCCTCCTCATCACTCACCTCTATTGTACTCGAGTTCTTTGGTGAGTCTAGATAGTCGTCGGGCGCCTTGGTTTTCTTTTCGGGAACTTCACCCTCCATTTCATTGTCCACATTCTTGGCTGTTTGTTGGTCCAAATTTGGTTTAGGAACAGGTATTGTTGTAATGGTGTTCACGAAGTGGAGAGGTTTCGAAGGGGTATGAGTATCTCCTGTTTTTTTTTCGTTTTGTGATATGTATTTGAAGAGTTTACTAGGGTGCTTAATTTTTACAGGAGGAGGTGTTTGGTGGGTTACCGTAACAGATTTGATCTCATTAACTCGTGCCAACTCACAAGCTGACCTGCCAGCAAGGCGATCATTGATAACCTTTAACAGGTTATCAACCTTGTTGTTCATATCAACTTGCTGTTGTCTGAATTGATTCTCAAGTTTGGAAAGCTGTGTTTCTTGAGAGAGAATGAATTTTTGCAGTGATTCCTCGCGATTTTGTTGTTTATGCGTGTGTCGCTGAGGATAATGTTCAGACCAAGTGAGCGGGGTAGAGTCATTGAATGATACGCTACGAGTTTGGTTCCAACTAAAATTTGGCTTATTCTTCCATGCCTCATACCCATCTTCGGAATTTTTGGGCCCATAATTAGTGGCGAGCCACTTATCTCCCGCCTTATCGATTCGCGAGGATGCGAATTCTTTGAAAGCCTGTTTGGGAAGTTCCATGCAGTCATGAGTGTCGTGGGGACCACTACATAATTTACACGAAGAAGTGATTTTGTTCACTTGGCTTGAAGGTTTAGGAGCCTCGTAGGATTTCATGAGAAACTTGACTTGGTCTTCAAGTTCTATGATCCTACGGTCGGAAGTGCTTGAATTGTTCGAAGGCAAAGATATTGCCTTGACCGTTTTATAAAAATCACGGGGATCACTCCAACTTTCGTTGTCATAAAGAGCAAGATCCTCTAGGAGAGCCCATGATTGTTCCGCACTTAGATCACGTAGCTTGCCACCGGCCGATTGGTCAATGGTTTGCCTCGTGGAGAGATTGATATGGTCATAGAAGATTTGGACTTGGAGCCAAAGTTCTATGCCATGGTGAGGGACTTTTTGGAGTAAGTCCTTGAATCGAGTCCATGCCTCGTAGAGAGTTTCGCCTTGACGTTGTTGGAACATCAAGATATCATTCCTTAGCTTGGTAGTTCTTCCCGGTGGGAAAAACTGAGCAAGGAAACGAGTGGTGAGATCATCCCAAGAGGTGATGGATCCTGCGGGTTGACGTTCTAGCCACTGACTAGCTTGGTCCCGCAAAGAGAATTGGAAGAGACGCAATCGGGTCGTCTCTCGAGTGGCAACATCAAGGTCTATAGAATCAACGATTTTAAGAAAGTCCTTGAGATGTTGATTAGGATCTTCAGAACGAAGTCCATGGAATGCGCATCCACTTTGCACCAACCGGATGGTGTCGGATCGCAAGGGTGTGATAATGGCTCCTTGAGTGAGCTCAATGGTGTTTCGATAGCCATGGTGGCTAGGACGGGAATACTCTCCTAAAGTACGGGCTCTAGGAGGTGGTTGTGGTTGTTGTGGTGGTGGGTTGTGTGGGTTAAGGATATTACCATCTTCCATGATGTCGGACGTTAATGGTTACGAACAAAGACACGAAGAAAATAGATAGACTAAAGAAAACCTAGAAAAATAAAATAAAAATCTCACTAGAAAGGAATCTAGTGAGTAGACCTAATAGAAATAAAAATTCAACCTAAACAATAACTATTCCCCGGCAGCGGCGCCAAAAACTTGATTGCGTGGTTTTGTAACCTTACAACAGGTTTTACCTCTCGAGGGATCTCAAGAGGCTTACAACCCCACCAGGCAGTGTACCTGACCGATGTAGTATAGTGTAGTGGTAAGTACGGGGGATTGATCGTTCTCCACAGGGAATAGTGTTCGTTAGGTATGAAAGGCTACTCTAATTAGGTCTAAGGGTTGAGGAAGATTCTTTTTTATGTTTTTATAATTTTATGAAAGCAAGTAAAATCTCGGGTTTGAAGGAGTGGGCGGAATTAGTTGCTAGTCAACTAACCCAAAATTACTACGGATGCAAATAAAATAAAATAACAAAAATGAAAATGTGGTGAGAAACTTATGTGTAGAGAAATGTGTTTACTTAGATTTCCTTACTCCCTAACTATCTTTTACCGGTTAATTAGTGTGTATTAGTCGCGTGGATGATGGGTGTATTCCTTAATACCATTCGTGGGGTGGCGTACTTACTTCCCCAACTCTACAAGCTCCTACTTCACTCCTATGTCGAGCCGGCTAGGAAGCTCCTAACATGGGATCACTAGAATTCGCTTGTGCATTAAATACAACCATAAAAACCTTTAGTACGCATTTGGTTCATGTTTCTTAAGACGTTCAAGCAAGTTACCGAATAGGAAGTTAGCCAGTTTTCTTAAGCCTAACATAGATAAACAATCATCCAATACAACTAACAACACACTAACAACCAATAATCAATAGCTAGGTTTCATTAGATCTAAGCAAACACAAGATAAATTTAGCCTAACATGTTAAACAAAAGACAAGAATAAGATAGAATCAAACAACACATAGACATATTGAATGATTAATTGATAACTTATCTTTCAATGAAACATGGAAGATCTCAAGGCAAAAAGCCCTGAAAAAGTAGCTAAAATCGTCTTAGGGTTTTCTCCCAAAATTCCACACACTAAGCTCTCCACTAATGACAAAAAATTAGAAAACTATATATAGATTTTTGGATCTGACGGCGTCACCTTATGGAGTGTGACGCCGTCACCTCGCCGCTTTTAGGGTTCCCGGATGACCTTCTTGACGCCGTCCCTCTTTAGCTCTTCAAAAATCCATTCTGGCTTATCAAGGCTTGACGCCGTCTAACCATGAACGTGACGCCGTCCCCTTATGATTTAAGCCGTGACGCCCTCGATCAAGTTAAAGCGTGACGCCGTCAGAATTCACATGCTATTTTCACTGGCCCGTCATGAGTAAATTTCACGTCCAACTTTTCTTGCCAAGGCATGACGCCGTCTAGAGTAATTCTTGACGCCGTCAAGAGTAACTTTTAGCCGATTTTTGAGACTTTGCCGTTTTCTTCACTTTAATGCTCCAAAAACGTCCAAAATGCCTCCTTTTCCAGATTTCTCCTCAAAAGTACCTAAAATGACAAAAGGAACGATTTAGGGCAATATTTGATCAAATAAATACGATTTCGGGCTTAAATGACCCCTTAAAAGCGGTACACTTTTCGCTTCATCAGGATTCACTTAAACTCATTTCAACCAAACCAAATCATAATCAAACAACAGTTTACAAAGTCTAACAATCATTCATCACCCTCAACATAAAATCATTCTTATCATAACACATTCAAGTAATCATTATCATTTCATGGTTTATTCTTGATTTTTGTAAAATCCCGTGAAAGAATCTATTTCTCAGTTTAAATCATAGAATTCTAAAATCCCGTGCACGTTTACACAATGTCTACTACTTCAGATTTGTTCATATCTGAGATACTCAAGTTGTACGACACGAATGATAAACACAAGACTTCCAATCCTGTACAACAAATAAACGTGTGTGATTCTGATAATGCCTGTATGGAGTCTGTGTTCTCGAATTCTCAAGAGAAAGAGTTTCATCAGTCACTAATGTTGCCTAATGCAAAGGAAAGTTGCATTGAATGTTTTCGATTACTTCACTCACATCTCAAGGTTCTCTTTGTAAAACTTAGACACTTGGGAGGATACGAAAGGGCTTTCGCAACACTCTTTGGTCAAGATGTTCAGGATTTCACAGTCATGATGATATTGTATTTAGATAAACTTGAATGACAACTTGACAAAGGAGAATTTTCTGAAAGTAGATCCATGGTTGCCTACTGTGTGATCAACAACCAATTCCAAGTGTTCTTTAATTCGCAATACACTGAGGATTATGATTATGACAGTCAAATGATGAAAAGGTGCTTTGCTGATTACACTGGAACCGAGGTTGACGTGTTCAGAATGACACTACTCCAACTTATGAGTAATGTTAAGGGATTCATTCATGAAAGAGCACAACGTATGGGAAACGAGACAGATTCAGATAAGCATGATGATAGCAACAGCTCAGGGACTGATATCACACCTGGTGTGGATGCAGATCTTTGTCTAGCGAATCATAAAATACCATCTGCTGAGGTACATCTGTCTGATCAACATAATGTTCTTTCTAATGAACAACAACATACTGATCAAATTAAACCTACTTATGACACATATCTGTTGGAAAAGACTGATAGCAATATCACCTCTGATTCAACAAATATGAGTCATAAAGGGGGAGAAATTGATCAGGATGTTGAACATGATGATATGTCAAAGTCTTTGCTTACAGCTGAGTTTTTAAAATCAAATGATATGGTTGAAAAAGGAGTTTATAATGAACTTTCAAACAGATTTTTACAATTGAAAAACATTGTATTTCACTTGAAATCGCAATATAACAAAAGGAAGAAAGTTTTCAAACTGACCTACCATGTAAAAATCCGGAACTCCCTGAATTCCGTGAAATTTTTATGATAAATGATTTGAAAGCTCAGCTAGAAACCAAAAACTTAACGATCAACAACCTGAAAAAATGTATTGCTGAGATGTGTGATATGTGTAATGAAGTTAAGGCTAAACATGACAATGATGTTAGTGCAACAAAAAATGCTGAATTAGAACATAAAGTGGCTGAATTACTTAATGAAAATGAGACTTTGATTGCCAAAAATGATGAATTCAAAGCTCAACTTCATGAAAAGGGTTTTGCAATTGTAGCGCTGAAAAACGAGTTATGAAAATCGACAGAAAATGATGTGAACACTAAGTTTGCGGAACCATCAATCTTGGGGAAACCACCACTTAGAAACCAATCAGTTGTTAGACAACCGACTGCGTTTAGATCGGAACGACCAAAATCCTCAAATCTACGGTTTGCCTCCCAAGTTTATTCGAAACAAGTTTTGTCAAAACCAGTCACTTCACAGTCTAGACCTAAGGAAAAGGAATATATGCTTGCAAAACCTCATCATATGAGTGCCTCTAGTTCTTCTAGGATTAGTTCAAAATGTGTCTCATTTGTGACACCAACGGAACATATTAGACATAAAAACAGTGTTCAGAATCACAACCTAGAGGATGCTAAGAAAAACACACAGGAAAAGACTAGGAATTTGCCTGCTTCTAAGAGTAGTTGCGTATCGACTAAAGCGATTCCCGTAGCTGATCACTCTAAGAATTCTAGATCTTTTTCTGAATCCAAACACTCTATTTGCGCTACTTGTCAGAAATGTGTTTTTAAGGAAAATCATGATAATTGTGTAACAAAATTCCTGAAGGAAGTGAATGCTCGTGCTAAGGTTCAATCCTCTAAGACTACTAATAACAACAAGCCCGTAAAACCAAAGAGTGATATTCAGAAACCTGGTAGGAAAACTGCTATAGGATAAAGGTTTTCTCCCAACAAGTCTTTCACAATGCATGATAAACCAAACACTCCTAGATCTTGTCTCAGGTGGATTCCGACGGGTAGAATTTTTAAGATTGTTGGTCTTAGATGGATACCTATTAGAAAGATGTTCACCGAGTGCAAAACCAAGGTTGACAGTGAAACCCCAAATGGTCTAGATGCTGATATCAGTAACCCATATAAATACAAACAAACTCTTAATGTCAGTGCAGGTAGTCCTTACTTAAGCGCAGGTACATCATCCACTCATATTAAGGAAAGACTCAGGATTTGGGTGCCGAAAAGATTGATATCTCATGGAGTAGGGGTTCAAGCAATTCAAGCTTGATGAACTTCAACGAAAATGAAGTCTGTTCACATCAGTTCAGGCCTCGTTCTTCATCGACTATGACGTTTGAACACATCAGTTCAAGCTTCGGGCCTCAATGTAAACATAATGGCGTCTGTTCACATCAGTTCAGGCCTCGCTCTTCATCAACATATGGCGTCTACTGACAAATCTTCAGGCCCCGTTCATCAAAGAAAAGAAAGGCGCACACTTGAGTGCGCTTTATCTTTTGAAGAAGAGCAATCTTCTTATTTCTGACTATTATCATCAACAAGCTTCATACTTATTCCATGCTCGTTCAGTCATCATGTGGATCTACTTTCATTAGATGGTAATTCTATTCACTTGATCAAAAATGGCAACCTCAAATGTAATTTTTGAGGGGGAGAAGTGTGAACAGTGGATCAACCTCATATGCACTTGTTCAATCAAAAATGGCAACCTCATATGCAATTTTTGTGGGGGAGAAGTGTGAACAAGTGGATCGATGTACATTTGATTGTTTGTTCACTCACTTATTGGGCATCTAATTGGGACTACGGAGTTGATCAGGTATCACTTATTTGAGGTTGAAGTTGACTTTCTCAAAGGCGTGATCTTATTCTATCTTGATGTCGGGGTTGGTTGGATGCATGACTTTCAATGATAACTTGCTCGTGCTTAAGATTTAAGTTGAAGACTTAGGTTGTCTAGTTACCAGTAGTCTGGGTAAATTTTTGACGACCTGGTTAACTATCACTTAAAGGAGTTACGTTGTAGTACTCAGTGTCACACGCCGATGACGTTGTGGATAATCGCAAGAGTTGTTAATGTCTCATACTTTGGTTGGGTATTGAGTACTTAGAGATTTGCTTGGAGCACTAATTCTCTACACCGTTCTTCCAACATTAGTGCAAGTTCAAGTCACGAGAATGGGATATTCTACTTCAGTGTCAAGTTTGGTATATCGGGTTTGTTCCATCAGTCATCTCGACAAATAGCCCACTTATGGGTTGGTAAAGATAGTCAGAGACAGTTTCGGTAGCGGTTGATTCTCACTTGATCCACTTGAGCCAATTTTATTCTTCTCACAAGATCTCAAGAATATGTGCGTAAAATGTGTTGCTGATTCTGAGGTATCAAAACCAGCAAGTGGGAAGGAGACATACATTTGAATTCACAACGAGTACACATGATGAACTTTATACTTCTTCTGAATTGAAGATTATTACGGGAAGACAAATGTCATAACCGCAGAGAAAATCAGTGTTTTAACTCGTGCCTTTTGGTGTATCATTCCAACTACGTGGGGGAAGAGATGTAAGAAACAGTTTTGGATGATTAAAGAGGTACACAATTGTATGATGATTCTTCTGGTTAGTCGGTATCCTACAGAAGGAAATGTGTTCATCCGGGACTTACTTGGTTTTCACGGTACTGTCTTGGTGTTATCATTTCGACTACATACGGGATAAATTGTTTACACTCGGGACTTAGTTGACTTTGGTGTAATAATTCTCATATGCGATTTCCTAAAGGGAGAAAAGGGAATTTCCGGGTCTTAATTGATCTTGATGTTACGTTTTCGAATACATTAATAGGATTGAGTGTGTACTTCGGGTTTTTGAGCTTCATACAATGAGACTGATTGCATCACTTCAACTACTTGGGGGAAGTGGTCTCTGGATACTCTTGGCATGCATTACTTCAGACTTCAGCGGAAAGAAATGTGAGAAGAATTATTCAAGTGTGAGATGATTCATTGCTGATCTATTTGATGATCCCCGAATGGAGAATCACGATGATTATTCTTAAAAGGAGCAGCAATACTTGATGTGGTTTGTTAAGGTTTTCGCTGTACACTTACCTTATGTAAGCTTGAAAGAGAGCTTTGTAATTGCTCAAAAAGAAGATTGTCGGTTTGGGGGGAAGCTATCAAAGCTTTACAATTGAGAAGGCTCAAGTTCAGACGATTTTTCAAGAGCCTCGAAAGCTTTGGTGGTGAAAGTTTAAGTAATGTTGACTACTGACTTCTACAAAGTACAAGAACGATATCCTTATTTCGGTATTCATGTCAACATCTTCTTAAACTGAATAATATAGTTTGTACATATCTTAAACCAAATTGTAAATAGAAAATTATAAAACCAAAAAAATGTAAATAGAAAATTATTAAAACCAAGAAAAACCATAAAAATCAGAAAAATAGAAAATACCAAAAATAGTTGTTTTAGGCATGTCTTCTGTTTATCGATAACATTTACGGACCTAGAAATGTCATTCAATAATGACACGGGTCTTTAAATGAAGCTCGAGCAGAAGTTTAAAAGGTTTATCAAAACATGTCATTATGGCTTGGTATTACTTCATATAGCAACCCACGTTTCAAAATAGGGAAAGCACGTAAACAAAAGGACGGTTGTTCCTCCCACTGGGTGAAGTTCACCCGGGCATGGATTAATTTATATCCATGTTTTCCCGATTTGATGTATGTTTCAGTGCATCATTTCTTGTAAAGGAAGAGAAATCTTCTTTTTATGCAAATAATTTTCCTTCTATGATTCGTCTGAAAATTATTTGTGAGACACATGGTGGTAACATGTTGGTTGAAATTCCTTCAGACTTGGATTGTGCATAAAATTTGTTACTCAATCAATGACTACAGCTCTTTAACTAGAATACGGGTCATTGATTGAAGGGAGTGATTTCAAATTTTATATCATCAAACGGGTTTCTTGGTTATTTCATAATTGTTAGAAAAGGTTTTGTAGTTAATGGGGTATTAGTTGAAGAGGATATTACTAAGCTTTATCTCAAATGGCCAAATGTGTTAGTTGTAAGAAAGGTTAGGGCATTATGTGCAATTTGCTTATAGTTTCCTAGCTTTATGTAACTAGAAGGCTCATTTGTGTCACTTTGGAATCCTCGGTTAATCCCCTAAATACGTTAAAACTCAAAATCTAAAAGAAGTTAGAAAGCCCATTGTTATTGATGGCCTTGAATACTCCACATGCATTTGTATGATCTAACTGAATGAGTTTCAAATGTTGATTGACTTTTGTTAGTCAATAGCTGTTTAATCGTCGTTGATTTATTGCTTGTGCACTAAGAATATGCTTAGGTATGTAGCTATCATGTTAGAATCATGTCCCTAAGATCCTGAGTTGAATGTTGAAATATGAGTGAATTGCCATGTTCATGATTGCTGATTGCTCTTCATGCTAGATAGCAGTTTGATGTATTTTCTGACTGTGGTTTGACTATGAGATGAATTTGGTATTACGAGTTGGCAAGCTGCTATGTGGTATCTATTAATGAAAAGTGAATCTGTATGTATGTATATCTGTGTTGATATTCTTATGCAGATTCCATGGCCAATATGAATGTGCCAGTTCCCTCTCTAACCATTTGATCAGATGTTTAAACTCTATTGACTGGCTCTGAATTCACCACAACAACAACATCAGCAACAACAACAACAACAATACTGTCTTAACCTCCACCACCTTCATTTCAACAAAGCAGTACTTATTCTAGTCTCGCCAAGTGGGGATCTACAACATGTGGGAAATTTTTGTTGGTGGATGAATAATTGATGTTGACCACTGACTTCCTCAGAGAAGCGGATGATCACATCATCTGCGCAAAAAGGTCAATATCATTTGTGTCATAACGATTATCTTTGTACATGATAAATAGTGAATCTCCCTCATATATTGAAGGGGAGCAATTGCATGTTCCATTATCAGCACATATTAAACCAGACCACATTTTCTCCCACATTTTCTAACTTATTTAAATCAATTGGGATCACAAATCTCAAAAGGTTTGAAATTTTTGATCGGGGAGAGAGAATGTGATTTAAATATGAAACATGATGAAAATATGATTCTTTGGACTTAAGTGTAAGCTCTCCCATATGTGCTAAACTCTTTCGTATATCGATGCACATATTGAGGAGGAGCAAATGGTGTGTAATAGCAAAATGGATGTGGCATCGTATGTGAGCATGACTCAGACTTCACCAATGAATTAACGAAACATAACCTATCATTAATCAAAAGGATGCGTCCTAGCCGGGTAATAATTTCAAGCTGGTCTAACCAGTGATGTAAGCGTGTCTCGAAGAGGACGTATCTGAGTAGAGTGTACCATTTCGAGAAACTTTCTGTGAATTTGACCAGGCCGGGTAATAATTTCAAGCTAGTCTAACTAGTGATGTAAGCGTGTCTCGAATCAGTCATGTTCACTGAAAGTGGATCAATTCAAAAAGTGCAATCTCTTCCCAACATGTGCAAATTTTAAATTAAAACATATGAGCACATGTTTAGGGGGAGCATTTGAAAAATATAAAACTCTCAAAGCTTTGAGAGATTTTTCAAGGATTTGGTAAACGGCAACATAGGATAGTCATGAAGTTATAAGGTGGCTAAGGTTAGGAAAACCGTCCAATGATCCGCCAGAGCCGGAAGAATCTACCAAGGGACAATACCGAATAGTTAGTATTAGAAAGTCCTTAGGTATGATTATGAAAAAAGGAGTAATATGAGAAAGGAGAAAGAAGGGGTTGAAGAATTAAAAAGAAATGAAATGAGAAAGGATGAAAAGAAATAGCCCTCCAATTATTCGACCATAGGGCAGAAACCGGGTTCAATTCATATGCTACTGGTGGTTACTAAGGTAACACCGGTATTGAAGACAAGACGTCATGGACCCAGTGACGCACTGCACTAAACCTTCTCAACCACTCAAGTTCTCTTAAAAGGACTTGTTTCATTCTCACGGGGAACCTTGCATAATCTATCGACCGCTCATTACAAGTTATGTTAATATTGAAACAGGAGACACCGCTCCAGTCTTCGACAACCAAAATTGCACATATCGAGTCTAGAGCCACGAGATGCATCATAAGATCTCATAGGAAAAGGTGTTACTTCTACACTGGTCGTTCAACATTAAGGACACCAGTTGTAAACTTATGAGTCCTACGCATATCTTAGCAATTTGCCAGAACATTTATGAGGGAATTTACAAATGTAATTCTCAGTTATTGAATGGAAATTCCTGCTAGGGTCAACATCAAACAGCCCTGAAAGCAGGTTACTTCGGTAATTCCTTGTGGATTATGCTTAGTGGTTGCAGCGGTTTCAAATGGTCTACAGTCGTGGAGTGAACTCCAGTGACTCACCTAATCATTGATTTACTACGGTAGATCTTGTAAGCCCTCTGTGGGTTTTCGATTTAGGAACGGCCTTGGTAAGGATTAGAGAGGGTTTTCACACTATGCTGTTAACAATCTCGAAGTCCGAACATGTAAGTACCGGACGTTTTATTGCTAACTGTCGTTTGCAGGAATCCCTGGCGGTTGCAGCTAATTTCCGAAAAGATGTCAATCCATTACCACATGCTCACACTACACCATCATCGTATTCAAACAAGTCATGATAAACTAAAAGACCTTCAACACTGCTTCTGCAAACTCTGATGCTGAAAATCATGACCCAGAATAGTGTGAGCATGTCGGTTCAAAAAGTACCACGTCACATGGAGACATACTGCTAAAAGATGACTTGGAGACATACGTTGGATGATGACATTAAAGAATCTCCAAAGATCATCCAAGACAGAAGAACGGTCATCAAAAGTTCACTGCAGAATGTACAAAGACTAATGAATTTGAAGAATCAAAGACTACGAGCTAGGAAGTCAAAATCATGTAATAGATACTAGAATTCAAAATGTAATTTCTGGGTTGACCTCCCATAGGGGGAGATTGTTAGGAATATAAATATTCATATGAAGACTCGGTCGCCCCGAGTATCTATTTAGCATTTATGTAGCTTGTAGGCTTATTAGTATTAGTTTAGATATCATGATATTAGTTTAGTTATATTAGTATTTGTGGAGTTGGGTCGGGTCTTTACCCACTGTCAGCTCACTCCACAGCCCACTCGGGGAAAATAGTCTAGTAGTATAAATACCCCTTCCCATGTGTGGGAAGGGTTGGAGCTTTTCACCTCATCAATCTAACCTACTCATTTTCTCTCTCTAGAAAACTCCCGACTCTTCTCTTTCTCTCCCTATGATTCAATCCATCATATATCTATTGTTTGTGTTATGATTATGCATATACTACAAGCCACAAGATGCATAAAAAGATCTCATAGGAACACTTAGCATTTCTACACTGGTTGTTCAACAAAAAGAACACTAGTTGTAAATTACAAGAGTGTCCTATGCAGGTCTTAGTAATCTGCCAAGAACATTCATGAGGGAATTCCTAAATTATGATTCTCAGTGATTGAATGGAAATCCTGCCAGGGTCAACATCAAACAGCCCTGACAGCAGGTCACTTAGGTAATCCCTTGTTGATTACGCTTAGTGTTATTGGTGATTCCAAACGGTCTACAGTCGTGGAGTGATACTTTGGTATACTTCAGCGGCTCACAGAATCATTGATACACTTCGGTGTATCTGTTTTAGTTCTTTCGGGGGCATCCGGTTCAGAACGACCTTGGCTAGGTTTAGAGAAAGTCTTCACACTATGCTGTTGACGATCTTGAAGTCTGAATCTGTAAGTGCCGGATGATTTGTTGCTAACTGTTTATATTGCAAGTAATCATGGAGACCAGGAGTTCCACCACCACCATTTCCATCGTGCTCATATCCTGAAGAAAAGTTCTCACAAAGACTAAGAGATAACAAAAGTTCAAAGAAGTCAAAGAAAAGTCAAAGATCAAGCACAACAAACTTTCACAAGTCAAAGATTGAAGCATATGAAGTGAGAACTACTTGATATATGAAGAACAAAAGTCAAAAGACATATGAGCATGGTGGAAAAGACGTAAAGACATCGTGCCTAAACAACGTCGGTGGAAGGCAGATCAAGACATTACCATATCTCATCACAACAAGAATAAAGAACAAAGATTCCAAAGACGTTCAAGCCAAAGAAGAAAAGAAGACGTCAAATGATTACAACATGAACGAAGTACAAAGATCACAAAGCAAGATTGGAACAAAGACTCTAGCAAAGCTATTACAAAAAGACTCAAAGTTCAAGACAACAAGCATCAAAAAAGATAAATGATCATCCATTTCTATTGATGGACCCATAACCCACATGTCACAGAATGAGATTTCAATGATCACCCCTTAGGGGGAGATTCTTGGAAATGCAAAAGTGATGATCATAAATGTAATCAAAGAGAGATCTCAATGATCGTCCCTTAGAGGGAGATTGTTGGGAATGCTTAAAGTGACGATCATTATCGAGTCAATGAGTCTTGTAATATGGTCATGTAATAGCTTGTTAGAATCGTAAAAATATAGTCTACGCAATAGTAGAAGTGTGCCATCTAGTTTAGTCTTAGTATTTACGTTAATGTTGAATTAGTAAGATAAGTAAACATGGCACACTTCCCTATGTTTATGTTATGTGAGACTATATATATGTAAACCTCTTATTTGAGAGGTATGAATTATGATTGGAATAAGAAACCTTCTCTTATTTCCTCCCTAGTTCTTTCTCTCTCTACACATATCTTTCTCTCTCTAAACAAATAACACAAGTGTGATTTGATCTAAAATAGGTGACTAACAATATTATCGTAAACCTGTCTCTGATACCAATTGATGGATCGTGTTTTGGTGTGATTATTGTAAATCGGGAGGTCAGGGATGATGATAATACATCATCTCCATTGTTAGAGAGAGAGAGTAGAGAAAGAAAGTAGAAGGTCTAGTTTTATATTAGAAAGTGAAAGTGAAATAAAAACTCAAGGCTCACCCCTCCATGAAAGTATGGAGGGATATATATAGTCACTCAAACACATAACTTTACAATAATTACGCTTCTAGTCCATGCGTTTGAGGCTTACATAATAACTAATGTAATCCCGAATATGTTATCACATTTTCGTGTTAGGAGCATTCCTAACAAAGTCGCATATTGGCGTGACCTAATTTTCAATGCCAAAGAGTCGAAGTATCATCTATTAAAGTTAGACAAATTTTATCTTTAGGTGAGTTACCGATTTTAATTAAAAAAGAAAATTTTTCTAATCCCTTTACCTATTGTGATTCCATTTTTATGTATTTTACTTCCAGTTTCACTAAATAAGACTTCACGCTTTTATCTACTATTTGACTAATACTTAAGAGATTAAATCCTAGATTATCTACGTGACACACATCATGTTGATCCCAGCAATACACTTGATCAAATTCCTTAGCTTGTAAGGTTTAGTTATGTCACAACTCGTAATTTCATGTCTTTTTCCAAACCCAGACAATTTACTATTCATAAGTTACTATTCATAAATCACTATTCACCGATCACTATTCATCATTTCACTATTGATCATTTTTGAAGCCAGTTTGAGACTTTGAGAAGTCGTCAAAAATTTTACTATTCACATGACCCTATTCATTCCCGGAGGGAAATCACTATTCATGGGCATCATTCATCGTGTCGTAAACTAGGTTTACGAGTATTCAAATGCGCGTAACCAGTTAGGTTTAGCTGCGTATTCATGCATCATCAGAAAGGACACATCATACAGACTAGGGCAGTCTGCATATCATCAGTAATATCAGTACCATATCAGTTCATGCATGTGTCTGTGTGATTTTCATTAACGTATGCTTAATTGTTAATTAACGTTACCACTCAGTCATTTTTATCAACAACAAACCCAAATACTCCAGACAATGATCCTAATACATTTTCAAGCTAATTATAATGATATAGATATTATATTATTACTTTACCCGGTGTTTTTAAATCAATTGTTACATTTTCCGTTAGGAGCTTATAACTCCGTCGGTTTACGAAATTTCAATCCGATTATCATTCTAACACCCGATTCTTGCAAGGAATATGATTTTACACATTTTACGAATTCGTCATATTTTATTTTTCATCGTCGCGATTTATTTCTAGTTAACTCGATACCCGGTAACACCCAATGTACACACAAACTACACTAACTCTTGCAATAACTAGACAAGATCTTTAATTACCCATCCTTTCCCCATTTTTTCTCCATGTGCCGCCCCCTCCTCCCCCCTTAGCCACCCTAAACCATCATCTTTTATGTTAGACAAGACCCCATTTAATGCTTGTGTTTCTATGTCTTTTGATTTAATTTACATAACATTTTTCCAACACAACTTCACTAGCAAAACAAAGATTAAAACTCTCTTCCTCTCCACTCCATACCCACGGCACAACCAAGAACAAGAGAATAAATCCATCATTTTTTGAAGTTCAAGTATGAATCTTACTCCATTTACTATCCTAGTTAAGGTCTTGTGATCAAAACCTTAAGTTATTGCACCTTTCTCATCACATCACTCCAAGATTGTAAGTAAACTTCAAGAACATCATTTTGATCTTTTCATACTTTCATTTACTTCATATGATCATGTATTTTCAAGGTTATACTAGTTACTTTTGCAAGTTACTTATGTTTTGATACCATTTTGTTTATAAACTATCACAAACACTAGATCTATAAGTTTCACTAATAATCACATGAGATCCACCAAGATTGGTGATGTTTAGGACCCCATGACACCCTAAGAAGGTGTATGGTAGGATTTGCGAACTTGTGGAGTTGATTTGAGGTGGTATGATCAAGATTAGAACCATAGAAATGAGTTTTTAAAACATATATATACCTACTGTCCAAAATCGTGTGAACTGGAAAAATCAGTAATTTTTGGTATATTTTGGCCTCCATATTCAGAAAGTTCTTTCAAAAACGAAACCGTGGCCGCGAGAATCACTAAAAACCGACTTATAACGAAGGAGATATGATTTTTCGAAGTTAGGCGACGAAAACTAATTTTCTGAAAATAAGCGTGCTGTTAGCCGAACTTTAAAGGACCAAACGAGGCATTAGACGTGATCTAGGAGAGCCGAGCTACTGATATTATGTTAGTTCATGTTATGACGAATCCGTGGATATAAAGAACGTAGAAAACGAGATTATAACGACCGAGATATACACGTTCGAAGCCGACGAACTCTATTCTATTTTGACAGCCCTAATAGAAAGTATTTTTCTAAGTATATAAGTTAACATTTTTACAAGTCATTACATTGATAGCCGGTTTTCTATTTATTCAAGACGCGTATGATCAAAAGTCCAATAACACGACACAAAAAACTTGTAACAATGTTTTATTTTCAAGGACGTCAAATTCATTCACAAACACTTAACGTGCACTAATTCGCGACTAGTTTTGCGAGGCCATTTTGGATATAATTTCACAAGTCATGAAAAGTATTGTTTTGTGACGAAAACATTATATTTGCCAATAGAACACCGAACAAGGATAATAGAGTGTAGTTTTAACATATTTACGCGAAATGTGGTTTATAACTTAACAAGACGTCAAAATGTATTTTTCGACGATAAAGATTGTTTTCAAAACTTTCGAGTAGTATCGATAACATACGTGTTTGCATGAGTAACATGATTTCATTTGCTTACCTTAGATCATATCATTCATGATAGGTCGCGGTTAGGAACCGAGCCTCATCTCCTCATATCTATTGTGATTATTGTTGCTATATCATATTAGGTGAGTTTTCATAGCCCCGTTTTAAATTATTTATTGATTTCTAAACTCTCGGGGGAGAATACATTGCACCATTTTTATATGCGGACCAAAGTATGCAAACTCATTACATTGCTTAAGTTACATCATTGCCCAGATTAAAGTCCCTTTATATTATCATGAACCGTTAATTGTTAGTAAGCGAGAGTAAGTGGATAGATCTATTAAGGGTGCCTCCTCCGTTCGGGTTGGTAGCACCAACTGGTCAAACGAACGCATTTCATTTCTGTCATATTAGAGTGATTGGCAAACACTCGGTTGGGGCATTTCATTCAGTCTAGCTTCGGGGTCATGAGCTTAGAGCTAATGTATCATTTTTATGTGGCATGGATTTGTCATACACTTTATACTTGTGGTTTCCGTACAATCATTCGTTTACATAAACCTATGATCTCACCAACATTTTTGTTGACCATTTTTAGCAATGTATTTTCAGGTAATTAAGGTATCGCATTTTGGCTTGCATATGGACATCATGGAGTCGCGGAGTCGACGCGTCTCACTTTATATTTTATGCACTTATCCATCGTTTGAATTGTATGAACTTGTTTTCTGAAAACTTGTTTCACCTTTTGGGACCTAGCTTTATAACTCTGAATGTTTTTAAATAATCAAACGATGTATTTTATAAACGACACTTTAGGTCGTTCAATATAACTACAACTTTGGTGCTATGACCAGTCGTGCCCCTGAATGACTTATTCCGCTGCAAGTCACGAAATTTGGGGGTGTGACAGATTGGTACCAGAGCAAAGGTTATAGCGAACTAGGTTATTCATTATACCCTAGACTATAGTTGCACCATCATAGCATCTCATCATTGTGGCAGAAGTGCATATTCATTATATCACGTGTAGTGATTGCAATTTCATACATATATCATTTCATCATAACCCACATTGTGTAGATGTTTATTTACTTTTATTCCACATCTGTTGTTTCAGTGATGTCTTCGGTTTCACACCCTATTGTTATCTCGTCTGACTCTGAGTCAGTGGACGATACTTCCTCACTACCCTCTATAATACTAGAGTCAGTTTCATCACCATCACTACCCACTATCATTTTATGATCAGTGGAGCCTACTCCACAGTCTTCACTAGTTATGTCAGAGGCTGAGACAGAACCCTTTGAGGAGGGGGAAGTCGTACCTACACCACCAGTTTCACCTGTGATCCGTCGTGGTCCCAGAGTTGTTCCGGTCATTCAACCGGGGCAGCAGATACCATATGGTCGAGTTTACCGTACATATCCAGGTGGGCCGCACATGAAGCGCACTGTTGCTAAGAGGGTTCATCGTCTCACAGTCAGGTCACCAGCTGCATTTGTATCCCTACCACCACCATCATCACTTACTTCATCTCATCCACTCCGTCGCCGCTTGACAGCGAGGAGGAGTGTGACATTCAGTACACCACCACCATTATCACCCTTACCATCCTTATCATCATTGTCTCCACCATTGCCATCCCTATCAGCACCACAGATGCCATCAGCACCTGCTCACATCAGAGATCCTACTCCTACGTCAGACCTACCGCTTAAGAAGCGGGCTCGTCTTGATATCTCATCTCCAGATACTTCAGATGCCACAGAGACAGCACCACCCAGCAGATTCGAGGTTGGTGAGAGCTCGAGGGCTGCTGCTGACAGATTGATTACTGCTGCTACATTTGACTCACGACTAGATCAACTTCAGGCAGAGATTGAGAGGGCATTATCTCACCTAGATGAGACCCCAGTGAGCCGTATCGAGGCCATTGAGGAGGAGGTCGAGGGATTGATCTAGGGCAGGGTTGCCATTGATGTTTCACACCAGGGTTTAGAGGCTCGTCAGTTGGAGAGTTCAGAGCATATCGCACAGCTTAGGCAGGAGGTGCTAGGGTTAGTTGACAGAGCACAGAGGTTCCAGGATGAGCATCACGGCCTGGTCGATGAGTTATCTTCAGTTCAGGCTAGGTTGTCTGCATCAGAGACTAGGGAGACTGACCTTCAGATTCGAGTTCAGCATCTAGAAGAGATCATTGTTGCGAGATCTAGGGATATTCAGAGGATATTCTGCAGGTTAGATGGAGCACCCGGAGGAGGTGCCTAGTGTTAGACTGTCATCATATAGCTTGTACATTATTATCCTAGTCCCGGGGTGTGGGACATAGTTAGTACTTGTTGTGTTTTGCTTGTAGTACAAACAAGTATATCAAGTGTGTAAGTAGTGAAGTTGTAAAGAAGTTAAGTTGTGTAAGTAGTGAAGGTGTAAAGAAGTAGAAGAGTACATAAGTAGTGCTAGGTTGTGAAGTAGTTGTGAAGCCGGTGTGAAGAAGTTGTGAAGCCGGTGTGAAGAAGTTGTGGATAAGGTGTGAAGAAGTTGTGAATAAGTTGTGAAGAAGTTGTGTAGAAGTTGTGAGATTGGTTCTAGCTACGATTAAAACCCGACATTTAGCTTTGTGTCATTAAACCGGTGTAAGCAAAAGTTGTGTAAGGTTTTCTCCGCCATAAGGGAGCTTGTTGACATAGTGAAGAAAACTCTCGAGTTAGGTGCTCGGGGAGTGGAGTAGGGCAAGGAAGGTGTCCTTGTAGCCGAACCACTATAAATCTCTTGTCTCGCGGTTAGATCTTTCCATCTCTATCTTTCATTTCATTTCATTACTTTACTTGCATTGTTCATTTAGATTTACTTATATTTGTTCATATTTTTCAAGAGTTGAGTTCACATAAATTCGAATCTAAGTTTTAAAAGTAAAAAAACTTTTCATAATAAAATTAAAAAGACGTAAAACTATTCAACCCCCCTTCTAGTTTTCCACTATTGGTATCAAGAGCCAGGTCAAACAAGATTTTTAAAATAAATTATATTTTAAAACTTGAATCAATCTATGGAATCGGAAAAATATTTAGAAGGGCAATCTATGCAAAGACCACCGCTATTTAAAAGTAATGGTTTTCTTTATTGGAAAAATAGATTCGAAACTTATGTGAAATCAAAACATCTTGATCCTTGGCATGTTATTACCTATGGTGATTTCCCCCTATTCAAAATAATCCTTTAACTAAAAGAGATGAAATTGTACCTTTTGAAAAACAAAATGATGATTTGAAAAAGAAACTAGCTAAAAATAATGAGGCAAAAATGGTTATTTATAATGCGTTACCACGTAAAGAATACGAAAGGATCTTTGTGTGTGAAACCGCAAAAGAAATTTGGAACTCCTTACTAATAACTCACCAAGGTAATAGTCAAGTCAAAGATAATAAAATAAATCTTCTTGTTCAACAATATGAACAATTTACGATTCTGGAAGAGGAATCAATAGATAATGCTTTTGCTAGGTTTAACACTATCATCAGAAGTTTAAAAGCACTTGATGAAAATTTTTCTAGTAAGAATTTTGTTAGGAAATTTCTTAGGGCTCTTCATCCAAAATGGCGGGCTAAGGTTACGGCGATTGAAGAATCAAAGAACTTGTCAACTCTTCAACTTGACGAGTTGATCGGCAACTTGAAAGTCTACGAAGCAATAATAAAGAAAGACTCCGAGATGGTCAAAGAAAAAATAAAGGAAACAAAGTCAATTGCATTGAAAGCTAGGAAGGAATCTAGTGAAGAGGATAGTTCAACCTCCGAGAGTGATAACGAAGAATATACTATGGCCGTAAGAGAGTTCAAGAAATTTCTAAAGAGAAGAGGAATATTCACAAGACAACCACGAGATGAAAGAAGATCGCTTCAAAGAAATAGGAATGATAACTACGGGAAAAGAAAGTGCTTTAGATGTGGAAGCCCAAACCATCTCATTGGCGAATGTCCAAAGCTACCGGGTTATGATTACCAAAATGCCTTTGTTAGTGGAGCATGGAGTGATAGCGAAAAAGGCGAAGCGGACAAAGCAAACGACGAAAAATGTCTTATGGCAAAGACATCAAATGAGGTACTTTCTGAAACCAAATACTTTAGTGACAAAAATCAATCAATAGACGAAAAAGACCTAGATAATGAATATAATAGGTTATGCAAATTAGGTCAAAAAGTCATGGCTAAAAATAAATCACTAAAACATATTAATAATCGATTAGAAAATGAAGTACTCGAATTAAAAATTAAACTACAACATTTAGAAAAAGGAAAAGAAGTTTTTATAGAATGTAAAACATGTCTAGAGGTCAAAAATGAAAACGAAAAACTTAAAGATGAAATTTCCAAACTTGACAAGTTTAAAAATAGTAGTAACTCACTTAAGAAAATAATAAGTGGTCAAGGAACTTCGGGAGACAAAACCGGTCTAGGATTCAACTCAAATAATGTTTCAACTAGTGAAAATAAAAATGTAAAGTTTGAATGTCAATCTAGTAAACAAAAACCATTAGAATCAAAACCTAAGTATATACTTATAAAAGATAGAAAAATACCTATTGCGAGTGATGAGGAAGTAAAAAGTTTTTATAAACCATCATTAAAAGCCAAAACCAGATTTTCTAAACCGAAATTAAGATCTAAAACTCCACCTCCAAATAGACCAAATAATCCTCATCCTCGGTCTAAAACCCCTCAATCTAGAAGAAATCAAGGTAGACAAAACTTTCCTAATAATAATAATCACCCAATGTGGAATTATTCACTTCAACCAAGTTTTAACCCTTGGGGAATACTTTCACCATACATGCAAATGCAAACCATGTTTGGTTCAAACAATTTTGGACAAATGAGACAATGGGGACCAAGTGGCTAAATCGTCACTCATTGAATAATTCGGAAACTCATCTATGATTGGCTTCCATAAGTCAATATGACACCTTGAAGCGTTTGAAGAAAAATATACTGAAGACTAAAAGGTACGCTTTCCTTTTAAGTTTATTGCTATAATATATGCTTAGATTAATGACTAGTTATTTCATGCCTATTTAGCTCATAATGCCCAGTTATATATATATACATAATAGCTTATATGAATCTACTTAGAACCTAGAATTACTTGTTCTTTTCCCTTTGGCCCTCTTAAGCTATAACGTTTAAAATGGAAATCTTCGATGTCCACTATTAGAAAACTCATGGTGATGAAGTGAAATGAGTTAAGTGGATTAATCATTAACATAGAAGTAAGATTAGATTTCTCGTGTTAGAAAACTGTGGATGAAACAAGCTCTCGTAGACGATGGCATCAAGTTAGATAAGTGTGCGACAACAAAGGAGCTATAGATGTTAGGTTATACCCCATTCAACACTCTCGCATCAAACATATAGAAGTTCGTCATCACTTCCTTATGACCATAGGATTTGTAGAAAAGGGTAGCATGTGACAATAGCCTTAACCAATTCCCTTGAGCATGAGATTTTTTTTAAACAACAATTTTTTTTATCCAGGATTAATGGTATTTGTTGTCAAAAATCGAGTATCTTTAAAAATATACGGAAACTTCACATTTTGGAAAAATGATTTTTTTTAAGGACTATTTCACTTTTCTATTAACATGTTTTACTATCTCACCTTTCTTCTTAATCTATGTCCATAATTCTGTTTCGATCAAAGTCAAAGATTGGGAATTTTTTTTCTTACCCATTCTTCATAAACACATTTTTTTTAATAAAACCCAATCTATTTTATTCAAATAACTTTCACATCTAAATAAAAACCCACTTTCAAACATTGTTGAATAATGCTAAAAACATTTCTTTAAATCATGCATGGTGATCTCATATTTGTCATCTATACTTATGTACATGACATTTATAAGTGAACTAAGTCAAATCAAGCGGACCATGGTTTGTCTATTAAGATTTTGTTTGCAACAAGTCTAGAAGTCCATGCTATCTTAAGTTCCCATTTATTGCACATAGGCACACATTAGGATCCCTCAAATAGTTCATTAATCTTCCCACTTACATATAATTTAGAAAATACTTGGTGTAGTTTATTGTTTCCTAGTCCATATAAATTACTTGCTTGATGAGTATGTTTACATGCTAGATGAAATTACTTGTTTGCTTAATCTCTTTAATTAACATGTTTTGCATAGATATCTATTACATGCTTAATTGCCTCAAAGAGTTGGACTTGCTTGAAACTAAACCCAAAAACACAACCCTTTCTACAATTTTCTGCCAAAAACCCATTTCCAGTAATCTGGGAACCTACAGATGGGCGGCCCCCTTAAATCATAAGGCGGCCCCCTTAATGTTTAAGGGGACCGGCCCCTATTTAAGGGGACCGGCCATCTGATGGTCAAAAGTGTTGTCTCCTTTTCTAATTTTTAGCCTATTTCATCCTAAACTTCCCAAAATTCACTTCCAATCCATCCAACAAATTTTATCCATTCCTTAATCCCATCAATCCTACGCTATAATCACTCCCATTCCTCATAATCTTCCATCATCTCATCAGGCCATCTCCCATTAAACCAAAGCCAAAATCCTCAAGGTTAGCAAGGATAACCGAAAAACCCATTTGGAGAAGAAAACCAAACCCCCGAAACAAGTCCATCACAACAAATGATGTGGCTAAACAACCAACACCTCCACCCATATTTGTTCTCAATTATACTCCCAATCCTCAAGCTCATTCCAATGAACCCTTCCACAAACCTCATCATAATAACCAACCATCCATCTTTACTCCCAAAAATACACCTTCATCTCTTCATATGATTCATATGAAGAGCATGATCAACCCCAAAACAACAATCCCAATCTTATTCACAACACCTCTCATCTTATTCAACATACCAATGAACCATCCAAAACACTCACAACTCTTGGAATATCCTCTTCTTCCATATTTCCATCCTCATCCACTCATGATTACCCAAGCTCACAAATGTCTCCAACACCAAGAGTATCACCACCATCTCCCACCAACTCACATGCTTCTTCTATGTTGCATATCCAAACATCCATCCCAAATAACAACCACACTCCACCATCATAACCTTCTTCCAAACACTTGAAGTTCATTGAAGAACTTAAAGAAGCCTATGTGCTTTGTGCTCTTCTTGCCTTACACCTTGCTCAACGCGAGATTGGATCAACTCCCTTCTAGCCCTCCTTCATCACAAAATAACCTCAACCTCCACCTTCGTTCCAAACTACACATCTCAACCTCAAACTAATATCAATGAAACCTTTCAAAACCCTCATCATATTGGTCAAACATCCAACTTTACCTCAAACCACACACCTCAATTTCATCCACTTCCACCAAATGATCAAATCCACATTCTCACGAAAAAGGAAAGGTTCCGTGAAGATATAAACCAAATTCATGACCTTTGTGATCTCCTTGCTATACACCTCGCACAACACAACAAGGGCCAACCTCGATCCTCCATCCTCACTCTACTCAAATTGCTTACCTCACCCCCACAACTTGAATCAAGTTGATAATCATGTCAACTATGGTCCTTGTCGTACCTCCACTCCATACTCTAGCACAACACCTCCACTAGCACAACACTCTAACCCTCAATCAACCCACTCCGCTCCAAACTCTCTATCTTCAAACTCTCCACCTCCAAAAATATACCTTTATTAACCCAACATTTTTACCCTCACTCAACCAATTCCATCCCAAACACTCTACCATCAACCATCTAAGCATACAATATGCTTATATTTCTCATTTTCCAAGCTTTCGTGTTGCAAGCAAGTCCGAAAGCTCTCTTTGGCAATTTAGGACCTTTTTCTTGTTATATGTTTCAAGCATACTAATTAATGTCTTGCTATATGTTCTTAATATTTGTTTGCCATGATTGTTGTCTGCCATGATTGTTATAATTGGATGCATCTACCAAGTTCTAAAAACATCGTCAGAAAGTAAGGTACGGATTCACCTTTATTATAACAGGTTTGTTAATTACAGATTCTAAATACAACTAGCCATATCAAAGGTGTTTCATGAATTGTGTCTGCTAATTCTGTAAAAGTGTTCCAAAAAGAGGCTAGAAATAACATCGATGAATGGTTTATCTTAATAAATCAGTATTGAAGTTCAACATAGGTGCTCATTCTAAGTTAAGGGTCTTAGAAGCAGTAATTATGTTTCTCTTTTGTTTCCATTGCAAAATTACGTGACCATACACAACATCGTACATTTACCTTGATCTTGAAAATCTCGGTTACTAAGGCAGATCTATCTAACAATATGCCTTGGGCCCATTGATCTGTAGCAGATTAACCGCTGGAACTTATACATTTCGTTAGATAGATAAGCTCTTTTGTATTTACGAAATTTACCGGTGTTCATTAAATGCCTATCATTCAAAAACCTTTGTTTTATACATCTTTTCAGGTTTGCTGCCCATCTATGTTTCATCAAAGATAGATTCTAAACTAAAAAGGATGGTATCGCAAGTTGTTTGATGCAAATACCGCCTTTTACAACGATCCAGTTTTATTATTGGTGGACCGCCCTATTCATTTTCTCTCAGATCTTCTTTCCTTTGTGATCGAACAGCTGCAAATCCAGTATCACAACCCGAAATATTTTGGTCCGAGTTTTTGGGTTTTCTTGCAGCTACAAGAATATGTGAGGGGAGCTACAGTGTCATGAATAGTTAAGTTTATAGTATTTTAGCTATTGTAAATAAAAGTGTTGATATAAATAATGCCTAAAAACATTATCAATACTTATTCATATCTCTATGTTTTGATGATCACAAAATGTAAACTCATCAAACATAAACTTATTAAGTAAACAAGTATTTAGTTGGAAATATTCATTTCTACAACTTAATCACTTAAGGTATGAATGAACAAATGCTTAATGCATTATATGATCAAAGGAACATTTTTTTAATCACTAGATTTTTTATAAAATGACCCTAAACATTTTATATCTTTTAGAAAATCATTTTTGGTATTAAATAAAAATGTTTAATCGTTTATAAAATTATGAATTCAAATTTTCAACCAAAAATGGTAAAAATATTCCAGAAAAACCTTCCCCACAAAAAGAAAAATCTGGGCAATGGTCAGATGGGCGGCCCCCTTAAGTATACAAGGCGGCCCCCTTAATTTTAAGGGGACCGCCCCGCTCCTCCAGCTGTCCAGATTTGCCTATAAATACTGGACTTTCCCTGGACTTTTTTCACACCTTTTGCACCCCAAAACCTTCTGTTCTAAATCTCTTCTTATCCTTCCAAATCCTTTCTAAATCCTTTGATCATATATTTCTTAAGCATTGGTTTCCAAGTGATCCAAGCTTCTACCATTCAAGTGCAAAAGAAGAATACTCCTTCAACAACTAGAGAAGAAGTATTGCAACTTAGTATCATCTTGCTACCTAAGTTGTTTGTATAATCATTCATTCATTTGTGTATAAGTTGTGTATATTTGTTAGATAGGTGTGAGCATAATTGCTTAGGCTAGATTAGTGTGTAAGTAGTGAAGTTGTGAAGAAGTTAAGGTGTGTAAGTAGTGAAGGTGTAAACAAGTAGAAGAGTACATAAGTAGTGCTAGGTTGTGAAGTAGTTGTGAAGCTGGTGTGAAAAAGTTATGAAGAAGTCGTGAAGAAGTTGTGAAGACGGTGTGAAGAAGTTGTGAAGAAGGTGTGAAGAAGTTGTGTAGAAGTTGTAAGATTGGTTCTAGCTACGATTAGAACCCGACATTTAGCTTTGTGTCGTTAAACCGGTGTAAGCAAAAGTTGTGTAAGGTTTTCTCCGCCATAAGGGAGCTTGTTGACATAGTGAAGAAAACTCTCGAGTTAGGTGCTCGGGGAGTGGAGTAGGGCAAGGAAGGTGTCCTTGTAGCCGAACCACTAAAAATCTCTTGTCTCGCGGTTAGATCTTTCCATCTCTATCTTTCATTTCATTTCATTACTTTACTTGCGTTGTTCATTTAGATTTACTTATATTTGTTCATGTTGTTCAAGAGTTGAGTTCACATAAATTCGAATCTAAGTTTTAAAAGTAAATAAAGTTTTCATAATAAAATTAAAAAGACGTAAAACTATTCAACCCCCATTCTAGTTTTCCACAAAAAGCATGCTTGCTTCTATATATTATTATTGACATTGCTAATTTAATTATTGTATATATTTTTTTTAAATTTATATTCTTTTATGCATGTTGCCATATTTGAGGGCAAACACCAATGCACTTAACAAAAAAAACAACCCACCAACACAGTTAAATGTAACAACAAATAAATAATTATTGCAAACCAAAAAATAGCACTCATAGTTTCAACGCAAAAATACTACGATTTACCACAACAGCAATAACACTTTATAAACACATTTTTAAATATTATTCCTCTTCCACACTCTTTTGTAATTGATGTTAACGGATTAGGTACCAAATAGAATCAAGTTGGATGGCGCAACTCAGCTATCCTACTTTTCAACCCGACCAGTAAAAAATTGCTACTTCCATTCTCTTTTTATAACTGGTATGAGATGATGATATGTAAGGTTTTTGTGTTTTCTTTTTTTTTGGGCCTCACTTGGATTGGATGGTGACCTTGAGCTGCTAATTTGTCTCTATTGTAGGAACGGAAGATGATGATCTTCTTCAGTTTTAACGATCTGAGGAAAATGCAGCGTTTTTTTAGGCATTTTCTGTATTTTACAAAATCTATTTTTTATATATATATCATTCTGATCTATGTGCTCAGTGTGGTCAAATGGTGTGTATGGTTTTCCTTATCCGCAATTCAATCTACGGTACTTGCTCTTGCAATTATGTTCTGTGCGAAAAGTCCACATTTGCTTTACAAGGTTTCCTCTCATATTTATTTACATCTTTTTCGCAAATTTTGTGGCTAAAAGAACCGAGTTTGGCCGATGAAATATGGGCTAAAATGGGTGTGCTTGGGTGGTGAAATAGTGCCTCAAATGTGTGTGTTCAACACGTATAATCAGTTTTACTATACCCAAATAGTGGAAATTCATTATCCCTGTAGCTGCAAAACCCGGGTGTGGAATTAGCAAATACCCAGTACCCAATCCCCTAATATCAATTACAAAAAGAGTGTGGGAGTAGCATTTTGGTCACTGTAGGGTTTTACTGTAGATTTAACAGTAAAAAAACAGGCCGGGCCGCACGCATTCCTTTTGCAGCCCGCTTAAAACACCGTTTTAGGTTATTATTCTTCGCCGCTACTATTCCTCCTCCCTCACATGCTTAGCTTTACTTTGAGGCCCAACCTTACGGGTTTGCAGCGACGATGATTCGATCGTACCTCACACGTTTGTCGCAACTACAATATTCTACAACGTCAGCTACAATGCTATGAATAGTTCGGTTCTTAATTTTTTATGTTTGTGGTTTATTATTTGTGACCCATCCTATTCATCTTCACTCACATTCTCCACTTTTCTTTGAGATCCAATAGATGATCTACAAAGCTATTAACAGTAACAGAATTTATATTTTATCTGAGCTGCAAAAAAATATGGACCAGGTTGCACGATAAATATAATTTATACACAACGACATATAAAAAAAACTATCGATGCTTGATAATCTACCAACTACTTTTTTTTTTAACCTATGTGTTTAGTTTTTTTTATACGAAACCATTTAACATATTCTTTTGTAGCTACCTTACATATACAAAAACCCCGCAGCAACGCGCGGGTACCCATACTCGTTAATGTACGTTAATTGGCCACTAAAATGGATCGTTAAAGCCCAATAATAGCAAAAAATAAGAAAATGGCCTAATAAGCAGTTGAAATAAGTTAAATATCACTTAAATAAGCCATAGGAAAACTCGCCATAGGAAAACTCGCCATATTTTTCCCTACATTTTTGACATTTTGGACTAAGAATGTAACGCAATCTAACTAGAAGGACCAAAACTGCCAAACCAAGAATTTTGTGGACTGAATTTGTGAAAACAGATTGTATAGGTTAGAAAAGGACATATGATTAAATGCCGAGCCGTATATGTACATATGGACAAGTTTTGGACTATTTATGGACTTTGGACTTAACAAAGGACTAACGACGTAGCGCAAACACAGTTAGGGTAAAAAGTGTAAAATTTGGAAAAGAACAACGGCCTATTGTTTTTACTTGACATTCTTATTTTATTTTCCATTTTTCGTCTCGCCTTCACGTCATATGCATATTTACAAATTTTATTTATGTATTATTTAACTTTCATTATGAGTTATCATTGCATAGCATTTTAACGTTTTTGAAGGATAACATTACGGATTACTTGACTTAAAAATCAAGATAATCATAATATATAACATTATTCTTACATTGTAATCACTTTAAAGCATAACACACTCCCACTCAACGACCCAGTCATTATTCATCATTCGTTATTCATTTCACACCCACCACTAGTATTTAGTCATATTCTTAGACACTTGTATTTACCAGGTTTTGTTTTGGAGCCGTTACTATAATCACACCCGAATTTACTTTTACCATCATCAGTATCGCTTAAGGTGAGTCATAGCTTCACTTTTACTGATTTTACAATTTTAAACTCCGTGAGGGAGATACATGCTGTAAACATGTCACAAGTATTTTTCTGTAAGCTTACTTGACTTGATATATGCCTAAGTTACCTTATTGCCACAAGACCCTTTATCATGAGCTATTAATCACTTGTATGTGAACGCGAATATAATGAATAGATCTATTAGAGGCTGACGACCTATCCCACTAATACTTTGACGGAATGCTTTTTGCTAGTCGTATTAGTCGCGATGCATTATATTTGAGAAAAATAGGAATTGGCAATTCACCTATTACACTAGGGCACATAACCATCAGTATCCCTGATGTGACTCCTCCGTTTTACGGTACTTTGTTAACGTTTGCCTGTCATGAGACTTAAGGCAATATATATGAACTGCAATATCAACTTTTCAAACTGATTGTATTCCCAATACAATCTTACTTGTGTATCGAACTGATTATTAAACTTCAAACTCTATGATTTCACTCAACATTTTTGTTGACTTTTAAGCATGTTATCCCAGGAAATTAGCGGAGCAAAGAAAGGCATGGAGTGGGCAGAAATCTACCTTCACTATTTGGTGTAAAATATAGTTGTAATTCAGTTAAAACAATGTTCCTTCAAGGAATTTTTAGTACTCTGATATAAAACTTTGTAACTGAATTCGTATTATGGACCTATGATATTTAAAAACGCCTCTTTCGAGCCGTTTTCTATAATTTTGACTTCGATCCTCTCAGTAATACCCCAATTAGACTTCCGCTGCTATCTTAAAATTTTGGGGGTGTTACAGATTGGCATCAGAGCCTTGGTTATAGAGAACCAAATGTTTTCAAACATTGGACTATAACTAAATTTTCAAACAAATTAACTTTACACCACATTATTTTAAGCCCTCCGTGCCTGCTTGCTACCGCGTTATTCACCAGGACTATTTTACACAAGACTTTACATGCTTAGTATTTACTTTGCACCACTAGATCATTTAATGTCTATATTACACCACTTGATATTAGTAATTACTTACTTTTACTATATATGGGTTATTACAGTACCATGTCGTTCATTACGCATTTTAGTGTATCATCGGATTCAGAGTCCGAAGGATCATTAGCATCAGTTACATCACCCTTACTTCCTGATACCTTAGCACCCGATACCATACCTGATGAGACTGACCCCTTCGAGGAGGGTGAAGCCGCCGCCACACCTTTACTTGAGAACCCCCATGTGCTAGCTTCGCCAGCACCTACGTTACCGCCACATTTTGTTTATGACCCATATTCTCCGTTCTACATACCTCCCCCTGATGATGTATATATGGAGAGTCAGCAATGGCTCCTTGCTGATGATGCGCCACTAGAGTTCCACCATGTTTCACCACCCTTACCACCTGACCATTTATTTGACTCACGTACTCAGACTTACCCACTACCACATCGCCAGCGGGACCCGATTCCTGCAGAAGAAATCCCTTCATCGAGTCGACCTCGTATCTCAGACCCGATACACCCATCATCACCATCATTACCTTACCCTCCTGGTTTCACTCCCCCAGCCCAGATCCCTGATGCCAGGGAAGGATTCAGACCAGTAGTCACTCATACTCTCATACCATCTACAGTGGTGACACGACTGGAGAGTCATGGAGAGCAGATTGACTCGCTTCTTCGCATGATTGATCACGTACCATTGGTGTAAAACCCGAAAATCTAAAACATGCAAAATTACCAAATTACCCCTGAAACTTTAAAATTTAATTAAAGCTAAATTAAAGTTCCGAATCGATCCCAAACTTCTGGAAACGAACAAGATATGATACAAAATAATTTTGACGACTTAGATTAATATTTATACAAGTTGTGAGATGACCAAAATACCCTTGTGTATACCGAAAATTGAAATACAAAATTATTATTAATTAAAAACCTTTTTAAATACAAAGTAATTAAGGAAAATAAATAAAATTTGGTAAATTGATTTGGGCCATAATGAAGGCCGGTATTTTGGCCCTAACCCTCCCCCTTAACTCGCTCTAACACATTATATCAATCCACAATTTATTTTTTTCCTCCCATTAAACCCTAAACACATTTAGCCGCCACCCATAAAAATCCCACACACCACATCCGAATTTTCTGAAGCAAAGAGGAAATTTTCTGGAGTTCTTCATAGTGCCAAGAAGGTGGGAAAAATAGCCACAAGGTCCTGGAGTCGATCGTTTGGTCGTGGTGAATTAATTGGGTCAAAAAACCCTAACCGAGCAACAATAATCCATAGCGTGTGAATCCCTTGATCTATAATTTTACTGGTATTTTTCTAACCTTCTATTAATCATATATAACATGGGAAAAATGATAAAAACAAGCCATGCACTATATATTAATCGTATGGAAAAATTATGTGTTATAAACCCTAAAATCGAATTAAATCTATAAATCTTGTATGCGATTTTTCTGGACCAGGTTATTAATTTTTGTGGCTTCTATAATCATCATATAACATGAGAAAAATAGTCATTCAAATTATTTGAGTCGAATTCGTGATTTATGAAATTATGGTTATAATCGGATTTTAGAATAAAATGGAGAAAGTGTGGAAAAATTATAAACCGATCGACCTAGGGTTTATAGTGGATGAAATCTGGTAATAAGTGATGAATAATGATGATAAAATTATTTCATAATCATTGGGATTGCTAGGGCTTGATTTTGATAATGTTTTGTAAATACCGATTGGTAAATAATTAGTTAAGGGTGTGTTTTGTAATTATTAAAACTTGTGGGATATTTTTGTAATGTTTTATAGATCAGGGGGAACATATAAAAATTATGATATGAGGGCCTTATTTGTAAATTGAGCGAAATGTGGATTTAATTTGTAAATTATATGGCGATTTGAAATAAAATGTCTAGGGTGTATTTTGTAACTTTTAAAACTCAAGGGCTATTTTTATAACTTTATTTGGACTGTTTATAATTCATATAAAATATAACATGAGGGTGTCATGTGTAATTTTTGTATTTAAAAGGATTAAAATGTTTAATTACATAAATTATAAGTCGAATTGAAAATAAATAAAAATGAGGGACTAAATATGTAATTTCTAGAAACTTGGTGCTGTTTTGAGTAGTAAATTATATTCAGGGGGTTATGTACTATTTTGATAATTTAATGGTTTAATATGTAATTGTTAATAATTAAAGGTTGAAATTGTAATTTAAAGGACTAAATATGTAACTTTGATAACTAGAGGGACTTGATGTGAAAATTGTGAATGTTTAAGGGTGTGTTCGTATAACATGTTGAAATAAGTGTTCATTGTGTAAAATTGGGAAATTAAGGGTTTAATGTGTAATTATAAATACCATAAGGTTTAAAATGTAACTTATGTAATTCCAAGGGTATAAAATGTAAATTATGAAATCTAAAGGACTAAAGGTGTAATTCTGGATAACTTGAGAGTGAGAATGAGTTAATGGTGATATTTTCATTTTAAACCTTGAACTTTGGCAAATTTACACTTATAACCCTATGAAAAACTTGTCATAACTAACCCTGAACTTGTGTAACTTGTTAAAATGAATATTACTTCCATAATAAGCTAATTAAAGACTTGACTTGAATTATATCACTTGAATCTTGCTAAATGTGGTAACTTACTAATTATGGAAACCTGCTAAAAATAGAAAGTTACTAAAAATAGAAGTTACTTATAATGGGAAGATAACTGAACCCCTTTCGTATTTCTGTCTTCTACTCCTTTAGGTTCAAGGAGGGAGTGATCTTGATCCCTGTCAACTACTCTTGTGTTTGTGCTTGCTATTTGAATAAGGTACAGATATTCTGCTCTTCTTGTAAAGAGCCTTCGTCTCATTTCTGATTCCTGATTCATTGTTATGTTTCCCTTGTATTGTGAACCATATATTTGGATCTTTGCTTTAACCTTTGTCTTGAACCCTGATATGACACTTGACATGACTTGTTCACCCCTGATAACCTGGATAATTAAGACCTTGGGTACTTGAAGGTTCATAGGATTTTACAACTACTTTTTAGTTATATATGAAGAGGTTTTGAACATTTCTTTAAAGGACTTTTACTATGAAACTGTTCTAACGATCATTTTATTAAAACCATGTAAAAAGGATTTCTTATAATAAACTATTATGAACCTTCTAGTATTGGACCTTTCTGATATTGACCTCCTGATAATGAACCTCTGCATTGATCTCCTGTCTTAAATCCTGATATGAACCCTGATATGATACCTGACATTTGATACCTGAGACTTGACACCTGATAATTGATACCCGAGACTTGATACTTGACCTTGACCCACAGTTTGAGACTACGAGCCAAAATTTGTTCCCTAGCCATGAAGGTAACATGGCCGTGTCTGTGATGCACCACTGGCATGACTAGTGTGTAGCCCTAGTGATTTGGTTACACCGTCCCCATCCCGATTTTGATATGTGCACACTCCTGTTATTATGGCCAATATGATTTGTTTTGGGGGGCGAATGGATGCATCCTAGACCTGTCCTGTTTCTGATATCTGATATGTGGTGACTGATGATGGGTGCAATCCACGTCTTTCACAACCCTGGGAGAACACGTCTCCAACCCTGGAGGTATCCCCTCACCCTGTTTCCTGGTATGCTGAGGTCACCCCTCCATACACCCTGATATATGATTTGATTTGATGTGATATGTTTGGGCTCGTAGAGGATTTCTGTTTACCTGAAACCTTGTAACCTTATGACCTGTTACTTGACCTGATACTTGACCTGACATTGGACTTGACTTGATTTGACTTGGGATTGTAATGGGTTCTGGTTTCATTTACACCTACCATTGTAACCATCCTTAATTCCTGGTATGTCTGCATAACTCTTGTATTCCTTTTCCTGACTCTTGTTACACCTGGTATTATTTCTTTTACTTTATTATTCCGTTACTACTGCTTTGTTTCCGTTATATCTGTTCACTGAGCTCTCGTAGCTTAGCCGCATTTTCTTTTCCTGCGGCAGGTATTTAAGCTAGGAAGCTGGGTTTGGCTTTGGGATGAGAGCAACTTGTGTGAAGTTTAGACCTTTTCATTCTAGTGTGACCATTTGGATATTATTTCTGTTATGCCATTGTTGGGCATTTGGATTCGGTTTTGTACTTCGTTATTTCTGTCTTGCACTTGATATAAGTCGTGTTGACTTATTTTCCTTTGGATTTTTATATTAAAGCTTCCGCTATTTTATTTCTTGAATGCTTGTATCTGATCTGAAACCATGCATTTGTGACATCTTTTCCCTTGTCGGGTTGGGGTGTTACAATTGGATCCTCCGGGGATGATCAGTGACACCCTGCATAGGCTTGCTTCCAATAGAGCAGACTTAAAGCAGTGTTTGATGCAGATGCAGTCCGATATAGCTGACACCCATTCCTACGCGATATCTTTACGGAGAGAGGGACAGGCCCTAGCTTGGGAGGCTCATCTTGCACAGCGTAGAGCCGACACGTTGGAGAACATCATATTGTGATGCATCGCATCATGGTCTAGGTGCGGTACTAATGCAAAGAAACAAAGTTATAGCTTACGCCTCCCGACAGCTCAAGAAGAATGAGGAAAACTATACCACTCATGATCTAGAACTAGGAGTCGTAGTATTCGCTCTTAAGATATGGAGACATTACCTGTATGGTACAAAGTGCACGGTTTTCACCGATCACAAAAGTCTTCAACACATACTGGATCAGAAGGAGCTAAACATGAGACAGCGCCGATGGTTAGAACTACTCAACGACTGCGACTGTGTAATCTGGTACCACCCCGGTAAAGCGAATGTCGTGGCCGATGCACTAAGCAGGAAGGAAAGAATCAAACCCCTCAGAGTCCAATCGTTAGGAATGACAATTTGTTCACCGCTCCCATCTCAAATTCTCGTAGCCCAATCAGAAGCTCTTCAGGAAGAGAACCGACCTCACGAAAAGATTGACGGCATGCCAGAAAGTGAGAACGGATTCGTGAGGAGAGCTGATGGAATGTTATGCTTCAAGGAAAGATGTTGGATTCCTCTCTACGGAGGTATTCGAGATCTTATCATGCATGAATCTCACAAGTCCAAATATTCCATCCATCCAGGATCCAATAAGATGTACCAAGATCTCAAACAAATCTACTGGTGGCCAAACATGAAAGCCGACATCGCAACATATGTTGGAAAATGTTTGACTTGCTCCAGAGTCAAAGCGGAGAGTCAGAAGCCATCAGGACTACTTGTATAGCCTGAGTTGCCAGTCTGGAAATGGGAAAGAATCACTATGGATTTTATTACCAAATTACCAAGGACGTCGACCGGATTAGACACTATCTGGGTTATCGTCGACCGTTTGACCAAATCGCTCAGTTGTACTTCAAAGAGATCATAATCCGACATGGAGTCCCAATCTCCATCATTTCGGATAGAGACAGCCGATTCACTTCAGGGTTTTGGCAATCTCTACAGAAGGCTCTCGGTACTCGTCTGGACATGAGCACCGCTTATCATCCACAAACCGATGGACAAAGTGAAAGGACAATCCAAACCTTGGAAGATATGCTCCGAGCATGTGTTATTGACTTCGGAAAAGGTTGGGATAAACACTTACCGTTGGTTGAATTCTCTTACAATAATAGTTACCACGCTAGCTTAAAAGCCGCGCCTTTTGAAGCACTTTACGGAAGAAAGTGCAGATCGCCTGTCTGTTGGACGGAAGTTGGAGACATGCAACTGACCGGACCAGAACTGATTCACGACACGACTGAGAAGATATTCAAAATCAAACAACGTCTCCAAGCCGCTCATGACAGACAGACGAGTTATGCGGATGTGAGAAGGAAACCCATGGAATTTGAAGTCGGAGATAGAGTCATGCTAAAAGTTTCTCCCTGGAAGGGAATGATACGCTTTGGAAATCGTGGAAAGCTAAACCCGAGATACATTGCACCTTTTAAAATCCTCGAGAGGATTGGTCCAGTTGCTTACAGGTTAGAGCTTCCAGAAGAACTCAGTAGGGTACACCCTACATTCCATGTATCACAGCTTAAGAAATGTTTGTCGGATAAAACTCTCGTCATCCCACTGAAGGAGATCTAGCTAGATGACAAACTTGTGTTCACAGAGGAACCAGTAGAAATAATGGATAGAGAGGTGAAGCGACTTAAGCAAAACCGTATTCCCATTGTCAAAGTTTGATAAAACTCCAAGAGAGGACCAACATACACGTGGGGGAAAATAAATCATTTAATGGGTAGACTGGGCTTAGTCTGAGTCAAATTATGAATTTAAGTGTATGTGTCATGACATACGCGGCAACTTTCCCGGCAAAAGCCAATTCACTTAAAGTAGCATAATAAGAAAATAAAATTTGTAAAAATAATGACTGGAAATTTCTCGGTTGTTACATTACCCATCCGTTAAAAAGGAATCACGTCCTCATGATTTAGTTTATCTTATCGGCTGGCGCTGTGTAGGAAAAAAAATAAAAAAATGGGAATGCTTGAGCCGTTTGACTTCCTGGTTCATGATCTTAACTGGTTCCTTATCAAAGTAAAGCTTGTCGTTAAGTTGAATCTCCTCTAGTGGAGTGACGAGGTTTCCATCCGATAGGCACTTCCTCGAGTTCGAATCGTGAAATATATTGGGCACACTGCTAAGCTCTTGCAAAAATTCAAGTCAATAAGCTACGGTCCAGCTTTTGCCAAATTCTTGTAGGGTTCAACGTACATCGAGTTCAGTTTACATCGTTTTCCGAAACATAGCACGTGCTTTCGTGGCGAACTTTCACGTAACTTCCCTGACATTCTTGTACCGCCTGCAGCTTGCCATCCTCGAGGGTTGTTCCAACGCCCTGATGCGTACTAACGATTAATGCGAATGAGATTACTACAGAAGTGTATTGCCAGTCGAAAGAAGTATATGTCAATGCCATGGGAGGAATGATAGTTACAAGAAATAAGTAGTAATTGAGAGGATTTTGATACACTTAGGATGTTAGTCCTGTTAGCGTGTATATGATACTTTGAGTTGATATAACCAAGTATGCGGAATCTACTTGATTATACTTAGAAGAATAATTGTCTGAGTGACGGAACAATAATGTATGTGTATGAACAATGAAGACAATGGTTAACACCAAAAGATTCAATATTATTAATAATAATACGAGTGATCTTAGCTTATCACTAGGGTTTACAACCTTGAATCCTTAACAACATGATATCTAACTTGTATATCAAAAACCTAACCTAGGACCTCCTTTTATAAGACAAGGAGTCCTGTACAAATAAACTATAATATTCATAGCAATCTATAACTAGAAGATATTCACTAAATCTTTTCTATACTTATCACATTACACGTATTCAGAACATAAGCAGTACAAACTATTTATACTGACAGTACTAAGTCAATTAGTACTGTTAGTGTTATACTCCAGCACTTGTAACATTTAGCCTGGCAGTACTAACTGTTGGTTTAATTCTCAACAATCCTCCGCTAAACTTATGATTTCTCTACAAATCACTAAGTTTCTTGAATTAAACTCCAAAATTTAATGGTGGGAGGATTCTTCCAAACACTTCATCTACTTATGTCTCTTTCTATCAAACTGATCATATATTCTCTGAACTAGATTTTGAATTACCTCAGTATTTTCTTCACATCTGAGCTTTGAAGAAATCATCACTGCAAGCAAATCATAACTTAATGGATATTCCAGTTCAGCTAACATAAAGATATCAACTCCACCTTGTTTTGATAGATGATGAACATTACAAGAACCATAGAACTCCCATGAAGTAGATAGATCATAACAAGGAAAATTCCAATAAACATCTATAGGATCTGGTTCATATAACCTCTTGAATTCTACCCAAAGCTCTTACTCTTTCACATCAGTCTTCTTCTTAGTTTTGAGTTTATCTTGAACTAATCTCCATAAAGTATCCAGATCTTCTCTATCACAAGCTCTTAGCAAATTTTCAAAATTCTTGTACACTGCTGTCTCTCCACCAACTCTAGTAACCTTTCAAGCTTTTCCAAATTTGTCTTTGTAAATCTCCCAGTCCACTATTGGAAGTCTAGCTTGAATTGGATCAACATGTAGAATCTCTGGCATAGTAACTAACATATTACTCATCTGCTCTTGTGATAATTCTACTCTTTCTGCTTGTGTTCCATTTTCTCAGATTGTTCTTTCTCAGCAGTCTTAAGTCTTTTTGAAGATCTTTTCTCTGTGTCCATAGGAAACTTTATTTGAGCTCTTCTGTATGCATTGTTGTACAAATATTCAATTTCTTCATGTGATTTACCCTTCAACTGAACTGCCTTCTAACCAGCTTGATTCCTAAGATACATTTTCATTCCACTTATGATCTGTGCCTTTGTTGGTTTTCTTTTTCTCTTCTGACTTTGATTCTTTCTAATATTCTGCATTATCTCATCCAAAGCTCCTTCATCACTCCTTGAGTTAATAAAATCTGCAAGTAGAGCTAATCTTTCTTCAACACTTAGACTTTCATCTGCAATCAGTTCTATAGCCTTTTCCGTCACACTTGGATCAGTATCAATCAAATGTTCTATCTGCACTTTATGTGATTGTTGAGCAATAATAGCATCATAAGCAATTCTTTCCTTCTCCAATCTCTGAGTTTCCATGAAACTTGCAACTTCATCTTCATGCATTTTTCTTGCCAACTCAACATCCAAATCCATTAGAACTTGTGTTCTAGGCTTGACTTTCTTTTGTTTCTCAGCTTCTTCTATTGTCATTGGTGCCTTTCCCTTTTCTGCCCTTTTTCTTTCATACTCTAAAATCTCAGCGATACCTTCTTTCATGACAGAAGTACTAACTTCCATTCCAGCAGTACCTTCTGCTGGTCGAAAACTTGTAGCAGTATCTAAGATTTCTTCTTCAGTTTCCAAAACAACAACCTCTGTATCATCATCCTTAGCAATTTCCTCAGTTTGTTGTTCTTGAACCTCTTCAGTACCTTGTTGTTAATCCTGATCCATATCATCACCACCCATACCTGAATTTCCTTCATCAAAATCCAGTTGCCTCCCCTGAGTTTCTGATCTTGTTTTCCTCCCCTGTTTAGGAGAATCACCCAAATCATCATCATCTGAATCAGAAGAAGTTGTAGAAAGCACCATCTTAGCAGATCTTTTTCCCTTGGACCTCTTGACTTGAGCCTCCAATTTCTTCACTCTTAGCACCAACTTTGTGTATACCAGGGAAAAATTTCTTTTGTGACTCTTTAACTTATCCTCCAAAGATTTCACCTTTTCAGAAAAAGTGGTACATAAAACCATCAATTCATTTTGTTTAGAACTGCCCTCATCACTTCTAGTTGTCTTACCTGCTAGGAGAGGTGAATGATGGGGCATAGGCTTAGTTTCTTCCCTAGTTGGACTAGGAGGTACTCCTGGGCCACCCATATAGTCCATTTGGCTTGGGATTGCATCACCTGTGGCAAGTCTTTGAGGACTTGGCACATTAGATGTTTCCGTGGTAGGGGTCTTAATGATGTTTACACTGCCCTGCTCAACTACTAAGCCTGAAACAGTAGTGCAAGCCCCATCCATACTATCAAAATTGATAGCCTCATCTGCTTCAATTGGATGAGGAGGAGAACTTGGCTGAGGGACTTTAGTTTCCTTTCTGGTTCTTCTCCTATAGGTGTTGGTTAATGAGGGTGTATGAATAACATCTGGAACTACAATGGGTGTGTGTTGGGGCTCAGTTGGGCTTACTGACCCTTCACCCTAAAAAGCATGTATTCTTTCCAACATTTCAGGAAAAAGAGGTATAACTACCCCATTGAAAAGTCTGTTTACCATTGCCATATTTTGAAAAAGCTTCTGTTACAGGCAAGGTGTTGGAAAGGTTTTCTGATGTTGCTTCAATTGATTCTTTTTTTTTTTTTGTTTAAAAATGCTTGTACAAATCTTGGATACATCAAAAACTTGGTTTTGCTTTTGCATTGTTTACCATACTCTCAAAAATGAATTTTGAAAAGTTAAAAGTCTTATTCGTTGATAAGCAGATGAGAGCAATAGAAATATTGCTACTGAATTGCTCCCATGATGTTCTTTTTGGACTTAAACAATGTAAGAGAGTATGAATGAAAAACCTCCATTGTAGGGAGAAACATCCTTTTTGAAAAGTCAGTTTATGATTAGATGTGTCATACTCTATTTTAGCAATTTCTTGCCAAATTTTAGTGTTTGGCAAATCATTGATACCATCAGAATAGTAAAATTTTTGACGACTTCTCAAAGTCTCAAACTGACTTCAAAAATGATAAATAGTGAAATGATGAATAGTGATTGGTGAATAGTGATTGATGAATAGTAACTCATGAATAGTAAATTGTCGAGGTTTGGAAAATGACCTGAAATTACGAGTTGTGACAGTCGACCACCCTAAAAGGAATTCAGTCCCTGAATTCAGTTGATGTTGGTCTCTGGAGTGGTCTTGGTGAAAAGATGTGGGTATTTGAGTCGCATCTGGTCTTCCCGTTCCCAAGTAAACTCAGGACCTCTGCAAGAATTCCAGCGAACTTTGACGATCGGAATTCGACTTTGCTTCAATTGTTTGACCTCTCGGTCCATGATTTCTGCTGGTTCTTCCACAAAGTTAAGCTTATCATCGATCTGAATTTCTTCCAATGGAATCACGAGCGTTTCGTCTGAAAGACATTTCTTGAGGTTTGAGACATGAAACGTGTTATGCACATAGCTGAGCTCTGACGGAAGCTCCAGTCTGTACGCTACCGGACCGATCCTTTCCAGAATCTTGAATGACCCAATGTATCTCGGGTTCAACTTCCCGCGTTTCCCGAATCGTATCACGCCCTTCCAAGGCGAGACCTTCAACATGACTCTGTCTTAAACCTGAAATTCTAATGGTTTGCGTCGAACATCGGCATAACTTTTCTATCTGCTTCTGGCTGTTTCGAGTCTTTCTCTAATCCGAATTATCTTTTCTGTTGTTTCTCTGACCAACTCTGGACCTGTCAGTTGTACATCACCAACTTCGGCCCAACAAAATGGGGACCTGCACTTACGACCGTAGAGTGCCTCGAATGGTACAGCTTTTATGCTCGAATGATAACTGTTATTGTAAGAGAACTCGATCAATGGTAAATGGTTAGCCCAACCATTTCAAAAGTCAATGACACATGCCCTGCGCATGTCTTCCAATGTCTGAATCTTTCTCTTGCTCTGACCATCGGTCTGAGGATGATAGGCGTTACTCATGTCTAACTTAGACCCAAACGAATCTTGCAATGATTCCCAAAAGTTTGAAGTAAAGCGACTGTCTCTGTCGGAAATGATGGAAAGTGGTGCACCGTGCCTTGAGACTATTTCCTTGACGTAAAGTCTGGCGAGCTGATCCATAGTATAAGTCTCTTTGATTGGAATGAAATGAGCTGACTTGGTGAGACGATCAACTATTACCCAAATAGCATCGTAACCTCCTGATGTTTTGGGAAGTGTAGTGACAAAATCCATTGTAATGCGTTCCCATTTCCACTGGGAATCTCTGATTGCTGAAGCAATCCTGATGGCTTCTGGTACTCGGCTTTCACTTTAGCACAAGTAAGGCATTTACTGACATACGTAGCTATCTCTGCTTTCACATTGGGCCACCAATAAAGCTTCTTGAGATCCTGATACATCTTATCAGAACCTGGATGAATGGAGTACTTCGACTTGTGTGATTCGTGCATGATCAACTCTCGTATTCCACCATAGAGAGGTATCCAGCTTCTATCCTTGAAGCACATTGTTCCATCTGATCTCCTTACTAAACCGTTTGCATTATCTTGCATTCCCTTGAGTGTTTCACTTGGTAGGTTTTCTTCCTTGAGTGCCTCGACTTGGGCCTCGAGGATCTTTGATGGTAGTGGTGAAATGATTGTCATTCCCAATGATCTGACTCTCAAAGGCTTGAGTCTCTCTTTCCGACTGAGTGCATCTGCCACAACATTTGCTTTTCCTGGGTGATATCTGATTTCACAGTCGTAATCACTAAGTAGTTACAACCAACGACGTTGCCTCATGTTAAGTTCCTTCTGATCAAGAACGTACTGTAAGCTTTTGTGGTCTGTAAATACTACACACTTTGTTCCGTAAAGAAAATGCCTCCAAATCTTGAGTTTGAAAACCACGGCACCCAACTCTAAATCGTGTGTAGTGTAGTTCTTCTCATGCTTCTTAAGCTGACGGGATGCATAAGCTATCACTTTCTCATTTTGCATTAGCACTGCTCCAAGTCCTTTGTGTGAAGCATCGCAATATACCATGAAGTTTTCAATCCCTTCTGGCAATGAAAAAATTGGCGTGCTACAAAGTTTTTGTTTCAATAATTGAAAAGCGGTCTCTTGCTTTTCTCCCCAGGCGTACTTCTGGTTCTTTTTTGTCAACTTGGTCAGTGGCTTAGCTATCTTGGAAAACCCTTCAATGAACCTTCTGTAATATCCGACAAGTCCTAAGAATTGACGAATTTCTGTGGGAGTTTTTGGTGTTGCCCAATCTTTAACTGCCTCAATCTTTAATGGATCAACCTGTAGTCCCTGACTATCAATGACGTGACCAAGAAATTGTACTCTTCTGATCCAAAAATCACACTTTGACAATTTGGCGTACAGTTTCTCTTTCTTGAGCAATTCTATGATTGTTCTGAGGTGTTCTCGTTGCTCTTCTTCACTCCTTGAGTAAATCAAGATATCGTCAATAAATACGATCACAAACTTATCTAGATATGGCTTGCACACCCTATTCATGAGATCCATGAACACAGCTGATGCGTTGGTTATTCCGAACGGCATTACCTGAAATTCATAATGGCCATAGCGTGTTCTGAATGCTGTCTTCAGGATATCTCCCTCCCGAACCCTAAGCTGATGGTAACCCGATCTCAAGTCGATCTTGGAGTAATAACTGGAACCTTGCAACTGATCAAACAAATCGTCGATCCTGGGAAGTGGATAACGATTCTTCACCGTTAATTTGTTTAGCTCTCGATAATCAATGCACATTCTGAAAGATCCATCTTTCTTCTTTACAAACAAAATTGGTGCTCCCCAAGGCGATGAACTCGGCCTAATGAATCCTTTATCCAAGAGATCTTGCAATTGGTTCGACAACTATTGCATTTCTGAAGGTGCAAGTTGATAAGGTGCTCGCGCAGCTGGGGCGGCTCTCGGCACTAAGTCAATCTGAAATTCGACTTGGCAAGTAGGTGGAAGTCCTGGCAAGTCTTCTGGAAAGACTTCTGGAAAATCTTTAACTGTTGGTACCTCCTCAAGTCGCTTCTCCTCCGACTTCTTTTTTGTGATATGAGCCAAGAATGCATAACAACCCTTCTTTATGTATTTTTCTGTTTTAATGCACGAGATGATGCTGAGTCTAGTCCCACTGCGTTCTCCGCGAACGACCAATGTTTCGCCATCATAAGGAAGATGAACAACTTTTTCATCACAGATGATTCTGGCATGATGCTGAGATAACCAATCCATTCCGATAACAATGTCGTAGCTTCCAAGTTCTATTGGCATGAGGTTTATATTGAACGGGTGATTGAGAAAATTGAGAGTGCAACCACGAATGATCGTGTCGGTGCCAACTAAACTACCGTTAGCTAGTTCAATGTGATATGGAGTGTCTAATGCGGTTGGTTCAATGTTGAGTAATGGTGCAAATGCAGTAGAAACAAAACTTCTATCGGCTCCTGAATCAAATAGTATGGATGCATAACGATTATTAATGAGGAACGTACCCGTAACGACATTCGGGTCCTCCCTGACATCTTCTCCTCCAAGGACATAAGCTCTTCCTCTAGCTGTTCCACCTTGGTTATTGTTTCCCTGATTCTTTCCTTTTGGACATTTATTCTTGAAGTGCCCAACTTCTCCACATCCATGGTCGAATGACCAACTTTCTTACAGTTCCCACACGGATTCGGACAATTTCCAGGATTATGATGGGTTTGACATTTGTTGCACTTGGGTAAAGTACCATTGTAACCTCTTTTCTCAGCTTGACCTGCAACATAAGCCTTTGCAGTTTCCTGTCTCTTGGGTGGTGGTTGAGTAACATTGCTACTCTGGTTGTTGTCCCGATTTCTTTTGTTGTTGTTGTTATTGGAATTGTTTCGGTTGCTGTTATAGTTGTTGTTGTTTCGGTAGTTGTTGTTGGAGTTACGGTTGTTGTAGTTACGGTTACTGTTGGTGTTGTTGTTGTTGTTTGAAGCAGTTTCTTTCTTCACTATCTGAGCCATGAGTTTCTGAGACATTCTGATTGCCTCATCCAATGTTTGTGGGTCAAAATAAATCACATCTCTACGGATGTTGTGAGGTAATCCTCCAATGAAATTCTCTAATAGCTTCTCAGTGTTCGGAACCATTGTCGAACATAACGCTGCCAATTCCTGAAATCTCTTGATATATGTGTCAATATCATTCCTTGCTGTCACTAGCTCATAAAACTCTGTTTCACTTCTGTTCGTGGGCAAAACTTCTTTGTCAGTAACTTCTTGAATTCGTCCCATGTAAGCTTGTGAGCATTCTCCATTCCCATGGGCTTTGCATACGAATTCCACCATGACATAGCTTCCCCAACGAGGGTACTAGTAGCAAACTTAACCTTGCTGTCCTCCGGACAGTTGCAGAGAAGGAATACTGATTCTGTCTTTTCAAACCATCGGATCATGGCAGTGGCTCCTTCAGTTCCTTTGAATTTTTCCGGATCACCACTCTTTAAATCTTTGTACGTACACTTACGACCATTTGTACCATTGGTATTTGTTCCTGCGGCTTCCGCAGTTTCTGCTCGCAAAGCGGCTTCAGCAGCAGCTACAGCTACGGCAGCTCTTTCTGTAACCAATGCTTCCTCGATACTGTCAGCAACAAGCTTTCTGACTTCAGCAGTTGTCATAGCAGTGGTGGCTCTTTTGGGTGGCATAATTCTTCACAATCACAAAAGATAACAACAATGAGAATCCACAATAGAAAAAGATCATCATACACAATATATACAACCACAACATGTATATACATCCACAAAACATATAAATACATCCACAACATGTATAAATACAATGAAACCACAACGAAACATCATAAATATAATCACAGCGCACATGAATATAATACATGAAAATTTCGGTTACGCAGACCGATATCATAAAATAGCACAACGAAAATCCTACATAGTAGAGTCACACTTGATATATTTGTTTGTACTACAAGCAAAAGACAACAAGTACTAACTATGTCCCATACCCCGGGACTAGGATAATAATGTACAAGCTACATGATAACAGTCTAAAACTAGGCACCTCCTCCGGGTGCTCCATCTAGCCTGCGGAAAATCCTCTGAAGATCCCTAGACATCGCAACTACGATCTCCTCTAGGTGCTGGACTTGAAGCTGGAGATCAGTCTCTCTAGTCTCTGATGAAGACAACCTAGCCTGAACTGAAGATAACTCACCGGCCTGGCGATGATGCTCATCCTGGAACATCTGTGCTCTGTCGACTAACCCCGGCATCTCCTGCCTTAGATGTGTGATATGGTCTGAACTCTCCAACTGACGAGCCTCTAAACCCTGGTGTGACACATCGATGGCAACCCTGCCCTGGATCAATCCCTCGACCTCCTCCTCAATAGCCTCAATATGGTTCACTGGAGTCTCATCTAGATGAGACAATGCCCTCTCGATCTCTCCCTGAAGCTGATCTAGTCGTGAGTCAAATGTAGCAGCAGTAAGTAGTCTGTCAGCAGCAGCCCTGGAGCTCTCACCAACCTCGAATCTGCTGGGTGGTGCTTTCTCTATGGCATCTGAAGTATCTGGTGATGAGGTATCAAGACGAGCTCGCTTCTTGAGTGGTAGGTCTGACATAGGAGTAGGATCTCTGGTGTAGACTGGTGCTGATACAGATGGCAATGGTGGAGACAATGATGATAAGGATGGTAAAGGTGATAATGGTGGTGGTGTACTGAATGCCACACTCCTCCTTGCTGTCAAGCGGCGACGAAGTGGATGAGATGGAGTAAGTGATGATGGTGGTGGTAGGGATACAAATGCAGCTAGTGACCTGACAGTGAGACGATGAACCCGCTTAGCAGCAGTGCGCTTCATGCGCGGCCCACCTGAATATGTACGGTAAACTCGAACATAGGGTACAAACTCTCCTGGCCGGATAACTGGAACAACTCTAGGACCAGGACGGATCACAGGTGACAGTGGTGGGGTAGGCACGACTTCCCCCTCCTCGAAGGGTTCTGTCTCGGCCTCTGACATCACAGGTGAAGACTGTGGAGTAGGCTCCACTGATGACAAAATGATAGTGGGTATCGAGGATTATGTAACCGACTCTAGTATGATGGAGGTTACTGAGGAAGTATCGCCTGCCGATTCAGAGTCATACGAGATAACAATAGAGTGTGAATCCGAAGGCATCACTGAAACAACAGGTGTGAAATAAAAGTAAATAAGCATTTACATAATGTGGGTTAGGATGAAATGATATATGTATGAAATCGCAATCACTACATGTGATATAATGAATATGCACTTATGCTACAATGATGAGATGCTATGATGGTGCAGCTATAGTCTAGGATATAATGGACAATCTAGCTCGCAATAACCTTTGCTCTGGTACCAATCTGTCACACCCCCAAATTTCATGACTTGCAGCGGAATAAGTCATTCAGGGGCACGACTGGTCATAGCACCAAAGTTGCAGTTATATTGAACGACCTAAAGTGTCGTTTAGAAAATACATCGTTTGATTATTTAAAAACATTCAGAGTTTCAAAGCTAGGTCCCAAAAGGTGAAACAAGTTTTCATAAAACAAGTTCATACAATTCAAACGATGGATAAGTGCATAAAATATAAAGTGAGACGCGTCGACTCCGCGACTCCATGATGTCCATATGCAAGCCAACATGCGATACCTTAATTACCTGAAAATACATTGCTAAAAATGGTCAACAAAAATGTTGGTGAGATCATAGGTTTATGTAAATGAAATATTGTACGGATACCACAAGTATAAAGTGTATGACAAAACAATGCCACATAAAAATGATACATTAGCTCTTAAGCTCATGACCCCAAAGCTAGACTGAATGAAATGCCCCAACTGAGTGTTTGCCAATTACTCTAATATGACAAAAATGAAATGCGTTCGTTTGACAAGTTGGCGCTACCAACCCGAACGGAGGAGTCACCCTCAATAGATTTGTTCACTCACTCTTGCTTGCTAACAATTAACGGTTCATGATAATAAAGGGGACTTTAATCTGGGCAATGATGTAACTTACGCAATGTAGTGAGTTTGTATACTTTGGTCCTCATATAAAAATGGTGCAATGTTTTCTCCCCCGAGAGTTTAGAAATCAATAAACAATTTAAAATGGGGCTATGAAAACTCACCTGGTAAGATATAGCAACAATGATGGATGTGATGAAATAAAGCTCGGTCTCTAACCGCGACCTATTATGAATGATGTGATTCAATGTCAGCAATGATACAATGCAACACATGCAAATACGTATGTTAACGATACCACTTGTTAGTTTTGAAAATAACGTTTATCGACCAAAAATACACCTTTGACGTCTCGTTAAGTTATAAACTACTTTTCGCGTAAACATGTTGAAACGGTACTCTACGATCCTCGTTTGGTGTTCTATCGGCAAAATGTAGCGTTTTCATCGCAATTTAATATTTTCCTTAACTTGTGAAAATATGCCCAAAATGGCTTCGTGAAACTAGTCGCGAAATATTGCACGTTATGTGTTAGTTGATCAAACTCGACGTTTTTGAAAACCTTGTAACAATGTATAAATGTCGTTTCATTTAACTTTCGATTGTACACGCCTCGATCAATTAGAAAATTGGCTAACAACGTTATGTTTCGCAAAAACACTAGTTTTTATATTTAAAACAATTTCTAATAGTGGCTGTCAAAATGAATATGGTACGTCGTACTTCAAACGTGAATAACTCGGCCGTTACAAGCTCGTTTCCTACGTTCTTTACATCCACGGCTTCGTATAAACATGAACTAACATAATCTCAGTAGTTTGGGTCGTCTAGATCACGTCTAACGCCACATTTTGTCCTTTGAATCTCGGCGATCAGCAACTAAATTTTCAGAAAATTAGTTTTCGTCGTCTAACTTTGAAAAATCATATCTCCTTCGTTATAAGTCGCTTTTTAGTGATTCTTGCGACCACGGTTTCGTTTTTGAAAGAAACTTCTGAATATGAAGGCCAAAATATACCAAAAGTTACTGAGTTTTCTAGTTTACACGTTTTTGGACAGAACCTATTTTAGATTGTTAAAAACTCATTTTCTTGGTTCTAAACTTGATCATACTAACTCAAATCAACTCCACAAGTTCGCAAATCCTACCATACACCTTCTTAGGGTGTCATGGGGTCCTAAACATCACCAAACTTGGTGGATTTCATGAGATCATTAGTGAAACTTATAGATCTAGTGATTTAGAGAGTTTATGTTCAAATGTGGTATGTAAAACATAAGTAACTTGCATGGATGACTAATATAACTTGAAAATACATGAACATATATATCAAATGAAAGTATAAAATGATCAAAACATGTTCTTGAAACTTACTTGATGATTTGATGAGTTTTGGTAAGAAATGAGTAATAAACTTGAGGTTTGATCACAAATCCATGACTAGGAAGGTAAATGGAGTATGATTATGACTTGATCTTGAAAAAATCTATGGATTTTGGGTGGTGTTCTTGGTTTGGCCGAATGGGGTAGATGGGGTGGAAGGGGTTTTGATCTTTTTTAGCTAAATGGTGTATATGTGTATGTGTTAGTTGGATGAGAAATTAAATCAAGGGAAATTCATTAATGGGATTTGGATGTATTAAACTAAATTGGGGGGGGGGGGGGGGGTAGGGATGAAGAGGATTTGATGTTAATTAAGATACTTGTGTCCCATTTATTTAGATATTGGATGATTAGTGTATACATTGAGTGTTATCGGGTACCGAGTTAACTAGAAATAACTCGTGACAAGGTGAAATGAGATACGTTGAAGTTGTAAAAATTGTAAAATCATGTTCCTTGCAAGAATCGGGTGTTAGAAAGATAATCGGATTGAAATTTCGTAAACCGACGGAGTTATAAGCGTCAAACAAAAAGTATAGCGATTGTTTTAAAAACACCGGGTAAAGTAATAATATAATCTCTATATCATTATAATTAGCTTGAAAATGTATTAGGATCATTGTCGGGAGTATTGGGTTTACTGTTAGTAGAAATGACTGAGTGGTAACGTTAATTAAACAATTAAGCATACGTTAATGAAAATCACACAAACTCATGCATGAACTGATATGGAAATGATGTTACTGATGATATGCAGACTACTCTAGCCTGTATGATGTGTCTTTTACTGATGATGCATGAATACGCAGCTAAACCTAACTGGTTACGCCCATTTGAATACCCGTAAACCCAGTTTACGACATGATGAATAATGCCCATAAATAGTGATTTCCCTCCGGGAATGAATAGTCTCACGTGAATAGTAAAATTTTTGACGACTTCTCAAAGTCTCAAACTGACTTCAAAAATAATGACAATTCAAGACTTCAATAACTTCAACTGTCTGACATTGTCAACATCCGCAAGGTAGGTGTCTCACAATTCAAGACTTCAATAACTTCTCAACTGAAATTCGAATACAACCTGGAAAAAGTTGCAAGAGCCTTATCTAAGAATGTTAGTTTGGATGTTGTAAGATCTTCTCGTGAAACCGACGCATTCCAGTTTCGTGACTACTCACAACCCTTACCGCTCATTGATCAAGCTCATAATCCCAAGATACCTAAAGCATATTTCTTCAACAATGACTTTTAGTATCTGATATATGGGAACACTAATCCAGAAAAATGATATGCTACATCTCTCACCAAGTTCAAGGCCGCTACGTATGTGCAAGAAGGACTTGAAGAACAAATTGGAGACTTGTTCAGCACCTCAATTGCAAAATATAATGATGAAGTGGTTCTAGGAGTCTTTCACTGGCCTGAGATGCACAAATAGTTCTACAAATGGAAACTGTCATTTACCTCAAAACACAAGGTAAACTACAAAGACAAGATTCATTCCATCAAGAGTGCTGAAACAGAGTCAAAATATGGATACAACTTTCTGACTAAGATCATGGTTCGAAGACAAGATGACAAGGAGTACTCGTTCAATGAAGCAGACTATCCTCATTTGAATCTGAACGATATTGAAGATATGTACCTTCTCAAGATACAAGGAAAACTCGAGCATCTCCCTGGCAGCCTTCAACATGACATCATCAATCTCTACTCCTTTAAATATGAAGAATAGTGATAAAGACAAGAGTCGAAGATGTTCATCTCGGTGTTGAAAGTTACCAGAAGAAGTTGAACCTCATCAAACCTGATCTTAGACCTCCGGGAATCGCAGAAATGCAACCATATTCTTTCATCAAAAGACCATTTGGAGTAGTGTATGACAGATCTGGAAGACCAAAGTTCATGGGCTATGAAGACATTCACAAGTTTAGTGATGAAACTTTGATACAAGTCAGGTCTGAGCTTGATCACATTCTAGAAAACCACACACAAGGGCGGAAGTAGGGTTGGTTAAGACACATAACTTGGAGACAAAATGATGTGAAGCAAGCGGACATGTTCTTGGCATGGATTGACTACAGGCTCAAGCATCGGGTTCAGATGAGAAGATTGGAAAGTTATGTGGGGGAAGAGCGAAGGATCCTAACATTCTTACATTTCGTCGTCCGAAGTAAATCACTGGTATTATTGTCAATTGTGTGTCATCATTCAAAATTGTTTATATATGACTATGGTTTGTGTACATATAACAGTGCACAACCCGTACTTGCAAAGAAAAGACCCTTAGGTACGCTTCAGTGCCTTAATCCTAATATCAGGAGCGAAAGCTTCTTACTTTTGAGTAGAATTAATCAAAATTTTGATAAGTTTTTCAAAATTCTGCTCAAAAGAACAAGTATTCCCTCTCGTGTTTAAAACCTTAAAAAGTGATTTCACTTGTTGAGGGGGAGTACTTGAAACAAATCTTTGTTCTAAAACAAAGATTCTTGTTGAATTCTTCCCATAAACCTCAAAAAGCATATTTTAATCAAAAGTTTTCCAAAAATGACATCGATATGCTATTTTTGAGGGGGAGAATAACAATGTGATTAAAAAATGGTAACTAAAAGTTTGTAATCTCGCATGAGTTCGACTCAGATTTTAGCCAAGAATTAATGAAAATCAATTGTCATTAATTTAAAGGACTTTTCTTGGACGGGTAATAATTTCAAGCTGGTTTATCCAGTGATGTAAGCGTGTCTCGGATAGGACTTGTCTGAGTAGTGTGTACCATTTTCGAGAGATTCTCTTTGAATATGACCAGGACGGGTAATAATTTCAAGCTAGTCTAACTAGTGATGTAAGCGTCTCTCGCAACGGTCATATTCACTGAAAATCAATCAATTCAAAAGTGCTAACTCCACCTGATTTGTGCAAATTTATCTTAAAAACTTATGAGCACATGTCCAATGGGAGTATTTCTAAAAATGAAAAACTCTCAAAGTGTTAACAAAATATGTTTTATTATCATAAACACTTTGAGAGATTTTCAAATAAATGGTTTATGGCAACATAGGATAGTCATGGAGTTATAAGGTGACTAAGGATAGGAAATATGTCAAACCGGAGGGATCTACCCACGGACAATACCAATAGTTTATAACTAGAAAGTGCTTAGGTATGATTAATAAAAAGGAGTAAAGAAATGTAAGGAGAAAGAAGGGGTTGAAGAATTAAAAAGAAAAGTAAATGAAAGGGTGAAAAGGAATAGCCCTCCATATGTTAAACCTTAGAGCAGAACCGGGTTCAATTCATATGCTACTGGATGTCACTACGGTGATATCGGTATTAAAGACTTAGCCGTCATAGACCCAGTGACGCACTGCACTAAACCTTCTAGCCACTCAAGTGTCTCACAAAAGATACTTGTTTCATTTCTCACGGAGAACCCTTCATAATCTATCGACCTCTCACTCCGAGATGAGTTGAAATTGAAAAGGAGGCACTCTTATAATAACCTAAAACATGGTTTCTAAAATATGTTACTAACTTGAAACATTGAACCCGAATTGTAATCTAAGTAACTATAAGCTACAACTCAAGAATTACAAAATATAAAAAGCTATAACTAAGTCTTGTATGAGTCAAAATATGCATGATACTATGGGTTATATATATCACACGTTAAACATATACATAGGGTCAAAATTCTTTTTAAGTTGTGCACAACATTGTATCTCATAGAAGGGTCTAGATACACTTGATTTTGAAATAAAGATTTGGTCATCTTATCCTCCTCTTTGCTTGGCTAAACTCCAGCCCCTGACTCCCTTATCTCTCCTCTATATCATACGAGTTAGACACCAACAATAACACACATAAAAACCCTAGCAACAAAACAATAAGTGGCGGCATTTTTCCTTCCAAGTAAACAAGGAGCAAGGTGGTTCGAAGGAGGTTTAAAAGGGCTATACAAGAGGGTGTCTGATCGTGGTTTTTTGCTGAGTTCGAGTGGGTTTTTGGTTAGTTCGAAGCAGGTCCTGGTTTGGATCTTTTGGTTCTTGTTTCATTCTTTGATTCGACTATAAGGTATAACCTATTTTTATTTGTTCCTCTCGACGAGTATCCACAACATGATCAAGAAATTTAACCTAAAAACCAAGATATGAATCGACCTAAAGGAATACAAATGAAAGATTTATATGTTGCATAAAATGACGAGTTCTAGTCACATGAAATGATAAATTAAATATAGGTTGACCTAGGGTTTTAACCTGCTAATTGGATTGGCATATATATGAGTTATAAATATGGTCTGGATATATTTAATTGATCACCAAATATATATTCTGAAACCCGGAAAATTTAACTTATGAAATGTTATATATATGGGTCGATATAGGGACTATTTTGGCATTTAAAATAAGACTGCATGCATGTAAAATTTGGATCTCTTTGATAAATATTAAACCTGGAAAACTAGTGCATGAATCATGGAGTAAATATGTATGTCGACATACAATTTTATTGGCTATTAAAATTTGATTGTATACATGTTTGTTTAGATCTGTTTATACACTCTAAAACCTGGCTTTAAACATGTGAAAAAAAAGGGGAGATTGCATGCATGTGTGTCATCTTTAATTAGGTCGAGTTGGGAAAACTAGGGCTTGGTTGGACGTGTTATTCTATGTTGTGTCGTGGTGTGTTATGGGCTGAAAAGTGTGGTGTCGAGTGGCTGAAATAGGGTGTTGTGTTTGTGTGTCGAATGGGTTTGTTTTTAGGTGTGTTGTGTGTGTCGAATGAGCTGAAAAGGAGTGGTGTGTGTTTGCTAATAAGTGTCGAGTCTAAGGGTTTAAACACAAGGAAACATTGGTCTAATGTGGTCAGTATTGTGGTTCGAAAATGTGTCGGTTGTGTGGTTTTGGTCTCGTATAAAATGGCTAACGGGGAGGGTATAAATGTTGCGTTTTGGTTCGGTTTAAAAATGAAGAAACAAGGTCGAGTAGGTAGTGTATAAGGGGTGGGTCAAGTGTTGAATACTTGGTTAAGTAAGGGTTAAAATGGGTCGAATAAAGGGAGTGCACAAAAGGGTTTTTCTCGTGTGGTTTGGTTGTCGAGTTAGGGTTTCAAATAAGCGAGCTAGGGTTTAGTTTGCATGGGTGTATTTAATGAGATGCATGAAAATGGCTTAAACTAAGAATTTGTCAAAATTATATAATTTACATTTTAGACCCTGAACTTTGCTAAAATGACACTTTAAATCCTAAACTATTAAAAGTTATCATATTAAACCCTAAACTATTATAATGAAAATATTAAGTCCTTAAGTTAACTTAATTGTCATTTAAAACCCTAAAAGTTACTAAATCAGGAAACTTACTAATTATGGAAACTTACTAAATCGAGAAGCTTAATAATTATGGGAACTTACTAAATATCGCAAGTTACTAAAAATAGAAAGTTACTAAAAATAGAAAGATTCTAAAAATGGAAAGTTTCTAAAAATAGAGAAAACCCTAAATGAGTTATCTGAATAACTATAAGCAGTAAACTTATAAAATGAGCTTATAAGTAATGCATGATCATTAATTTGTATACGTTATGTGAAGAAGGAGTAATTCCTGTTTCGGTGTGCTTTCCTGTTTTGTTGGTTTGCTTTGCATAAGGTACAGATATTCTACCCTTTCTCAGTAAGGGTGTCTTCTCTCATGACTCTTGATCCTTGACTTTGATTCGTTTGCTTTGTTATGATACGAGCCTTTGCTATGATCCTATTGATATGATCTTTTGCTATGATTTCATTGATATGAGCTTTTGTTATAATTCAGTTGATATGAGCCTTTTCTATGATTCCCTTGATATGATTCTGTGACTTGATATGATGTGATCTGTTAGTCGCCTGAGCTAACTAGCCATGGAGGTACCAAAGCCATGTCATTGAGGCACCAATGGCATGAAACCATCTGTGGCGGTGTGATCAGTCCACGACGTCCCCTTTTGATATGATATGATATGATATGATATGAGATCTCTTGGCCATTATGATATATGTGTATACTGGTCTTGTACATGGTGCATATTTGATTTGTTTTTTAGGAGGGGGTGGGGGGCGTATGGATGCATCATAGGTATATGTGATTTGATATGATTATGATATGATTTGGTGACTGGCTTGTGTATGCCCTACACCCCACTCATTATTTGGTACTTAGAGGCCTCTCTTCTCCGTATACTTATGATTTGATATGATATGTATATGTGATTATGTGGTCTATTAAAGTGTCTCATTTAGACAGGATCGTGGCTATCCTATGTGATTCTTTTGTCTATTCGAGTGTCTTGTTTAGACGCGTTCGTTGCCATTCTTATTTGACTCTTTGATTTATTATGATTATCTGATTCGTATTATCCTATTTATCCTTCCGTTTGACCTATGATTTATATGCCTTTGGTTCGTATGGTTCATCTTCGTTCACTTATGCTTATTACCTATTAGTTTTGTATATATATCTGTTCACTAGGCTTTTTAAGCTCAGTCGCGTTTCTTTTCCATGCGGCAGGTAATAAGCGGGATGCTGGGCAAGAGTGATGAGGGTAGGAGTTAGAAAACCTACCATGATTAGAATCCTTTTTTTTTTTTATATGATTTAGACTTATGTTTTGGATATTTTATTTCAGCTCATGTCATATTTAGACTTTTTGGAAGCTTTTAATTTGGAAGTCATGATGTTCTTGACTTTACTTTATTTATGAAGTCTTTCGCTTGCTTTTATTTTGTATGTTCTGATAGACACCATAATGTGGCATCTTGACCAAGGTCGAGTTGGGGTGTTACAATTATGGTATCAGAGCCTAGGCTGCGACTTGTAGCTCATAAGTTATGGCCAGTGAAATTTGGACCCTTAGGTTTTGCCCTGTAGAACTTAGGATTTGACCGGTGAGGATTGGATAGACATTTGGCTTCGCTTTTGACACGATCTTTTCCTTCGTATTTTGATCCTTAACTTCGTTTTGTCTTCGAGAATTCATTTATGACCTTTCAGATGGTTAACACTCGTAACACTGAAGATTTCTGTGCCAACCCTGCATTTGCTGCCGAAGTTCAGCGGGCCGTTGATGCACTGATTTTGGGCCTTACCGAACGGTTCACGACTGAGATCCGTCAGAATACGGCTAGTGGTAGTGGTAGCGGTGGTTCTGGTGCTGGTACTCCACCAGTGACTATTCATACTTGGTTGGAGAGATTTTATAAGAAAAAGCCTCGATCGTTCAGTTCTTCGAATGCTCCGGTTGGTGCAGAGAATTGGATTGCACATATGGAGAAGATATTTGAGGTTTTGGGCTATGATGACGTCTTTAAAGCTAAACTTGCTAGCTATAAGTTTGATGGTGATGCCCTCAGCTGGTGGAAAGCTTATAAGAAGGTGAAGGGTGTAGATGATTTTGTTGCTGCTTTGTCATGGAGCGATTTCCGTGACACTTTCTTTCTTCAGTATTTTCCAAGGTCCAAGAAAGAGAAGTTTGAGAGGGAGTACCATTCAATTTATCAGTTTGAGAGGGAGACTACCACTGGATTCTTGGGAGCCAAGGCTGGAACCCAAGAAGAACAGGCAAATAAGTTCAAGTGGGCCCTTCGTGTTCATCTTTTAGATGGGATAGTGAATATTTATTTCGATGATGTAGCACAGGTGGCTAACGCCGTTCGTAACATTGAGATCATGTAGGTGAGGGCTAGACAAGAGGTGAAGAGATATCGGGATGGTGATCGTGTACGACCGGTTCAGGGGAACAATCAGCGGGGAAATGATTCCATGGGTAATGATAAGCGGGGTTATGATAGGCGTGGGAATGATAGGTATGGCGAAAACAACTAGAGGTTGGGACGTGATTAGTAGTACCGTGATCAGCAATATCAGGATCAACAGCACCGTGGTCAGCAGAGCAACCGTGCTTCGTGTTCATCTGGTCAGAAGGGATATGCGAATTATGTTCCTCCTCCTCCTTGCAACACTTGTGGGAAGTTATATTCTGGAAAGTGTCATCGGGCTTCTGGTGCTTGTTTTATTTGTGGTCAGGTGGGACATATGGCCAGGGATTGTCCTAAGGCTGGTGATAACAACAAAAGGGGTAATGGGAATGACCGACAGCCAGCTACTAAGGGACGAGTGTACTGCTTGACCAGATATCAAGCTGCTAGTGCCTCAGGTATCGTTACGGGCACTCTTTATTTATATGATCGTACAGTATTTATTTTATTTGATACGGGTGCTACATATTCGGTGGTTTCTATTTCTTTTGCAAAACATCTTAATATAACTGCAACACCATTAAATTATGCTTTATGTATTTCGACCCCTATAAAGAATCATGTGATTATAGATCACGAATTTCTGAAATGTCCTGTACGTTTTACCGATAAAATCAGTTATGCTAATTTGCTTTCGTTGTACATGCACGATTTTGATATTATGCTGGGCATGGACTGGTTGTCTGAGCATCGGGTGACTATCGACTGTCATGCCAGACGAGTTATATTTGGTGATCTAAATGCTCCTGAATTTGTTTACCAGGTTTCCTAACCTGGTAAGTCTGTTAAGATTATTTCAGCTATGAAAGCTCATTCATTACTTTCACATGGTTGTGAAGGATTCTTGGCTTCAATTAAAGATACTTCCTTGGATGGTCCTAGTATCGAGAGTCATCCAGTTGTTTGTGATTTTCCTGATGTGTTTCCTGATGAACTTTCGTGTATGCCTCCTACGTGTGAAGTTGAATTTAGTATTGATTTGATTCCAGGTGCCGAACCCATTTCCAAAGCTCCATATCGTATGGCATCAGTTGAACGAAAAGAACTGAAAGAGCAGCTTCAGGAACTTTTAGAGCGTGGTTTCATTCGTCCAAGTGTATCCCTGTGGGGTGCACCAGTTCTGTTTGTGAAGAAGAAAGACGGCAGTATGAGGTTATGTATCCATTATCGTGAGTTGAACCGTATCACTGTTAGAAACCGTTATCCGCTTCCCCGTATTGACGGTTTATTTGATCAGCTTCAGGGGGCTAAATTCTTTTCTAAAATTGACTTGAGATCCGGATATCACCAGCTGTGTGTGAAGGAACAGGATGTTCCTAAGACCGCCTTTCGTACTCGTTATTGTCATTACGAGTTCCTAGTTATGCCATTCAGTTTGACTAATGCACCAGCTGTCTTGATGGATTTGATGAACCGGGTATTCCATGAGTATCTTGATAAATTCGTCATTGTGTTTATCGATGACATTCTGATATATTCTAAGATGAAGAAAGTGCACGAGGAGCATCTTCGTATCGTATTAGAGATTCTACGTCAGAAAAAGTTGTATGCTAAGTTTACAAAATGTGAGTTCTGGTTAGAGCAAGTAGCGTTCTTGGGTCATGTAACACCCCAAACCGGCAAGGGTACAGGTGTCACATCACGGAGTCAAATCAGAGCACACATACATAATACACAGCGGAAGTCTTAAATAAAGTTCATTAAAGAGAGTCAAGTCAAACATAACTTGAAACAAAATACATAAGTCCAGAAATAAGAAGTACTCCATAACATGAGGAAAATCCAAGGTCATAATAATGTCATAAGATAAAAGGTGGTCATCTAAGGTAAAAGCTCCATCTAACTCTCATCCCATCCAAAGCATAATCCCAAGCTCCTAGCTTAGATACCTGCCGCGGGAAAAGAAACGCGGCTGAGCTTAAAAAGCCCAGTGAACAGATATACATAATAAACGGAAATGAAACAAACGGTATTGAACAAATGAAGCATAATGAAAGAGATATAAACAAGGTACAAGAGTAAAGGTTAGGACAGTCATCCACCACGAGCCCAGAAACAGAAATATCATATCCATGTAACCATATCAGAAATCCAGAGGGGATGCCTCTCAAGTAACCAGATAATATGAGGGGTGGCCTCATGTATCCAACAGAAATATATGGAGTAGCTAACTCCCAGAACATGAAAGACGTGGATTGCACCCATCATCAGTCACCACATATCAGATCATATCATCACATATCAGAAACAGAACGAACCTAGGATGCATCCATTCGCCCCCCCAGAACAGATTGGCCATAATAAATCATATAGTGTGCATGCATATCAGAATCAGAATGGGGACGGTGTAACCAAATCACTAGGGCTACACGCTAGTCATGCCAGTGGTGCATCACAGACACGGCCATGTTACCTTCATGGCTAGGGAACAAATTTTGGCTCGGGTATCAAACTGGGAGTCAAAGGTCAAAGGTCAAAGGTCCCAAGGTTCATATCATAATCAGGGTGTCAGATCAGAAGGTTCAACATCAGAAGGTCAATATCAGAAGGTCAATAGTCCAAGTTCCATAGTAACAGTTCAATTAAAAAGGTTTCAAATTAGGAGTCCATTTAAAGAATCTTTTAATAACGGTCTTCATAAAATGATCTTTCAAAAAGGGTTTTCATAAAGATAATCTTTTAAAATGGTTTTCATAAAAGTTAGTAAAAATCCCAATTAAAAGAGTATTGTATCACATTTGTAATCATCATTTTAAAATAACTTTTTCTCAAATCATTTTCAGGTCAGAATTAAAGAGGTTTTCACAGTCTAGGTTCATATCATATGTCAAAGGTTCAAAGCAAAGGAATCATGGCAAAGTATCAAGTCAGAGGCTAAACAGATCAGAATCATGAAAGAGATCACAGGAAACCTTACAGAGAAGGTCAGAATATCTGTACCTTATTCCAAAGCAACCACAAACTCAGAAATGGATAACACAGAGTGGATCAGGACCTCTCTTTCTTCACACCTAGAGGGGTAGACAAGAATTACAAACCCTTCCATCATGTATAATTTACAAGATAAGTCCTCCAATTTAATACTTTTACATCTTTGGTTCCTTTACTTATGTTTCCATCTTCTATTTATTAATAGTTACATATTAGGTCCTTTAATTATCAAGATGACACAAAACCCCTTTTAATATGATTTATTACTCGAATCATACTCAAGTTTCATGATTTACCATTTATAACCTTTAATTTAGGAAAATAACAATTTACAACCTTTTACATGTCTTGACAGTTTTTAAGTATCATCTGGACCTGTTTTACATAATTTATAAACCATATTAAAACTTCGAAATAAAATCTATAAAAATTCAAAGACGTTCCCCAGGGTCTTAAGTATTTTATGTAAATTTTCCAGATTTTATTGAGTTGTATAGTTACGAACTAAAAATCCTTTTCCCCAACCTGTTCCAGAACCGGATCAATTAAAAACACCCGATCATTATCTATCTGCTTACCCATTCTAGAAAATTTATAAAATTCTACAAAAATTCCAGTAATTAGCTAACATGTGATATATTACTCAGTTGAAAGGAAATGTCCTAATTCGTTATGGTTTTAAAATGATAAATGAAAAACCCGGACTGTTTTCCCAGACTTCACAAATCCGATCAGACATGTGATTTCCCAAAAATCAAAAAGTAGCCTTCTAGGCCTCTAAAAATAACAAACTAAATTTCTCCAGGTAGCCACTTCATTAAACTACAATTTAGACTCCAGAAACATAAAAATATACGTTCATATGATTAAGTTACAGCCAGTTAAAGTCAGTTAAAGATTCATCTCAGAAGCAGTTTTCGATATAACATGTAATTACTTAGGGTTTTCTTTATCCATTCATTTGTTTTATATACCAAACGACTTTGGGTGAGTCCAAAACACATTAAGGTCAATTCTTATCAGTTTGTTACATATTCAAATTGAATTATACACCATATACAACCCAATCGATCCATAGTACAAGTTTTAGGGTTTTAGGTTTTATGATTTTATGTGAATGAAAACTTGCCTCCTTCATTCCTCTTGTAAAACCCTAAAATTTCGGTTTCACATTTTAACGACAAATTAAAAATTCATCCTAAGTATTTGGTAATAATTATGAAATAATTAGGAATCTGTGATATATAATAATTATGCATTATAAGTAATTAAATAAAGTAAAGATTCGATACACGTTTTCTCCGCTTGATAATATCTCATTCTTATTTTTTTTCTCTCTACACGTTTCCTCCAATTGGAAAGGATTTGACAGTGATTGATTCGATAGTGATTGGTTCCAACTTTAATGTGTATATCCTTGCTTCACTCATATCTTACCTAACAATTCACACGGCATCCTTATGCATACACACGTAATTCCCTTTTTAAAAGATAAAATCCTATAAACAGATTTCCTAAAATCACGCTAATAAGCAGGTCCTTTCTTCCAAAAATCTCGACCCCTTCTTCGAATATATTTCCCTCTATTGCTGCTCATTTTTACCAACCGAATACCACTATACTATCTCACATACAAATCTCAAAGCGGCAACTTTCATTTTGTTTCACTAAGGAGATACGAGGAGGTAAACGAGCATTGGTGAGGTCGCGATGTGTCGGAGTTGAGGGTTGTACGTTTGGCTGTTGTACGTCGGGTGTTGAGTTGATGATCACACCTCGCTTATGTTACTGATGTCGTATTCGAACTGCTGATCACACTCCTGTTCGGTTACGATGGAGTTAGGTTCCATCGTGTCTCTTGGTATATTGTATTCGTGGTTGATTTCGAATTCAGTTTCGGCTTCCGCTGACTTCTTCTTGGTTGGCAATTAGAGGTATACATTGACTTATTATATAAATTCATAAGTTTTCTTTACACCTAAGTATCACGATGAAAGGCTGCTATAAATTGGTTACTATGGTAAATTAAAGGCGTTAAACACATGAAAAAGATTAAGATATACAACTAAAATGCATGCATGAAATTTCCATAGCTCAACTGTCTTTCATAATTATGAGCATGCATGTATTTTTCGGATCTGAATGAGCAAAGTGTTGTTTTTGTCGTTATATATTCTTTGTGAATACTCTTGTCGTGTAACTTGTTAGTCTTGGAAGCTCTCAGACTCAAACTCTTATCTGCTTATGTTATCAAATGTTAGACTAAAGTCATACTTTGTTTCATGAAGAAGTATTTATTTAAAATGGGACATGACTAGTAAATTTATAAGTCTAGTTCGTAAATAAGCCTTAATTATCACTTATGTTTATCAACCTTATAATTGATATATACCCATTTTTTTTTGTACGTAAAAGAATCATCATTGGTTTAATTCATTGAATCTCCTAAACACACTAAGTCTGATCAGTAAAGCCATATTCATTGGATATCATTGATATACTTATCAAAGTACGTATAAAAATATTGATTCAACAAATAAGTAGTAACAATTATATAATAAAATATTCTACGGGGTAAATAAAATAGTGATCACTTATGTATAAGCAAATTAATAATGAGTTATTAATAATTAGCCGATCATTAATTCGTGTAGATTCGCTGAAGATGGAGTTGGCTTCCGACCTTTATATTTTTCTGTTGTGTTTGCACTTGCGGTCTAAGGTACAGATATTCTGACCTTCTCTGTAAGGTTTCCTATGATTCTTTTCTGATCTGTTAAATCTCTGATTTGATACTCTGTTACGATCCTTTGCTATGACACATTTGCTTCGACCTTTGATCTCTGATTTTGGACCTATGATATGAAGACCTTTTTTTGATATGAGATGGAAATGTTTTAAGTAAAGTATTTTGAAAGGGTTTTTCAAGCATGATATATTGACTTTAAGAAAACTATTTTTGAAGTTCGTTGTATGAAAACTATTTGAAAGACCATTTATGAAAACTATTTTGAAAGATTGTTTTAAATGAACCTTAAGAGAAAACCTTTTGAAAAGTACTTTTGATATTGAACCTTTTGAAGATTTGACCATCTGATACTTTGACCCTTTTGGATATTGACCTGGGATATTTGATCTTCTGATATGAACCTTCTGATATTGAACCTTCTGATATGACACTCTGATTATGATATGAACCTTTGACCTTTGACCTTTGACTCTCAGTTTGATACCCGAGCCAAAATTTGTTCCCTAGCCATGAAGGTAACATGGCCATGTCTGTGATGCACCACTGACATGACTAGTGTGTAGCCCTAGTGATTTGGTTACACCATCCCCATTCTGATTCTGTTATGCGCGCTGATATTATATCTGATATGGCCAATATGATTTGTTCTGGGGGCGAATGGATGCATCCTAGATCTGTTCTGATTAGTGGATTTAATATGATTTGATATGATTTGTCTGGTGACTGGTACTGTGTGCAATACATGCCTTTCACATATATTTGGGAGCTAGCTACTCCATTTGAAGAATGAGGACACCCCTCATATTATCTGATTATCTGAGAGGTCTCCCCTCTATATGATTTGAAGATTTATGGTTACGATATGATATGATCTGTTTCTGGGCTCGTGGTGGATTACTATCCCTTTTCTCTTTCCTTTATACTTATTCATTGACTTATCCCTTGAACCATATTACATCCGTTTGACCTTTATTTCTGTTATTTTATACTATTCTCTATTACTGTTTGTTATCGTTATATCTGTTCACTGGGCTTTTTAAGCTCAGCCGCATTTCTTTTCCTGCGGCAGGTTTTAGTTGGAAGATAGGTATTAAGTGAAGAGACTTTTGGACTTAGAAGACCTTGATAGTTATTCTGAAGTAGAAGTCATTAGAAGGATTGCAATTGCAGACTTAGTATTTAGCTTTTGTTTCCTTTATATCCTTATGTATTCAGTATTTCATTTGTAACCTTTGAGAATCTTTGTATTACTATTAAATGTATGCTTTGTTTGATCTGATATGAAGCCATTAATGTGATACTTCTACCCTTGCTGGGTTGGGGTGTTACAATTATGGTATCAGAGACAGGCTGCGATTCGTAATACAATTACCCTTGACCTGTGTAAGTTAGGACCACTAAGTTTTCCTTGTAGGCGCTCGCAAGACAACCTTTGAAAATTTGCTTTAGGATCTCCCCATAGGAACCTAAGTTTTGACCGGTGAGGAATGGGTAGACTATAAGGCATCTAGTTGGTTATTATTGCTTCCGCATCACTCTGATTCGTGCCTTGCTTTTGGTTAAAGCCTATTGAGATCACTCTTGGAAATTGAAAGCTTATACCTTGCACCACCTAAGATTTGAAACCTAAATAAATCTTGAAGGCATTGAGAAATTTCATAATAATTACCTGACACTATTTGATCCTTATCTTCAGATTTTGACTCTGATCTCGGATCCTTTCGTTAATCATTTTGATGCCTCTTCAGGCATTCTGAGAACCTCCATAGCGATGATGTACTTGATGTATTCTCTTATTTGTCTCTTACTTTTGATAAGTATCTACAAATCTTTCGACACTATTTGATTTCGTTTCACCCATCTCTGTCCTTATAAGAAGCCTTGTGGTGTGTAACCACGAGTATAAGAATGTTTCCCCCCCCCCCTCACTTTTGAATGATAAAGATTTGATTTGCGCCCGTCTTTCTTTGGATAGTTAACTTCGCTTTTATTCTGACAAGGAATTTGTTGAGTGATCAGTCAAATATTGACAACTACCCTTCTATGTCTCACCTTTGACGTTTGTAATGATTTTGAACTCCCTACCATGATTACCGATTGTTGAACGTTTGCCATTACTCTGGAGACTCGTGTGTTACGTTCGCGGTATGAAGTTTTCCTAGACACCATTTCGTACACCAATGAATGAACCTTATCTTAGAAGTATTTGGCACCCTGAGTTTTCTGAATATGATTTGTGGCAGAACCACATATTTTTCCATCGGAGCGTGAAGTAGAATTTGACATGATACCGAGAGATTGTCTAGTCACCAAGCGAAGGTGCCTTTCTGATGTGTCCGATACCATACCAGTTGATCTGAGCAACCGGGAAGAGCAGCAACTGAAGACCAAGAAGTGAGTTTATTTAAGTGTATCTTCTGGGTGTGTTTTTGTTTCGTTCGCGATAAAGAAGGATGGCGACCGGAGATAGCTGAACCGTGTTACTATTAGGAGCCGATATTCCCCTACCCTGAAACGACTATGTGGTTGTTTAAATTCAGAGCGCGAAGTTTCCTTCTGATGAATTGAGTCTATTCTTGGAATCGACCCCCATATTCGTAAACGACTACTATGACGGTTAGTGACGCTAATGGTATTAGCTAAAGCTCTGACTGTTTCGTGAATTTGATAAATGATGTTTTCTCGTAAGTACTTGGGCAAATGGTCATAGTATGACTTAATGGTACATTCGGAGACGAGGAAGAGCATGAAAATCATTTTTGCACCTTGTTAGAAATTTGACGATCATTTGTGCATTCTAGGAGATGGATATTTGTTGAGACAACGGTGTTCTTTGCCTGACCTGGAGTTAACAACAACGGAGGCTACCCTGAAGAGTGAAGACATTCCTTTCATTGCAGAAGGGTGGGCGGTGCAGAAGATCTAGTCAAAATGGCGAACCTGGAGCTGATGAAGACGTACAATCTCACTTCCCTATTCATCTTGGTTGTACTAAGATGAATTGAGAGCGGAAGCAGACTGGATGATGAAGAGATTCAAAGATCGTGCCAGAAAGCCACAACACTCCATCACATTCCAAGAAGAACTGCAGGAGGCTCGATGAACCAGACACAAGTTCCCGATTTTGGTTTCACTCCCCGATTGATAGACAGACGAAGACAGATTAACAGGACTTGAAGAGATTGGAGGTGTTGAATGAGCGGAACTTTGAAACAGACCCTTCATGTTTGGAAGATTAGATTTTATGAAGGCCGAAGTTCTTGACGATTAAATTTTATTTCCGTTGAATCTCTTAAGTTTCGTGATGAAGTAATAAGATCCTCTATTGATTTGAGTTCCCTAGAAGCATTTCAGTTCATGTTTATTTTTCGTATGTTTGGCGATGGCTTTGTTTTGAGGGATTTTGACGAATTGTGGAAGATATGATGCTTGTGACGGCGTACCCCACTTCAATTTGGCTATCTGGGATTTTGATACTCGTGCGAATAGTTTTGTTTTCTCGCTTGACTTTGGCATTCGATTTTGGTTGACCTTTGATGACTATAGAAGTACTAGGTGGATTAAGATAGGTGGTTTGATTACGACTTGAGATAAAGTATGATCATCATGAAGGCATAATTATGTGGTGCTAGTATTATGACGCCTGATCAACGTGATAATACTTACACCATATAACGTGCACTAATTGTGGCCATAGGATATCTTGGGGAGTACCTAAGAAGTTTAGAATTTGAACTCCGTTGGATTATCCGTGATTTAGTGGGACTTTAGGTCCATTCTACCTATGCGTGTACTCTGTTTTCGTTCATTAGATAGTTGGATGAGTTTGAACTCTCATTTTGCATTCTGTTGACCTCGGTTATATATCTTGAAAACTCTGTGTAGAACTCTCTACTGTCGACACATTCAATTTGATTTGAAATCTTGTTCGTATTCCATATGAACATTCTAGAAGATTCATCTATCATCCATTTATGTTTCTTTGAATCCGAATCAACCCAACTTGTCTCCTTCTGAGGAATCTGAACCCACCTTGTTTTGATCGAGTCATGAGAACTATTTGGTCTGAAGACCTTTTTGGAAGGACCGCACCGGACGTGAGAATATTTGTGACGATTTATTGAAACTTGCTACGACTTCGTTTAGCTTTGCGACTTCAATTTTCGAGGACGAAAATTTTATTTTAGAGGGGAAGAGTTGTAAAACCCTAAAATTTCGGTTTCACATTTTAACGACAAATTAAAAATTCATCCTAAGTATTTGGTAATAATTATGAAATAATTAGGAATCTGTGATATATAATAATTATGCATTATAAGTAATTAAATAAAGTAAAGATTCGATACACGTTTTCTCCGCTTGATAATATCTCATTCTTATTTTTTTTCTCTCTACACGTTTCCTCCAATTGGAAAGGATTTGACAGTGATTGATTCGATAGTGATTGGTTCCAACTTTAATGTGTATATCCTTGCTTCACTCATATCTTACCTAACAATTCACACGGCATCCTTATGCATACACACGTAATTCCCTTTTTAAAAGATAAAATCCTATAAACAGATTTCCTAAAATCACGCTAATAAGCAGGTCCTTTCTTCCAAAAATCTCGACCCCTTCTTCGAATATATTTCCCTCTATTGCTGCTCATTTTTACCAACCGAATACCACTATACTATCTCACACACAAATCTCAAAGCGGCAACTTTCATTTTGTTTCACTAAGGAGATACGAGGAGGTAAACGAGCATTGGTGAGGTCGCGATGTGTCGGAGTTGAGGGTTGTACGTTTGGCTGTTGTACGTCGGGTGTTGAGTTGATGATCACACCTCGCTTATGTTACTGATGTCGTATTCGAACTGCTGATCACACTCCTGTTCGGTTACGATGGAGTTAGGTTCCATCGTGTCTCTTGGTATATTGTATTCGTGGTTGATTTCGAATTCAGTTTCGGCTTCCGCTGACTTCTTCTTGGTTGGCAATTTGAGGTATACATTGACTTATTATATAAATTCATAAGTTTTCTTTACACCTAAGTATCACGATGAAAGGCTGCTATAAATTGGTTACTATGGTAAATTAAAGGCGTTAAACACATGAAAAAGATTAAGATATACAACTAAAATGCATGCATGAAATTTCCATAGCTCAACTGTCTTTCATAATTATGAGCATGCATGTATTTTTCGGATCTGAATGAGCAAAGTGTTGTTTTTGTCGTTATATATTCTTTGTGAATACTCTTGTCGTGTAACTTGTTAGTCTTGGAAGCTCTCAGACTCAAACTCTTATCTGCTTATGTTATCAAATGTTAGACTAAAGTCATACTTTGTTTCATGAAGAAGTATTTATTTAAAATGGGACATGACTAGTAAATTTATAAGTCTAGTTCGTAAATAAGCCTTAATTATCACTTATGTTTATCAACCTTATAATTGATATATACCCATTTTTTTTTGTACGTAAAAGAATCATCATTGGTTTAATTCATTGAATCTCCTAAACACACTAAGTCTGATCAGTAAAGCCATATTCATTGGATATCATTGATATACTTATCAAAGTACGTATAAAAATATTGATTCAACAAATAAGTAGTAACAATTATATAATAAAATATTCTACGGGGTAAATAAAATAGTGATCACTTATGTATAAGCAAATTAATAATGAGTTATTAATAATTAGCCGATCATTAATTCGTGTAGATTCGCTGAAGATGGAGTTGGCTTCCGACCTTTATATTTTTCTGTTGTGTTTGCACTTGCGGTCTAAGGTACAGATATTCTGACCTTCTCTGTAAGGTTTCCTATGATTCTTTTCTGATCTGTTAAATCTCTGATTTGATACTCTGTTACGATCCTTTGCTATGACACCTTTGCTTCGACCTTTGATCTCTGATTTTGGACCTATGATATGAAGACCTTTTTTTGATATGAGATGGAAATGTTTTAAGTAAAGTATTTTGAAAGGGTTTTTCAAGCATGATATATTGACTTTAAGAAAACTATTTTTGAAGTTCGTTGTATGAAAACTATTTGAAAGACCATTTATGAAAACTATTTTGAAAGATTGTTTTAAATGAACCTTAAGAGAAAACCTTTTGAAAAGTACTTTTGATATTGAACCTTTTGAAGATTTGACCATCTGATACTTTGACCCTTTTGGATATTGACCTGGGATATTTGATCTTCTGATATGAACCTTCTGATATTGAACCTTCTGATATGACACTCTGATTATGATATGAACCTTTGACCTTTGACCTTTGACTCTCAGTTTGATACCCGAGCCAAAATTTGTTCCCTAGCCATGAAGGTAACATGGCCATGTCTGTGATGCACCACTGACATGACTAGTGTGTAGCCCTAGTGATTTGGTTACACCGTCCCCATTCTGATTCTGTTATGCGCGCTGATATTATATCTGATATGGCCAATATGATTTGTTCTGGGGGGCGAATGGATGCATCCTAGATCTGTTCTGATTAGTGGATTTAATATGATTTGATATGATTTGTCTGGTGACTGGTACTGTGTGCAATACATGCCTTTCACATATATTTGGGAGCTAGCTACTCCATTTGAAGAATGAGGACACCCCTCATATTATCTGATTATCTGAGAGGTCTCCCCTCTATATGATTTGAAGATTTATGGTTACGATATGATATGATCTGTTTCTGGGCTCGTGGTGGATTACTATCCCTTTTCTCTTTCCTTTATACTTATTCATTGACTTATCCCTTGAACCATATTACATCCGTTTGACCTTTATTTCTGTTATTTTATACTATTCTCTATTACTGTTTGTTATCGTTATATCTGTTCACTGGGCTTTTTAAGCTCAGCCACATTTCTTTTCCTGCGGCAGGTTTTAGTTGGAAGATAGGTATTGAGTGAAGAGACTTTTGGACTTAGAAGACCTTGATAGTTATTCTGAAGTAGAAGTCATTAGAAGGATTGCAATTGCAGACTTAGTATTTAGCTTTTGTTTCCTTTATATCCTTATGTATTCAGTATTTCATTTGTAACCTTTGAGAATCTTTGTATTACTATTAAATGTATGCTTTGTTTGATCTGATATGAAGCCATTAATGTGATACTTCTACCCTTGCTGGGTTGGGGTGTTACACCTCTCTTCTTTGGTTCGATTGGCAGCAAGAAACAAGGGACAAAAATGGGTCGATTAGGGCTTGATCAAGGGCACGAATGGATAGAAAACAAGTGAATGAGATTACCTTAAGACAAGAGCAAAATCAAGGTCACCAAAAATGTCTCCTTTGGGGTTGATTTGATCGAATGGCAGCAGCAAAGAAAAGAGAGAACCGTGTTTTGGTTTTTAGGGTTTGATGTGGTTTTTGGTCATTCGGTTATAACAAAAGAAAAAGAAACCGTGTAGTTAATTTGGGAGCTTTGATGGACCGAATCTTGGGTCATAATTAGGAGGGATTTGGGCTTTTAGTCAAATTAACTTGTTACACATTGCACTTGGTCACAATCCTAGTTAAGGTTCATGTGGTTTAGGCGTTTTTGTACTTGTGATAGATTAGAACATTTTTATTTTAATTAGCATATAAATATTAACTTAAGTAGTTAACTTCATTAGGTAACTTAATATATAATGTACCTTAAGTTAAATGCGATTTGTGTTACTTGTATGATTTTCTCAAAATTTTAAATTCGAGGGCATTTTTGGTCTTTTTATACGTTTTAGATTTTCGGGTTTTACAACTCTTCCCCTCTAACAGAAAAATTTCGTCCTCGAAATTTGCAAAGAAGTAGAAAGGAAATGGAACGGAATCAAAATAGAGACATACCAGGAGCCTTATCAGTACTCGAATAATCGCGACCAGAATTCGGAGGAGGAGGAAGATAATTCGCCACAGGTGCTAGATCAGGATAATACCTAACTCTATGCTCAGACGATCCGCATCTAAAACAAACACCCGAAGCCCTACGACAAGCTCCATAATGACTTTTCCCACAAGTAACACAAATAGGAGTAGAAGACGAGTACTCAGATGATCTTCCCCGAGAATTCGATCCAGAACCCCGACTCTGCTTGTAACTCCAAGGAGACTGATCTTTCCACTGTCCCTGACTGTCGCTGCGTCCCCGACGATCTCGATCCTGCCTAGGAGCTGACCTCGAATCCCTACCTCTCTGATCACGATCACGATCCGCCCGATCTCGTGGCTCCAAACTCCTACTAGATTGTCCCTTCCGCTCATAATCCTGGTCCCGGCGGCTCCTATAATCCCTACTCTGGTCCTGCTGACTCTGCTCCCTGGAATACACACGGTTACCGTCCCTATCACGCTTATTAGAAACCTCATCAGTATGTAACATCTCAATGTTGCGAGCATCGTTCGCAACCGCAGCCACATCATCATAATGCGTATTCACGATACGGTCCAATATCCATTTCTTTAACGCCCACTTAAATGTCTTAGCCTGACGGTAAGCATCTCCCGTAATCTCTGGCCCAACAAAACTGGCCAGCCTCATAAATCGTTGCATAAACTCCACAGTCGTCTCTCGGTCCCCCTGACGGATGTTCCCATATTCCCGCTCATATCGCTGCTGTTCAGCCACTGGAATGTACTGCTTATAAAAGATACCCATAAAATCCTCCCAAGTACAAGTCTCCTCAAAACCCTGCTCCTGAGCCTGAGCATAAGCTGTCCACCAGCTCTGTGCATCGCCTTCAAACTTAAATGCAGCCAATCTCGTCTTAAACTCATCTGGACAACCCAAAACCTTAAACATCTTTTCCATGTGGATAATCCAGTCTTCTGCCTCAGTGGGGACGGCAGCTGACCGGAAAGAGAGGGGTTTGAGCTTGTTAAACCTCTCAATCCAAACATGGATGCCCACTGGTGGAGCACCTCCACCACCACTACCTGGACCTGAACCTACACCACCGCCTCCAGAAGAACCTGCCCCATTCTGAATATTGTTGGTGATCTGAGTCACCAAGTTAGGAAGAGCGTTGGCCAAAGCTTCTGCTATCATGGCCTGAAAATCAGGGGTCCCTCCATTATATTCTTGATGTCGTGTATTCACCATCTGAACGATTTCGAAAACGATTAGTAAGGTAGGAAAAATAAGCACGAAAGGAGAGACGGAACAGAATTCTAATGTCTACCCAAACCTCACCAGTCAAAACTTAAGCCTTAAGGGTCAAATCCTAGGGTCCATAAGACTCACAAGCCATTGCTTATGTACTATAGGTCGCAACCTGTCTCTGATACCATAATTGTAACACCCCAACCCGGCAAGGGTAAAGGTGTCACATCACGGAGTCAAATCAGAGCACACATACATAATACACAGCGGAAGTCTTAAATAAAGTTCATTAAAGAGAGTCAAGTCAAACATAACTTGAAACAAAATACATAAGTCCAGAAATAAGAAGTACTCCATAACATGAGGAAAATCCAAGGTCATAATAATGTCATAAGATAAAAGGTGGTCATCTAAGGTAAAAGCTCCATCTAACTCTCATCCCATCCAAAGCATAATCCCAAGCTCCTAGCTTAGATACCTGCCGCGGGAAAAGAAACGCGGCTGAGCTTAAAAAGCCCAGTGAACAGATATACATAATAAACGGAAATGAAACAAACGGTATTGAACAAATGAAGCATAATGAAAGAGATATAAACAAGGTACAAGAGTAAAGGTTAGGACAGTCATCCACCACGAGCCCAGAAACAGAAATATCATATCCATGTAACCATATCAGAAATCCAGAGGGGATGCCTCTCAAGTAACCAGATAATATGAGGGGTGGCCTCATGTATCCAACAGAAATATATGGAGTAGCTAACTCCCAGAACATGAAAGACGTGGATTGCACCCATCATCAGTCACCACATATCAGATCATATCATCACATATCAGAAACAGAACGAACCTAGGATGCATCCATTCGCCCCCCCCAGAACAGATTGGCCATAATAAATCATATAGTGTGCATGCATATCAGAATCAGAATGGGGACGGTGTAACCAAATCACTAGGGCTACACGCTAGTCATGCCAGTGGTGCATCACAGACACGGCCATGTTACCTTCATGGCTAGGGAACAAATTTTGGCTCGGGTATCAAACTGGGAGTCAAAGGTCAAAGGTCAAAGGTCCCAAGGTTCATATCATAATCAGGGTGTCAGATCAGAAGGTTCAACATCAGAAGGTCAATATCAGAAGGTCAATAGTCCAAGTTCCATAGTAACAGTTCAATTAAAAAGGTTTCAAATTAGGAGTCCATTTAAAGAATCTTTTAATAACGGTCTTCATAAAATGATCTTTCAAAAAGGGTTTTCATAAAGATAATCTTTTAAAATGGTTTTCATAAAAGTTAGTAAAAATCCCAATTAAAAGAGTATTGTATCACATTTGTAATCATCATTTTAAAATAACTTTTTCTCAAATCATTTTCAGGTCAGAATTAAAGAGGTTTTCACAGTCTAGGTTCATATCATAGGTCAAAGGTTCAAAGCAAAGGAATCATGGCAAAGTATCAAGTCAGAGGCTAAACAGATCAGAATCATGAAAGAGATCACAGGAAACCTTACAGAGAAGGTCAGAATATCTGTACCTTATTCCAAAGCAACCACAAACTCAGAAATGGATAACACAGAGTGGATCAGGACCTCTCTTTCTTCACACCTAGAGGGGTAGACAAGAATTACAAACCCTTCCATCATGTATAATTTACAAGATAAGTCCTCCAATTTAATACTTTTACATCTTTGGTTCCTTTACTTATGTTTCCATCTTCTATTTATTAATAGTTACATATTAGGTCCTTTAATTATCAAGATGACACAAAACCCCTTTTAATATGATTTATTACTCGAATCATACTCAAGTTTCATGATTTACCATTTATAACCTTTAATTTAGGAAAATAACAATTTACAACCTTTTACATGTCTTGACAGTTTTTAAGTATCATCTGGACCTGTTTTACATAATTTATAAACCATATTAAACCTTCGAAATAAAATCTATAAAAATTCAAAGAAGTTCCCCAGGGTATTAAGTATTTTATGTAAATTTTCCAGATTTTATTGAGTTGTATAGGTACGAACTAAAAATCCTTTTCCCCAACCTGTTCCAGAACCGGATCAATTAAAAACACCCGACCATTATCTATCTGCTTACCCAGTCTAGAAAATTTATAAAATTCTACAAAAATTCCAGTAATTAGCTAACATGTGATATATTTCTCAGTTCAAAGGAGATGTCCTAATTCGTTATGGTTTTAAAATGATAAATGAAAAACCCGGACTGTTTTCCCAGACTTCACAAATCCGATCAGACATGTGATTTCCCAAAAATCAAAAAGTAGCCTTCTAGGCCTCTAAAAATTACAAACTAAATTTCTCCAGGTAGCAACTTCATTAAACTACAATTTAGACTCCAGAAACATAAAAATATACGTCCATATGATTAAGTTACAGCCGGTTAAAGTCAGTTAAAGATTCATCTCAGAAGCAGTTTTTGATATAACATGTAATTACTTAGGGTTTTCTTTATCCATTCATTTGTTTTATATACCAAACGACTTTGGGTGAGTTCAAAACACATTAAGGTCAATTCTTATCAGTTTGTTACATATTCAAATCGAATTATACACCATATACAACCCAATCGATCCATAGTACAAGTTTTAGGGTTTTAGGTTTTATGATTTTATGTGAATGAAAACTTGCTAAACATCAAGAATTGAAAAGGGAAAAGGGATGATATGAATACCCTTGTAGAACACACGAAGAATCAAGAACACAACACAATCAAATCACCAACAAGCCTCCTTCATTCCTCTCTTCTTTGGTTCGATTGGCAGCAAGAAACAAGGGACAAAAATGGGTCGATTAGGGCTTGATCAGGGGCACGAATGGATAGAAAACAAGTGAATGAGATTACCTTAAGACAAGAACAAAATCAAGGTCACCAAAAACGTCTCCTTTGGGGTTGATTTGATCGAATGGCAGCAGCAAAGAAAAGAGAGAACCGTGTTTTGGTTTTTAGGGTTTGATGTGGTTTTTGGTCATTCGGTTATAACAAAAGAAAAAGAAACCGTGTAGTTAATTTGGGAGCTTTGATGGACCGAATCTTGGGTCATAATTAGGAGGGATTTGGGCTTTTAGTCAAATTAACTTGTTACACATTGCACTTGGTCACAATCCTAGTTAAGGTTCATGTGGTTTAGGCATTTTTGTACTTGTGATAGATTAGAACATTTTTATTTTAATTAGCATATAAATATTAACTTAAGTAGTTAACTTCATTAGGTAACTTAATATATAATGTACCTTAAGTTAAATGCGATTTGTGTTACTTGTATGATTTTCTCAAAATTTTAAATTCGAGGGCATTTTTGGTCTTTTAATACGTTTTAGATTTTCGGGTTTTACAGGTCATGTTGTTTCGGCTGATGGGATTAAAATGGATCCGGCAAAGGTTGAGGCTATCACCAAGTGGCCAAGACCGACGAATGTGACTGAAGTCAGAAGTTTCTTAGGGCTTGCTGGTTACTATCGGAGATTTTTTGGGGGATTCTCACGTTTAGCTTTGCCGTTGATGAAACTGATGCGGAAAGGGGATAAGTTTGTTTGGACTGACCAAAGGGATAAAAGTTTGAAGGAGTTGAAGAAGAGACTAGTTTCTGCGCCTATTCTTACTCTTCCGTCGGTTACTGGTGGCTTTCAGATCTATAGCGATGCTTCAAAGAAAGGTCTAGGATGTGTTCTTAAGCAGCATAGGAAGGTTATCGCCTACGCATCCAGACAGTTAGAACCGTACAAGGAGAATTATCCGACTTACGATTTGGAGTTAGCAGCTGTAGTCTTTGCACTAAAGATATGGATACATTACTTATATGGTGAGACTTGTGATATCTTCACCAATCACAAAAGCATAAAGTATATCTTCACATAGAAGGAATTAAATATGAGGCAGAGGCATTCGTTAGAACTTCTGAAGGACTATGATGCTAATTTTCAGTATCACCCGGGTAAGGCTAATGTAGTGGCAGATGCTCTTAGTAGGAAGTCGGGGATTATTGCTAGCCTTGAGATTGAGCCTAGGATACTCAATGACTTGGAATTGATGGAGGTGGAGTTATGTTTTCGTGGATATGATGGTTACTGGGCTAGTTTGAAGGTTGAGTCTAACCTTATGTTACGAATTAAAGAAGCTCAGAAAGATGATGGAGAGTTATTGTCTATCATTCAGAATTTGGAAGGAGGAAGGCAGACGAAATTTCGTTTTGATGATGATGGGATTGTATGGTATGGTGATCGTTTGTGTGATCCTAATGATCCTTCTATCCGAGAAGCTGTGTTATCCGAGGCACACAGTTCTCCTTTCACTATTCATCTGGGTTCTACTAAGATGTATAAGTATTTGAAGCAGCACTTCTGGTGGAATGGTATGATGCAGGATATGGCGATGTTTGTGGCTAAGTGTATGACCTGTCAGCAGGTTAAGATCAAACATCAGCGTGCTAGTGTTCTTCTACATCCTTTAGAGATTCCTACTTGGAAGTGGGAGCAGATTTCTATGGATTTTGTTACAGGTTTACCTCGCACACAGAAGAAGCACGATGCTATTTGGGTCGTTCTTGATCATCTAACCAAATCCGCTCACTTTCTGCCTATTCAGAAAGATTATTCGGGTAGTAAGTTGGCACAAATCTTTCAGCAAGAGATTGTTCGTTTACATGGCAATCCTACGGCTATTGTATCTGATAGAGATCCGTGTTTTACTTCATGTTTCTGGAAAGGTTTGCATAAGGCTTGGGGTACTCGATTTAAGTTTAGTACGGCGTTTCATCCTCAGACCGACGGGCAGTCGAAACGCACTATTCAGACTTTGGAAGATTTGTTGAGATCTTGTGCTCTAGAATGGTCGGGAAATTGGGATGATTATTTGTGTTTGGTTTAGTTTGCCTACAACAATAGTTTGCATGCCAGTATTAAAGGGGTTGCTTTCGAGCTGTTGTACGGACGGAAGTGTAGGGCTCCTATATGATGGAATGAGGTTGGTGAACGGCTTATTGAAGGTCCCGAGTTGATTGAGGTAACTAATGAGAAAGTCGATGTTGCCAAGGAAAAGCTCAGGGAGGCTAGAGCTCGACAAAAGAGTTATGCTGATCGTCATCGACGTGCTTTGGAAATTAGTCCTGGTGATCATGTTTTTTTGAAGGTTTCTCTGTTTCGTGGTGTTAAGCATTTTGGTATTAAGGGGAAACTTAGTCCGCGTTTCAATGGTCCGTTCGAGATCTTAGACCGCGTTGGTGAAGTTTCTTATCTATTGGCACTTCCTCCGCAGCTCTCTCATGTGCATAATGTGTTTCATGTATCTCTTCTGAGGGGATATAATTATCATCCGCTCCATGTTGTTTCTTACCCATTGGATCAAATTCGGGAAGATTTATCTTGTGTTGAAGATCCTGAGGCTATTTTAAAGCGTCAGGATCGGGTCATGAGAAACAAAACAATTCCGTTCGTTAAGGTTCTTTTGAGGAATCACCCCGAGAGCGAGGCTACCTGGAAAACCAAAGAATCATTGCGAGCTAGCTATCCACAATTCTTTTCGTGATTTGGTACGTATTCGTTTGATTTTCCTACTTCAAATTTCGAGGACGAAATTTTTCTTTTTAGAGGGGAAGAATTATAATAACCTAAAACATGGTTTCTAAAACCTGTTACTAACTTGAAACATTGAACCCGAATTGTAACCTAAATAACTATAAGCTACAACTCAAGAATTACAAAATATAAAAAGCTATAACTAAGTCTTATATGAGTCGAAATATGCATGATACTATGGGTTATATATATCACACGTTAATCATATACATAGTGCCGAAATTCTTTTTAAGTTGTACAAAACATTGTAGCTCATGGAAGGGTCTAGATACATTTGATTTTGAAATAAAGATTTTGTCATCTTATCCTCCTCTTTGCTCGGCCAAACTCCAACCCCTAACTCCCTTATCACTCCTCTATATCATACGAGTTAGACACCAACAATAACACACATAAAACCCTAGCAACAAAAGAATAAGTGGCAGCATTTTTCCCTCCAATTAAACAAGGAGCAAGGTGGTTCGAAGGAGGTTTAAAAGGGCTATACAAGAGGGTGTTTGATCGTGGTTTTGTGCTGAGTTTGAGTGGGTTTTTTGTTAGTTCGAAGCATGTCCTGGTTTGGATCCTTTGGTTCTTGTTTCATTCTTTGATTCGACTCTAAGGTACAACCTGTTTTTGTTTATTCCTCTCGACGTGTATGCACAACATGATCATGAAATTTTAACCTAAAAACCTAGCTATGAATCGACCTAAAGAAATACAAATGAAAGATTTATATGTTGCATAAAATGACGAGTTCTAGTCACATGAAATGATAAATCAAATATTGGTCGACCTAGGGTTTTAACCTGCTAATTGGATTGGCATATATATATATATATATATATATATATATATATATATATATATATATATATATATATATATATATATGAGTTATAAATCTGGTCTGGAAATATTTAATTGATCACCATATATATATTCTGAAACCTGGAAAATTTAACTTACGAAATGTTATATATATGGGTCGATATAGAGACTGTTTTGGCGTTTAAAATCAGACTGCATGAATATCAAATTTGGATCTCTTTGATAAATATTAAACTTGGAAAGCTAGTGCATGAATCATGGAGTAAATATGTATGTCGACATACAGTTTTATTGGCTATTAAAATCTGATTGTATACATGTTTGTTTGGATCTGTTTTTACACTCTAAAACCTGGCTTTAAATGTGTTAAAGAAAAAGGGGAGATTGCATGCATGTGTGTCATCTTTAATTAGGTCGAGTTGGGAAAACTAGGGCTTGGTCGGACTTGTTTATTTATGTTGTGTCGTGTTGTGTTATGGGCTGGAAAGTGTGGTGTCGAGTGGCCGAAATGGGGTGTTATGTTTGTGTGTCGAATGGGTTTGTTTTTGGGTGTGTTGTGTGTGTGGAATGAGCTAAAAAGGAGTGGTGTGTGTATGCTAATAAGTGTCGAGTCTAAGGTTTTAAACACAAGGAAACATTGGTCGAATGTGGTAAGTATTGTGGTTCGAAAATGTGTTGGTTGTGTGGTTTTGGTCTCGTATAAAATGGCTAACGGGGAGGGTATAAATGTTGGGTTTTGGTTCGGTTTAAAAATGAAGAAACAAGGTCGAGTAGGTAGTGTATAAGGGGTGGGTCAAGTGTTAAATACTTGGTTAAGTAAGGGTTAAAATGGGTCAAATAAAGGGAGTGCACAAAAGGGTTTTTCTTGAGTGGTTTGGTTGTCGAGTTAGGGTTTCAAATAAGTGAGCTAGGGTTTAGTTTGCATGGGTTTATTTAATGAGATGCATGAAAATGGCTTAAACTAAGAATTTGTCATAATTATATAATCTACATTTTAGACCCTGAACTTTGCTAAAATGACACTTTAAATCCTAAACTATTATAAGTTGTCATTTATAACCCTAAAAGTTACTAAATCAGGAAACTTACTAATTATGCAAACTTACTAAATCGGGAAGCTTAATAATTATGGTACTTTATTAAATATGGCAAGTTACTAAAAACAGAAAGTTACTAAAAATAGAAAGATTCTAAAAATGGAAAGTTTCTAAAAATATAAAGAAACACTAAATGAGTAATCTGAATAACTGTAAGCAGTAAACTTATAAAATGAGCTTATAAGTAATGCGTGATCATTAATTTGTATAGGTTCTCTAAAGAAGGAGTAATTCCTATTTCGGTGTGCTTTCTTGTTTTGTTGGTTTGCTTTACATAAGGTACATATATTCTACCCTTTCTCAGTAAGGGTGTCTTCTCTCATGTCTCTTGATCCTTGACTTTGATTCGTTTGCTTTGTTATGATATGAGCCTTTGCTATGATCCCATTGATATGATCTTTTGCTATAATTCCATTGATATGATCTTTTGTTATGATTCAGTTGATATGAGCCATGCAGGTACCATGGCCATGTCATGGAGGCACCAATGGCATGAAACCATCTGTGGCGGTGTGATCAGTCCACGGCGTCTCCATTTGATATGAGATCTCTTGGCCATTATGATATATGTGTATACTTGTCTAGTACATAGTACATATATGATTTGTTTTGTAGGGGGGGGTGTATGGATGTCTCCTAGGTATATGTGATTTGATATGATTATGATATGATTTGGTGACTGGCTTGTGTGTGCCCTACACCCCACTCACTATTTGGTACTTAGAGGCCTCCCATCTTCGTACACTTATGATTTGATATGATATGTATATGTGATTATGTGGTCTATTCGAGTGTCTCGTTTAGACAGGCTCGTGGCTATCCTATGTGATTCTTTGGTCTATTCGAGTGTCTCGTTTAGACGCGTTCGTTGCCGTTCTTATTTGACTATTTGATTCATTATGATTATCTGATTCATATTATCTTATTTATCCTTTCATTTGACTTATGATTTATATGCCTTTGGTTCGTATGATTCATCTTCGTTCACTTATGCTTATTACCTATTAGTTTTGTATATATATCTGTTCACTGGGCTTTTTAAGCTCATCCGGGTTTCTTTTCCATACGGCAGGTAATAAGCGGGATGCTGGGTAAGAGTGATGAGAGTAGGAGTTAGAAGACCTACCATGATTATAATCCCCATTTGTTTTGGATATGATTTAGACTTATGTTTTGGATATTTTATTTCAGTTCATGTCATTTTTAGACTTGTTGGAAGCTTGTAATTTGGAAGTCATGATGTTCTTGACTTTACTTTATTTATGAAATCTTCTGCTTGTGTTTATTTTGTAAGTTCTGATAGACACCATAATGTGGCATCTTGACCAAGGTCGGGTTGGGGTGTTACAACTCTGATCCATGCCTCCGACGACTAAAACCAAAAAGCACTATTTTGTATGTTCTGATAGACACCATAATGAGGAAACTAACAATTGTAATTTTTAGTGACTGAGTGGAAATTCCTGCGAGGGTCAACATCAAACAGCCCTGACAGCAGGTCACTTCGGTAATCCCTTGTGGGTTACGCTTAGTGTACTCGGTGATTCCAAACGGTCTATAGTCGCGGAGTGATACTTCGGTATACTTCAACGACTCACCCTGAATCGTTGATACACTTCGGTGTATCTGAGTTAGCTCTCTTGGGGGCATCCGATTCAGGAACGGCCTTGGCAAGTATTAGAGAAAGTTTTCACACTATGATGTTGACGATCTCAAAGTCCGAACCAGTAAGTGCCGGATGATTTATTGCTAACTGTTTACTTGCAGGTAAATTCTGAGACCAGGAGTTCCACCACCACCATCACCATTATGCTCATACTAACATCACAAAGATAATTCTCACAAAGATCAAAGCAAAGCAAAAGTTCAAAAGTCAAAGACCGAAGCTAAAGAATGAGTGTTACTTGAAGCATAAAGATCAAAGTCGAAAGAAGAATGAGCATGGTGGAAAGGATGTAAAGACACAGGAATCAAAGAGGTTGATGGAAGGCAGATTACTACATTTCCATATCACACATAACAAGAACAAAGATACGAAAGACGTCAAAGCCTAAGAAGAAAAGAAGAAGTCAAGCAACATTGATGACCAATCCTTAGGGGGAGATTGTTGGGAACACATTTCATTATTATCATGTCTTGGTCATATTTTATGTAATAGGTTGCTTTTCTATTAAGGCCTTTATGTTTGTTTTAAGGTTCGGCCTATGTAGAAGGCCCATGGGCCGTGGCCTTTTATTTATTTTTTAGTTGTTAGGGCAACACCCCTTACGTGTAAGACTACTATAAATACCTCTTCTCTTGATGAGAAGGGTGTTGGTTCATGTTAATTCAAACTTTATAATTCTTATGCATGTTCCATCCACTCTCTCTCTCTCTTACTTTCTCTCTCTAGATCCGTGACTTGTGTTGATTGATTTGTGACCTAACAGTGTGTGTAACTAATATAAACACATAATTCGTATGGTTCTTGTGGTTTAGATCCGAATTAGAGAGAGAAAAGGATGAGAAAGTGGGAACCTTGAGAGAGAAATAAGGTGTATTAGATTGAATAATGAGAAGGTCCAACCCTCTCCCTTGGTGGGAGAGGGGTATTTATACATAAGCATGAGACACCCCGTGTGGGCTGTGGAGTGTGTTGACAGTGGGTAAAGACCCGACCCACTCCACGAATACTATATTAACTAAACTATTACTAATAAACCTACGAGCTATTTAATGCTAATGAGTACTCGGGGTGATCGAGTCTTCATATGAATATTTATATTCCTAACAATCTCCTCCTAAGGGAGGTCACCCCGGAAATTACACTTTGAATTCAAGCATTCTATTTCATGAATTTGACTTCCTAGCTCGTAGTCTTTGATTCTTCAACACCATGAATCTTTGTACATTTAGCAATGAACTTTTGATGACTAATCTTTTATCCTGGATGATCTTTGAGGATTCTTTGTGGTCATCATCCAAAGTATGTCTCCAAGTCATCATCTTGTAGTATCGTCTCAATGTGACGTTGTGATCTTTGAACCGTCATGCTCACACTTTTCTGGATCATGATTTTCAGCATCAGAGTTGCGGAGGCAGTGCTGAAGGTCTTTCAATTATCATGATTTCCTTGATTTTGATGGTGAAGTGTGAGCATGTGGTGATGGATCGTCATCTTTTTGGCACTCAGCTGCAACCGCTAGGGATTCCTGCATACGACAGTTAGCAATAAAACGTCCAGTACTTACAGGTTTAGACTTCGAGATTGTTACCAGCATAGTGTGAAAACTTTCTCTAATCCTTACCAAGGCCGTTCCTAAATCGGATACCCCCGAGAGGGCTTACAAGATCTACCGAAGTATATCAATGATTAGGTGAGTCGCTGGAGTTCACTCCACGACTGTAGATTGTTTGAAACCGCCGCGACCACTAAGCGTAATCGACAAGGAATTACCAAAGTGACCTGCTTTCAGGGATGTTTGATGTTGACCCTGGCAGGAATTTCCATTCAATCACTGAGAATTACGTTTGTAAATTCCCTCATAAATGTTCTGGCAGATTGCTAAGATCTACATAGGACTCATAAGTTTACACCTGGTGTCCTTAATGTTGAACAACCAGTGTAGAAGTAACATGTGTTCCTATGAGATCTTATAATGCATCTCGTTGTTCTAGACTCGATAAGTGCAGTTTTGGTAGTCGGAGACTAGAGCGGTGTCTCCTGTTTCAATATCAACATAACTCGTAATGAGTGGTCGATAGATTATGCAGGGTTCCCCGTGAGAATGAAACAAGTCCTTTTATGAGAACTTGAGTGGCTAGAAGGTTTAGTGCAGTGCGTCACTGGGTCCATGAAGTCTTGTCTTCAATACCGGTGTTACCTTAGTAACAATCAGTAGCATATGAATTGAACCCGGTTTCTGCCCTAAGGTTGAGTAATTGGATGGCTATTTCTTTTCACCCTTTCTCATTTCATTTCTTTTTAATTCTTCAACCCCTTCTTTCTCCTTTCTCATATTACTACTTTTTTCATAATCATACCTAAGGGCTTTCTAATACTAACTAATTGGTATTGTCCTTGGGTAGATCCCTCCGGCTCTGGCGCATCATAGGACGGTTTTTCCTAACCTTAACCACCTTATAACTTCATGACTATCCTATGTTGCCATTAACCAAATATTTGAAAAATCTCTCAAAGTGTTTATGATTATGAAACACATTTTGCTAACACTTTGAGAGTTTTATAATTTTCAAATGCTCCCCCTTAACATGTGCTCGGATGATTTAATTATAAATTTGCACATGTTGGGTGGAGCTTGCACTTTTTGAATTGATTCACTTTCAGTGAACATGACTGATTCGAGACACGCTTACATCACTAGTTAGACTAGCTTGAAACTATTACCCGGCCTAGTCAAGTCCACAGAAGGTTTCTCGAAACGGTACACTCTACTCAGTCAAGTCCTCTTCGACACACGTTTACATCACTGGTTAGATCAACTTGAAATTATTACCCGGCCAGGACAAGCCCTTTCGATTAATGACAGTGTTTGTTTCGTCAATTCATTGGTGAAGTCTGAGTCGCATTCACATGAGATACCACCAGAGATGCCACATTCTTTTTGTTACCACAAACCATTTGCTCCCCCTCAATATGTGCATTGATATACAAAAGAGTTTAGCACATATGGGAGAGCTTACATTTAAGTCGAAAACATCATATTTTTATCAGATTGCATATTTAAATCACATTCTCTCCCCCGATCAAAAATTTCAAACCTTTTGAAATTTTGTGATCCTAATTGATTTAAATAAGTTTAGAAAATATGGGAGAAAATGTGGTCAGGTTTAATATGTGCTGATAATGGAACATACGCATGCTCCCCCTTAATCAATGAGGGAGAATGTTAGAGTCAGGTATGATAAGTTTGAAAGATATTTGAATTAAAAAAATCATACACTGACACATAACACCAAGTTTCATTAAATTCACTGCTTATTATGTACAAAGTGACTTGTTTTTTATGATATATAATTTTGAAAATCATCACTCTCCCCCTCAATCGATGACCCGTCGTCTATTTAAATAGCTATAGTCATTGATTAAGTGATAGATTTTTTATGAAAAGTTCAATTCTGATTGATTTTCAAAAATCATGGTACCACCAAGTTTAGCACAAACACTTTTTTGAAGAATCATAGATGGAAAAGTATATGCGAAGTAAAGAAGAATTCTCTACTTATATGAGAAATGATGCACTGAAACGTACATCATTTCAAGGAAACATGGATATAAAGTAATTCATGCCCGGGTGAACTTCACCCAGTGGGAGGAACAGCCGTCCTTTTGGCGACGTGCTTTCCCCATAATTAGGAACGGGTTACAGTCTGAAGTAACTGCAAGCCGAATATGACATGTTTTAACCGTTTAGTTTAACTTCTGCTCGAGCTTCATTTAAAGACCCGTGTCATTATTGAATGACATTTCTAGGACCGTAAATGTTATCGATAAACAGAAGACATGCCTAGAAGAACTATTTTTGGTATTTTTGTGTTTTTTTCTGATTTTTAAGGTTTTTATAAGTTTTATATTTTTCTATTTTCTTTTTTTATTTATTGGTTTAAGATATATACAATTATATACAAGGATATGTGAGGCAGATCCTTTACTCCTCTTTTTCTTTTTAAAGACACTTGAGGGTTTCAGGTGTCAAACTCTTCATGCCAAGTCGCGGGAGAATAAATTGGAACCGTTCTCTCGGAAGTGCCTTACTGAAGATATCAGCCAACTGAAACTTTGTCCTCACGAAGTAAAGTTCAACAACCCCTTTCTCAACCTGTTCCCTAATGAAGTGATGCCAGATATTGATGTGCTTTGATCGGGAGTGTTGGACATTGTTGCAGTAAAGAGAAATAGCACTTTTGTTATCGCAATACAAACGAATCTTGTTATATGCAAAACCATAGTCCGATAGTTGTGATCTCATCCAAATAATTTGAGCACAGCACGCAGACATGGCAATGTATTCAGCCTCTGTGGAAGATATAGACGTACTCATTTTCCTTTTAGATGACCAACTTACTAACTTTTCCCCCAGAAACTGAGCACCTCCCGACGTACTTCGACGAGTATCTTGACACCCCGCATGGTCTGCATCTGCATAGGCCGTGAGGGCCATGGCGGTGTCCTTAGAATACCAGAGACCCATGTGAATAGTTCCTTGAAGATATCTGAAGACCCGTTTTACCGCTTCCAGATGCTTTTTGGTGGGCTTGGACTGCGAACAAGAGATCTGGCCTAATAGCGGTGAGATACGTTAGGGATCCAATCATACTTCGAAACTTGGTTTGATCAACAGGGATCCCAGAAAGGTCTTCGTCCAACTTTGATTTCTCAACCATGGGAGTGTCGACAGGATCACTTGAATCAAATCCAAATTTCTTTAATATTTCATTTGCATATTTGGATTGATTAATGAAGATGCCTCCGGGACTTTGAGAAATTTGTAAACCTAAGAAGAATGACATTTGTCCCATCATAGACATTTGGAACTTAGAACCCATCTCTTTTAAAAACCGATCACATTCCATAGGTTCAGAGGAGGCAAAGATAATGTCATCTACGTAGATCTAAACGTGAAGTAGATGTTTGCCCATTTTCCTAGTGAATAGCGTAGGATCAACAACACCTTTAGAGAATCCGTTGGCCAGAAGAAACTTAGACAATGTGTCATACCATGCCCTAGGTGCCTGCTTTAAGCCATAAAGGACCTTCTTCAGGCGATAGACATGAGTAGGACGATCAGGGTCCACAAATCCTTTAGGTTGACTGACATAGACTTCCTCTTTCAAATCTCCATTTAAGAATGCTGTCTTGACATCCATTTGATAGACTGGTAGCATTAGCGAGAAAGATTCTGATGGCTTCAATTCGAGCAACTGGCGCAAATGATTCTTCAAAGTCTATGCCCTCTTCTTGTCGATACCCCTTTGCAACAAGCCTTGCCTTATTTTTCAGAACATCACCATGCTCATCGAGTTTCACTTTGAAGATCTACTTTAGAGCGATAATCATTGCACAATCTGGAGGAGGCACTAATTCCCATACTTCAAGTCGATCAAACTCATGGATTTCTCCTTGCATTGCAGTAAACCAGCAGTCTTTGGACAAAGCATCTTTGAAGTCCTTGGGTTCGACTTTGGATAGTACGGAATTAAAGAAATACCATAATGCATCAGTGGCAAGCTGCTTTCGTTTGGATACCGGACGAGAAGGATTTCCAATGATGTTGTCAATCGGATGATCGTTGGTCCATTTTCTAAGATGATCATGTGGTTGAGTATTAGGAATATAAATATTCATATGAAGACTCGGTCACCCTGAGTATCTGTTTGTATTAAGTAGCTCGTAGGATTATTAGTACTATTATTATTAGTTTAGTTATTAAAGTATTTGTGGAGTTGGGTCGGGTCTTTACCCACTGTCAGCTCACTCCACCGCCCGCTAGGGGCAACCTAGTTAGTACTATAAATACCCCTCTCCTCCTAGGGAGAGGATTGGAACTTCTCACAATATCAATCTAATATCTTCACTTTCTCTCTCTAAATTTCCCAACTCACTTTCTCTCTCTAAAACTCTTGATCTATTCGGCCACTAATCTCATCTTTTATGTGTTATATGTTTGTGAACATCCTTCAATTGGTATCAAGAGCCATGGTTAGGTCCATGTAAGTGTAGGTTGACGGATTTCTTTGTGTGATTTAGTGGTTAGTTTGGTTCGAATAGAATAGGGTGAATATCTCTTCATTTGGGCTTTGTTTGTGGCTAGATCCGTTAAAACTTTGTACTTTCTTGTTTAAGATTGATATATAAGCTTTGTTTAGTAGTTGGTTTGTTTGTTTCAATCGTATATTGAAAGGTTTAGTGAATTCGAGTGGGTGTTCTTGGCTGCGGTTTGAACACTCGGACGCGTTTTATTCACTGCGGTTTGTCTCTCGTTGAAGTTTTCTTCTCTGTGGTTTGTGCTATTTGGGAAACTGTTGGTTGCGGTTTGTCAAGAGTTTCTGTTTGCGGTTTGGACATTAACCATAACTGGAAAGATGACAAATTCTGTGAAAGTGACACCATGTCCTTTGCGTTTTGTCCTTTTGTCCTGCGGTTTGATTTTTGGTGTTGCGGTTTGACTCACTGCGGTTTAGGTCTTTGCTGTTTGAATTCTTTGTGGTTTGGTACTCTGGTTCTGCGGTTTGACTCCTTGCGTTTTGAGTCTTTGCCGTTTGACTCTTTGCGGTTTGACTCTCTGTGGTTTAGGTCTAAACGTTGCGGTTTGTCTTTGGTTAATGCGGTTTGGGTCTTTGCGGTTTGGCTTCTGCGGTTTGAACTATTGCGGTTTGGGTCGTTGCGGTTTGGACCTTCTGCGGTTTGTGTCTTCTACGGTTTGTGGTATTCTGCGGTTTGTAGACTTCTGCGGGTTGTGGTCTTCTGCGGTTTGTGGTTTCTGCGTTTTGAGGTTTTTCCGGTTTTACCAAAGTTGATTTTTTTACGTCAAAACTTCAAACCGCCATAACTTTTGAACCGTAACTCCGTTTTCAGTGAATTACCTATCAAAACTACCGTGAGACCGAGGAGAAGGACATAATTTCACTGTAACAAAATGAAGTTATTGAGGTTTCAAGTTTTCAGACCATAATTTCACCGTAACAACTTGCATCAACCAAACCAAATCACAACTATACAACAGATCACCAAGTCTACCATACTTTTATCATAAAACATTCAAGCAATCATTATCATTTCACGGTTTATTCTTGATTATTTGTAAAATCCCGCGAAAGAATCTATTTCTCGGTTTAAATCATAGAATTGTAAAATCCCGTGCACGTTTACATCATGTCCACTACTTCAGATTCTTTCATATCTGAGGTACTCAAGTTGTACGACACGTATGATAAACAAAAAACTTCCAATTCAACCCAAGATGTTCAGGATTTCACAGTCAAAATGATTTTGTATTTAGATCAACTTGAACAACAAATTGACAAAGGAGAATTTTCTGAAGTTAGATCCATGGCTGCCTTTTGTGTGATCAACAACCAACTCGAAGTGTTCATTAATTCGCAATTCACTGCGGATTATGATTATGACAGTGAAATGACGAAAAAGTGTTTTGCTAACTACACTGGAATCGAGGTTGATGCGTTCAGGGTTACCTTACTCCAACTTATGGGTAATGTAAAGGGGTTCATTAATGAAAGAGTACAACATATGGGGAACATGACAGAGTCAGATAAACATGTTGATGGCAACAACTCAGGAACTGATATCACACATGGGATGGACACAGATCTCAAACAAGTAAATTACCAAGTTCCATCTGCTGAGGTACATCTGTCTGAGCAACATAATGTTTTCTCTAATGAACCACAACATACTGATCAAGTTAACCCTACTTATGACACATATCTGATGGAAAAGACTGATAGCAATATCACCTCTAATTTAACAAATATGAGTCATAAGGGGGGAGAACTTGATCAGGATGCTGAATATGATGATGCGTCAAGTTCTTTGCCCACTGCTGAGTTTCTCAAATCAAATGATATGGTTGAAAAAGAAGTTTACGATGAACTTTCAAACAGATTTTTACAACTTGAAAACCATTGTGTTTCACTTGAAATCTCAATGCAACAAAAGGAAGAAAGTCTTCAAACTAACCAACCATGTAAAAATCCAGAACTCCCTGAATTCTGGGAATTCTTTATGATAAATGATTTGAAAGCTCAGCTAGAAGCAAAAAACTTAACGATCAAAAACCTGAAAAACTGTTTGGATGAGATGTGTGACATGTGCAATGAAGGTAAGACTAAACATGACAATAAAGTGGCTGAATTACTTAATGAAAATGAGACTTTAAAAATTCATTGCAAAGAACTGTGTGATACAATCAAAGAAACGAAAACTAAGACTGTAGAGCAAACAACCTCTTTGATTGCCAAAAATGATGAATTCAAAGCTCAACTTCAGGAGAAGGGTTTTGAAATTGTAGCGTTGAAAAACGAGTTAAGAAAATTGACGGGAAGTTGTGTGAACACTAAGTTTGCAAAACCATCAATCTTGGGGAAACCACCACTTAGAAACCAATCAATTGTTAGACAACCGACTGCGTTTAGATCTGAACGACCAAAATCCTCAACACCACGGTTTGCCTCCCAAGTTGATTCGAAACAAGTTTTGTTGAAACCATTCACTTCACAGTCTAGACCTAAGGAGAAGGAATATACGCTTGCAAAACCTCATCATATGAGTGCCTCTAGCTCTTCTAGGATTAGTTCAACGCGTGTGTCATTTGTGACACCAAAGGAACATGTTAGACATAAAAACAGTGTTCAGAATCACAACCTAGAGGATGCTAAGAAAAACACACATGAAAAGACTAGGAATTTGCCTATCTCTAAGAGTAGTTGCATACCGATTAATGTGATTCCCGTAGCTGATAACTCTAAGAATTCTAGATCTTTTTCTGAATCCAAACACTTTTTTTACGCAACTTGTCAGAAATATGTTTTTAAGGCAAATCATGATAATTGTGTAATAAAATTCCTGAATGAAGTGAATGCTAGTACTAAGGTTCAATTCTCTAAGACTAGAAATAACAACAAGCCCGTAAAACCAAAGAGTGATATTCAGAAACCTGGTAGGCAAACTGCCATATGACAAAGGTTTTCTCCCAACAAGTCTTTCACTGTGCATAAGAAACCAAACACTCCCAGATCTTGTCTCAGGTGGATACCAACGGGTAGAATTTTTAATATTGTTGGTCTTAGATGAATACCTATTAGAAAGATGTTCACTGAGTGCAAAACCAAGGTTGACAGTGAAACCCCAAATGGTCTAGATGTTGATATCACTAACCCATATAAATGCAAACAAACTCTTAATGTCAGTGCAGGTAGTCCTTACTTAAGTGCAGGTACATTATTCATTCATATTAAGGAAAGACTCAGGGTTTGGGTGCCGAAAAGATTGATATCTCATGAAGTAGGGGTTCAAGCAATTCAAGCTTGATGATCATCATCGACAATGACGTTTGTTCATATCAGTTCAGGCCTCGTTCATCAACGACAATGACATTTGAACACATCAGTTCAAGCCTCGGTCTTCATCGACTATGACATCTGCTGACATCTCTTCAGGCCCCGTTCCTCAAAGAAAAGAAAGGTGTACGCTTAAGTGCGCTTTATCTTCGAAAGAAGAGAAATCTTCTTGTTTATGACCATTCTCACCAACAAGCTTCATGCTCTTCCCATGCTCATTCAGTCATCAAGTGGATCAACGTACACTGGAGAATATTCTTATTCACTTGTTGTATCAAAAATGGCAACTTCATATGCAATTTTTGAGGTGGGGAAGTGTTAATAAACTACATGTCATTCATCAAGTGGAGTCACTTACCGTTGATGGTATTCTTATTCACTCATTCAATCAAAATTGGCAGTTGGCAGTCATATGCAATTTTTGAGGGGGAGAAGGGTGAATAAACTACATGTTGATTGATGATTGAGAAATGGTTATACGGCTCCTGAAACCAAGTTCCTCCAACACCAAATGTTCTACTAACAATGAATGACTAGGATTTATTAGTTCAATCGATGTTTGACGAATACTTCCAACCTCCAACGAATGTTAATCATCCAGTTCCTGAAGCTCCTGCTCCGGTTCCTTCTGACTCAACTGGTTCACCTTCTTCAATCTCCATTGATCAAGATGCACCATCTAGAAGTACAACTCAAACTACTCAAGAAACCAAATCTCCAGTTATTCCTCAAGGTATTGATAATGACTCTCAAGATATTGAAGTTGCACACATGAATAATAATCCGTTCTTTGGCAGTGCTTTCCCAGAACCAGTTTCTGAAGAATCTCCTTCATTATCGATTGTTGTTCCTTCTAATGTGCACTATGTAAATCAACCACAAGAACATAAAGGAAAATGTTGGCCAAAACATCAAAACAGCTAAGAGTTTGGACATTGAATGTCAAGTGATCACGGAGTTTATTTGGCATCCCTTATTTGAGATTGAAGTGGGTTTCACAAAGGAGTGATCTTATTTTATCTTGAAGTCGGGGTTGGTTGGATGCATGACTTTCAATGATAACTTGCTCGTGCTTAAAATTTATGATTGGAACTGGGATTATATAGTTATACCCGATGAAAGGAGTTACAATGAAGTTCTCACGGGCTATAGCTATCATTTCAAGGAGTTACATTATATTGCTCAGTGTTACACGCAAATGCAGATGTGGATAGTCTCAAGAGGTGTTGTACTTCCTTCGGCTCTTAGTTGAGTGTATAAGGGTACTTAGGGTTTTCTTATGCATCGTTCTTCAATCAACAACAGTGCAAGCTTAAGTAACAAATTTAAGGAATTCTTCGTCATTTTCATGTTTGGTATATCGGGTTTACTGCACCAAGTGGTCACAGCAATAGCCGACAGAACATAAGGGTTGGTAAAGATAATCAGAGAGAGTTTCTGTAGCAGTTGATTCTCACAGGACACATTTGAGCCAAGTCTGTTCTTCTCAGAAGATTTCAAGTATATGTGCGTAAAATGTGTTGCTGATGCTGAGGTATCAAAACCAGCAAGGGGGAAGGAGACATACATCTAGATGCACAACCAGTACACGTGATGAACTTTATACTTCTTCTGAATTGAAGTTATTTCGGGAAGACAAATGTCATAACCGCAGAGAAAATCAGTGTTTTAACTCGTGCCTTCTGGTGTATCATTCCAACTACGTGGGGGAAGAGATATAAGAAACAGTTTCTGATGATAAAAGTGGTACACAATGGTATGATGATGCCTATAGTTAGTCTGTATCAACTTGACTACATACGGGATAAATTGCCTACACTCGGGACTTAGTTGACTTTGGTGTAGCAATTCTCATCTGTAGTTTCCTGAAGGGAGAAAAGGGGATTTCTGGGTCTTAATTGATCTTGATGTTACATTTTCGACTTCATTAATGGGATTGAGTGTGTACTTCGGGTTTTTGAGCTTCATACAATGAGACTGATTGCATCACTTCAACTACTTGGGGGAAGTGGTCTCTGGATACTTTTGGTATGCATTACTTCAGACTTCAGCGGGAAGAAATGTGAGAAGAATTATTCAAGTGTGAGATGATACACTGCTGATCTATTTGAAGATCCCCCGAACGGAGAATCACGATGATTATTCTTAAAAGGAACAACAATATTTGATGTGGTTTGCTACGATTTCTGATGTACGCTTACCTTATGTAAGCTTGAAAGAGAGCTTTGAAATTGCTCAAAAAGAAGATTTTCGGTTTGGGGGGAAGCTATCAAAGCTTCACAATTGAGAAGGCTCAAGTTCAGACGATTTTTCAGGAGCCTCGAAAGCTTTGGTTGTGAAAGTTTAAGTAATGTTGACTACTGACTTCTACAAAGTCCAAGAACGATATCCTTATTTCGGTACTCATGTCAACATCTTCATAAACTGAATAATATATTTTCTACATATCTTAAACCAAATTGTAAATAGAAGACTATAAAACCATCTAAATGTAAATAGAAAAATATTAAAACCAAGAAAAACCATAAAAATCAGAAAATTAGAAAATACCAAAAATAGTTCCTCTAGGCATGTCTTCTGTTTATCGATAACATTTACGGTCTTAGAAATGTCATTCAATAATGACACGGGACTTTAAATGAAGCTCGAGCAGAAGTTAAAATGAATTGTTAAACCATGTCATGATGGCTTGCTATTTCTTTAGAGAGCAACCCGAGTTTCAAAATGGGGAAAGCACGTCGCCAAAAAGACGGTTGTTCCTCCCACTGGGTCAAGTTCACCCGAGAATGGATTACTTTATATCCATGTTTTCCCGATTTGATGTACGTTTCAGTGCATCATTTCTTGTAAAGGAAGAGAAATCTTCTTTGTATGCAAATAATTTTCCTTCTATGATTCTTTAGAAAATTATTTGTGAGACACATGGTGGTAACATGTTGGTTGAAAGTCCTTCAGACTTGGATTGTGCATAAAATTTGCCACTAAATCAATGACTACAACTCTTTAACTAGAATACGGGTCATTGATTGAGGGGGAGAGTGATTTTAAATTTTATATCATCAAACGGGTTTCTTGGTTATCTCATAATTGTTAGAAAAGGTTTTGTAGTTAATGGGGTATTAGTTGAAGAGGATCTTACTAAGCTTTATCTCAAATGGCCAAATGTGTTAGTTGATAGAAAGATTAGGGTATTATGTCCAATTTTCTTATAATATCCTAGCTTTATGTAACTATAAGGTCCATTTGTGTCACTCTGGAATCCTCGTTTAATCCCCTAAATACTTTAATACCAAAATCTAAAAGGAGTTAGAAAACCCATTGTGTTTGATGTTCTTTAATACTCCATTGGCATTTGTATGATCTGGTTGAATGAGTTTCAAATGTTGATTGATTTTTGTTAGTCGATAGCTGCTTAATTGTTGTTGATTCAGTACATGTGCCCTCAGGATATGCTTAGGTATGTAGCTATCATGTTAGAATCTTTTCCCTAAGCTCTTGAGTTGAATGTTGAAATATGAGTGAATTGCCATGTTCATGATTGCTGATTGCTCTTCATGGTAAATTGCGGTTTGATGTATTTCCTGAATGTGGTTTGATTATGAGATGAATATGGTATTATGAGTTGGCAAGCTACTACATGGTCGCTATTAATGAAAAGTAAATCTGTATGCATGTATATTTGTGTTGATATTCTTATGCATATTCCATGGCCAATATGAATGTGCCAGTTCCCGCTCTAACCATTTGATCAGATGTTCAAACTCTATTAACTGGCTCTGAATTCACCACAACAACAACATCGGCAGCAACAATAGCAACACCTTCACCACCACCACCTTCACTTCAACAATGCTTTACTAATTCTGATCTTGCCTTGTGGGGGTCTACAATACTTGGGAAGTTTTTCTTGGTGGATGGATAATTGATGTTGACTACTGACTCCCTCAGAGAAGCAGATGATCACATCGTCTATGCAAAAAGGTCAATATCACTTGTGTCATAACAGTAACTTTGTGCATAATAAGCAGTGAATCTCCCTCTTAGATTAAGGGGGAGCATAGTAAGTTCCATCATCAGAATATAGTAAACCTGACCACATTTTCTCCCATGATTCCTAACTTATTTAAATCAATTGGGATCACAAATCTCAAAAGGTTTGAAATTTTTGATCGGGGGAGAGAATGTGATTTAAATATGAAACCTGATGAAAATGTGAATCTTTGGACTTAAGTGTAAGCTCTCTCATATGTGCTAAACTCTTTCGTATATCGATGCACATATTGAGGGGGAGCAAATGGTGTGTAATAGCAAAATGGATGTGGCATCGTATGTGAGCACGACTCAGACTTTACCAACGAATTGAAGAAACATAAACTGTCATTAATCGAAAGGATGCGTCCTGGCCGGGTAAATATTTCAAGCTGGTCTAACCAGTGATGTAAGCGTGTCTCGAAGAGGACATATCCGAGTAGAGTGTACTGTTTCGAGAAACTTTCTGTGAATTTGACCAGGCCGGGTAATAATTTCAAGCTAGTCCAACTAGTGATGTAAGCGTGTCTCGAATCAGTCATGTTCACTGAAAGTGGATCAATTCAAAAAGTGCAATCTCTACCCAACATATGCAAATTTTAAATTAAAACATATGAGCACATGTTAAGGGGGAGCTTTTGAAAAATATAAAACTTGCAAAGTGTTAGCAAAATGTGTTTCACAATCATAAACATTTTAAGATATTTTTCAATGATTTGGTTAACGGCAACATAGGATAGTCATGAAGTTATAAGGTGGCTAAGGTTAGGAAAACCGTCCTATGATCCGCCAGATCCGGAGGGATCTACCCAAGGACAATACCGAATAGTTCGTATTAGACAGTCCTTAGGTATGATTCTGTAAAAATGAGTAATATGAAAAAGGAGAAAGATGGGGTTGAAGAATTAAAAAGAAAAGTAATGTAAAAGGGTGAAAAGAAATAGCCCTCCAATTATTCAACCTTAGGGAAGAAATTGGGTTCAATTCGTATGCTACTGGTTGTTACTAAGGTGACGCCCGTATTGAAGACAAGACGTCATGGACCCAGTGACGCACTGCACTAAACCTTCTAAACAACTCAAGTTCTCTTAAAAGGACTTGTTTCATTCTCACGGAGAACCCTGCATAATCTATCGACAATTCATTACGAGTTATGTCGATATTGAAACAGGAGACACCGCTCTAGTCTCCGACTACCAAAAATGCACTTATTGAGTCTAGAACCACGAGATGCATTACAAGATCTCATAGGAACACGTGTTAATTCTACACTGGTTGTTCAACATTAAGGACACCAGTTGTAAACCTATGAGTCCTACGCAGATCTTAGCAATCTGCCAGAACATTTATGAGGGAATTTACAAATGTAATTCTCAGTGATTGAATGGAAATTCCTGCCAGGGTCAATATCAAAAAGCCCTGAAAGTAAGTCACTTCGGTAATTCCTTGTGGATTACGCTTAGTGGTCGCGGCGGTGTCAAATGGTCTACAGTCGTGGAGTGACCTCCAGCGATTCACCTAATCGTTGATTTACTACGGTAGATCTTGTAAGCCCTCTGGGGTATCCAATTTAGGAACGGCCTTGGTAAGAATTAGAGAGAGTTATCACACTATGCTGTTAACAATCTTGAAGTCCGAACCTGTAAGTACCAGACGTTTTATTGCTAACTATCGTATGAAGGAATTCCTGGCAGTTGTAGCTGATTTCAGAAAAGATGCCAATCCATCACCACAAGCTCACACTTCACCATCATCGTATTCAAAGAAGTCATGATTAATTGAAAGACCTTCAACACTGTTTCCGCAAGCTCTGATGCTGAAAATCATGACCCAGAATAGTGTGAGCATGTTAGTACAAAGATTACAACATCACAAGGAGACGATACTACAAAAAGGATGACTTGAAGACGTATTTTGGATGATGATCTCAATGAAGCCTCAACGATCATCCAAGATAAAAGAACACTCATCAAAAGCTCACTGCTGAATGCACAAAGATTAATTACTTTGAAGAATCAAGAACTACGAGCTAGGAAGACAAACACATAGGATAGAAGCTAGAATTCAAAATATAATTTCTGAGGCGACCACCCTTAGGGGGAGATTGTTAGGAATATAAATATTCATATGATAACTCGGTCACCCCGAGTATCTGTTTGTATTAAGTAGCTCGTAGGATTATTAGTATTATTATTATTAGTTTAGTTATTAAAGTATTTGTGGAGTTGGGTCGGGTCTTTACCCACTGTCAGCTCACTCCACAGCCCACTAGGGGAAACCTAGTTAGTACTATAAATACCCCTCTCCTCCTAGGGAGAGGGTTGGAACTTCTCACAATATCAATCTAATATCTTCACTTTCTCTCTCTAAAGTTCCCAACTCACTTTCTCTCTCTAAAACTCTTGATGTATTTGGCCACTAATCTCATCTTTTATGTGTTATATGTTTGTGAACATCCTTCATTAAGGGTAGTGAACTGATGTTGCCATGTTAAGATCCCCTGAAGAAGATGTATCTATAGAAGATTCAAGAGCAAAGATATTCTCAAATGGAATAGCATCAGCTGGAGCAAAAGGATTCACATCAAAGGAATTATCTACTTCAGATCCTTGTTGTACCAAAGGAGGTTGAATGTCTGATGATGATGGTGAGTGACTGGCAGATGGTGCATCTTAACTGATTGAGACAGATACAGATGGACCCACTGAATTTTGTAGAACTTGAGCATCAGCAACTGGAGGTACAAGTGGAGCTTCCTTTGTAGTATCTACCGTTGGTGGCTCAAAATATTCATCAAACATCGGGTCAAACAACTTCTTCAACTCATCACTAGTAGGGGGTACATAAGGAACTGCAGGAGTGGGATTCTGTACAAGACCTGAACTGATTGGTCCGGGTGACAAATTATTAGGAGCGGGTCCAGAACTAGTTTGTCCTGGAGCCGTTTGCTCAGTCAGCTCATCGAATGTCACGTGAATAGTTTCCATGATTTGTCGGGTTTGTTTGTTGTAGATTATGTATCCATTACGATCTGGTGCATACCCAACGAAGAAACATACGTCTGCTTTCGCTTTTAGCTTTCCCAGATCTTGACTGTCATTTTTCGGATAGCACAGTGCACCAAACACACGAAGAAAGGAAAGATCTGGTTTCTTGCCATGTATCAGCTCATAAGGTGTTTTGTTGTGAAGAGTATGTATCAAGGATCAGTTTTGGGTGTAACAAGCTGTAGCATTTGCTTCTGCCCAAAGAAACATCGGTGCCTTGGAAAATATCAACATGGTTCATGCAGCTTCCATAAGAGGTACGGTTTCTTCTTTCAACAACGTCGTTCTGCTGAGGAGTGCGTGGAACACTTTTCCGTTGAGTTATGCCAATACTTTAATAAAACTAACTGAGTTGTTGGCTAAAAAACTCAGTTTCATTGTCTGTACGGATGATTCTGACAGTTTTGTTAAGTCTCACTTGCAGCTGTTTGATAATTTTGATGATAACCTCTGGAGTTTCGTCCTTGGTTCTTAAAAACTTCACCCATGTAAACCGAGAGTAGTCGTCGACCACCACAAGAATATATTTCCTCCCATTAATACTTTGAACTCTCATTGGTCCACACAGATCCATGTGAAGGGTGTGAAGAGCTTCCATAATGGTGTTGACAATTTTGGGTTTGTGAGTTTGTTTCTTGCTTTTTGCCTAGTTGACAGGCAGAACAAAGATGATCTTTCTCAAACTTTAATCTGGGCATTCCTCGTACAAGATCCTTGCGAGAAAGGTCATTTATGGTTCCGAAGTTTAAGTGATTTAAACGACGGTGCCAAAGCTAAGATTTTGTCTTTGAGGCCTTTGAAAGCAAGCAAATAGGAGAGGACCGCATCATTTATTCAATAGAGATGGTGTATAGATTCGTGCAACGACTGCCTTTAAGAAGATCAATACCATCCAACTCTCTGACAAAACATGTGTGTTTTCTGAAAGCAACTTCAAGATCTGAATCACAAAATTGACCAACAGAAAACAAATTGTGCCCTAGTCTTTCCATGTAGTATACTCGGGAAATTACACTGTCGCCAAACACATAATCTCCATAACCCATAATTGCCCCATAATGGTCGTTCCCGAATCTAACTATCCCGATAAACTTTCTCACAAAATTCTTGAGTCGTGAGCGATCCCCGATCATATTTTTTGAGCAGCCTGAGTCTAAATACCAAAGGACTATTTGTACGACCTGCATTTGAAAATAGACAACGATGGATAACTAAAAAATGTGGATCCCCACATGCAGCTGGGGTCCGTTTGGTTAGCACAAACAAAGTTTGGAACAACAAATTCATAGATGTCATGGTATTCATAGTGGAAACATCATTAGTAACAGCAATTGACCTAGTTACAGGGCATTGTGTCACTAAAGGGAAAATTCAACTAGTTGGCTTCCATTCCTTAACAGTCACTACTTTCTGATTAGTCATTCTAGTTAAGGGGCACTGATCTCCTAAAGAGAATTTTCTTCCAGTGGGCCTCCATTGAAAACCAACATGAGCAAACATTTTTCCCGTTGCTTTCCAAATTTGCTTATTCATTTCAGGTTTCCTAACATGCTTAACAGGAGATCGTTTAGGAGACATCAAAAATGACACAACACAATCATCATGATTACCAGAAATTAAACATTCATTACATGTTTTGTAGATAGCATTAGAATTTGAATTAATTACAGTACGCTTAAAGCTAATACTAGAATCAACACGATTAATTTTGTTCAAACCAAACTTATTATTCCTAGGGTGGACTTCTACTTTCTTCACATGGTCACTCTTAGCCGGCGCAGTCCTATATTTCCTTGTATTGCGACTAGGCTTTAACCCGCTAGCTTTGGTGTCACTGTTCACTCCTAGAAGCAATGATGGGAACATTAGTTTGTTTTACCGCCACTTGTTTTTCTGGTTTTGATGTGCTGGGTTCAGATGTTTTCAGTGGTACATCAAAGGTTACATACTTGTTCTTAATCGTTGAGGATGATGCAATGAACCTATCTCACTTGTTATCAACCTTAGGACCTGTGCCATTGACGTATTCTAAGAGTTCCTGAGACCATTTAGTGAGGAAGCAGGCATCTACAACTGCACTGTCAAATGGTTTATCTATCCTATCCTCTTTTACGATCTCACGAAGTGTATCAAGGCTATCCTTAAGGTGAGTGAGATATACTTAATGGGCAGACCTATTGTTCCTAAGGGGAAGTGAAATAGGCACAACATCAATTGCATATTTACTACAAGCAGAAACCTTTGGAACAACATTATCACTGGTGCTGACTGGCATTTTCCCTTTGACCCGTGTCTTTAGATTCTGAATCTCATTAAGCAAAGAAGTTATTTTTTCATTTGTTTTATCACGTGTGATTTTAATCGAATCATATAACTCTTTGTAATGCTGATTGATTTTTGAAGTTTCGGCTTGAAAACAATCATTTACATGTTGTAATTTGTTGATGGTGTCTTGATAGTGAATATTCTGAGAATCTAATGATGATGGTTTATGGGTGCCAATCGCATCACTCTTATTTGATTTAATTGGGCAAATTGGGCCCTCAATTGTCGAATCGTGTTAGTGTGAGCTTGAATTTTTTCATCTGATTTGCTTAATTCAAAATATGTATCAAATTCAGGTGCATCCAAAGATGTCTTGGCATTTGATATTTTGGTTCTCTCTTCTAACTATTGATATTTTAATTGTAAATTAAGATTATCAACCTCTAGTTTTGAAAGATGCCTAACCATGTTATCATGGTCATCGTTTTGGATTTTCTTAAGTAATTTTAAATTCCCCCCCTCAAGCCCAACAACACGATTCTGGGAAACATTCAATGCAATAGAAAACTCATGAAATTTACAAGCAGTTAATGCAGATTCAGTAGCAATATAAAATACATTCTGTCTAATACATCTTGCAATCAAGTTCTCATTTCTAATGAGAATATTCTTTCTTTCAATATCACAACTTTTAAGATCAATGGAACTTTGTTTCCCTATGCTTTCCATATCTTTAAACACTTCTTTCATCTCTTTTACTTTAGTTTTAAGGGTTTGTTGCATGCCCTCAAAATGTTCCTTTAGGAGTTTAAAGAATGGAATGACCTTAGTTAAGTAGCACCGTTTTGTTAGTTCAAAACCCCTTTCCCCTTCAGTAATTCCCGTTGGCGTAATTCTCTTCTTACATGTTTTATCAAAATCAGCAAATAGTTGCCAGAGAACGTATATGCTAATTAGAGTTTTACATTCTGTGGGAAGAGTCAAAGGAACTAAGTGACTTGGTTTATTGGGAGGATACACCGTTGCAGCCGCAAATTTCCTAAGGGGTGAAGTTTTGGCTTTAAGTTCATCGGCCTTTCTCTTTTCTATGTCCAAAGACCAAAATATTTGTTCAGGCATTAACTTAGTTTGAGGCGCAAAAATAGTCAATCTATTTTCCTCATAATAATCATGGGGTTTGATTATGATTCGATTGGCTATACATTTGGGATCCTTCATTTTTTTCAGCCAATCTCTCTCTATTTCTTGCTTCTATCTCATTACTCTCTTCAAGTGATGACACATCAGGGCGGCATGACCAGGCTTAAGCAGTTCATTTCCATCATATAAAGCAGGTTGGGCTACTTTAGCACTCCTAAGGAAAGTTAATTTTGGTTCACCTACATTATTTTCACTATGTTTATCACACAACTTTTTATGCTTATAAATCATTTGAGCCGTTTGTCTGGTCTGGTCTTGTGTGTACAACTTGTTTTCAATTTTATTCATTGACATTTTAAGTCTGGAAAAATCATTAAAGAGTTTTGATTCTTTTTCTTTGAATCATGTTTTAGTGTAAGTCCACTTTCCTGGATCTCCTGTTTTTGTTTAACAGTTTGATCAAGTTGTTTTCGCAAAGAATTTAACTCCTTTTTCAATGTTTCTTCCCTTAAATTACGTTCTGTTATGAATCTATGCATTTGACTATCCATTTTCTGCTCTCGTTCAGTTAGCTCAAATTTTGCACGTTATTCATATATGGCCACCTGATCTTTATAGATAGTAAGTCTAGTGGTCAAGGTGTCATCAGGAATAAACACAGTGTTTTCATGCAACTCACAAGCATCATCTATAACAGAAGATGCACAACTTGGTACATCAGACACGTTGTTGTGATTCACATATTGTTCATATGGAATAATATTACTATTTCCCATATCAACAGTATCTGATTCAACAACATCTGTCTGTTGTACTTTGTTGGGAATCTTCTGTTCATCTACCACGTTATATGTGTCATAAAGCTTTAGTACCTCAGATATGACAGATGCATTGGAAGGACCAGTTTGTTGAGGTGATGAGACAACAGAAGAAAGATTAGCCATGAAGATGGTTTGAGCAGTGGGTTCATCATCAACATCTGAGTCAAAAGCATCGCAGTCATTAGCTTGGAAGATGTTGGGAGCATTAAGTGCCAAGTCCTGAACTGGTTGATCATCCACATCAGCATCAAACGTGTTCCCCCCATCACCAGCAAGGAACAATAGCTCCTCTTCATCCAAAGCTGCTCCAATCTCTTGAGCTTCCATCAACAACATCTTATCTTTGAAGTAGTCAGAGTTCTGTGGACGCTTTGGTTGAGTGCAGTTCCTTGCTATGTGTCCCAGTCCACCACAGTTGTAACACTTGGTTTGCCTTCCCTGTCCCTGATTCACATTCCCAACTCTGTTCTGTAGATTACCCTTCCATCCTCTACAGTTGCTTGATTACGTGGATTTGAGGAAGTTCGAAGTTGGTTGTTGGTTTGAGGGAGTGTTGCTTTGAACTGTTGTACAAGTAAGGAAACTTGGTTGGAGAGATTATCAATCATCTTGTCAGTATGAGAATATCCTGAATCCAGTTGGGGGTTCACAACAGATGGTGGGTGCAATGATGATTGGACAAATGATGTCTGATTTTGTGATGAATAGGGATGGTGATAAGCTTGATCAGATGATGATTGATTGAATGGCTGAACATTTGCAACAAATGCAAGTGGATCATTTGGTGTTGTTGGATTGAGTTTTTCCCTTAGTAGACGATCATAAGCAATATGCTTTTCATGTTGTTGTAAGTAGGCATACAGCTGCTCATAATTTGTCTCTCTCAATCCTTTGTTGAGCTTCACGGCAGTGACAAATCTGTCCCATTCGGGTGTCATGTTCTTCATAAACGTAGAGTTGAGTTGGATGTTTGGCATTGTCATCTTGATGATCCTCATGTCATTCACAAGCTTGTGAAATCTCACATAATAGTCAGTAATGTTCTCATCAGGATTAATCTTGAAATGTTCAAACTCATCATACAACTGAGACTCACGATCTTCTTTTGTCAGTTCAGATCCAGCAAGAAGGATTTTGACATTGTCCCAAACAGCTTTTGCTTCCGTGTTGAAGTTGATGAGCTTTTATACATCTTTGGGAAGTCCTTGAATCACAATGTTAGAAGCTCTAATTTCAGCATCATAACGCTTCTTTTCTTCCTTATTAAGATCATTGTAAGTACGTGGCCTGTCGATTCCAAGAGTAACAGTTCCATCCTCACCGGTTGTGACAGCATCTCTAGGGGTGCCCATCTGAAAAGGTCCTTCATCAATGGATTTAAGAATATTAAATCCATTCTCTTTACCCAAGCAGTAAAGCCGTATTCTTTGTGCCCATGATTCATAATCCGTCCTATCAAGCATAGGAGGGCAGGTATCGGACCCGGCAGCTTGAATGTCATCAGAAGCACTGCTTGCCATGATGTAGACGAGATTTTACAACTCTTGTGATTTAAACTGAGAAATCGAATCTTTCGCGGGATTTTCTAAAATCAACAAAAGAAACCGTAAAATCAACAAGAATAACCAAGAGTAAATTGCAATACTGATCTTCAAAATTCAAGTTACAGAAGTCAAATCTCAACTGATCAAATCGCAACAAGTCAAGTCATAGTTTGTCAAATCGCAACAAGTTAAATCGCAATTAACCAAATCGCAATAAGTCAAATCGCAAGTGTCAACTCGCAACGTCAAATCACAACAGGTCAAATCGCAACCAGTCAAATCGCAACAAGTCAAATCGCAACTTGTCAACTCGTAATTAATCAAATCGCAATTAGCCAACGGTGACTCAAATCGCAAAGATCAAATAGCAGTAAGTCTAAACCTCAAATCGCAGGCACAAATCACAACCAGAAACACTCAAATCGCAACTATCAAATCGCAACCAGAACTACCCTAAGTCGCAAGAGTCAAATCGCAACAAGACCAAATCGCAACCGTCAAACCGCAACTCACAACTGGACAAAACGTCCTTTTCTTGCGATTTTGTCTTCCTTCCCTTTTTGAGTAAAACGGCAAATCGCAAACCCGATGCACACCAAATCGTAACAAAGAAAGTCTTATCGATAGTCAAAACGCAACGAAGAAAAAGACACAAAACTTCACTCGAATTTGCACAAACACCCAATAAACGAATGAACCAAGCTATCCAACCACTGAACTAAGCTTATACAACAATCTTAAACAAGAAAGTACAAGCTTTTAACAAATCTAAGCACAAACAAAGCACAAATGAAGGATTTTTTCACCTATTCTATTCGAACCAAAATGAACCACAAAACCAAGCCAAGAAATCCGAGAACTTACACTCAAATGAACCTAACCATGGCTCTTGATACCATTTGTAAGTAATATAAACACATAATTCATATGGTTCTTGTGATTTAGATTAGAATTAGAGAGAGAAAAGGATAAGAAAGTCGGAACCTTGAGAGAGAAATAAGGGTGTATTAGATTGAATAATGAGAAGGTCCAACCCTCTCCCTTGGTGGGAGAGGGGTATTTATACACAAACATGAGACGCCCCGTGTGGGCTATGGAGTGAGCTGACAGTGGGTAAAGACCCGACCCACTCCACGAATACTATATTAACTAAACTATTACTAATAAACCTATGAGCTATTTAATGCTAATGAGTACTCGGGGTGACCGAGTCTTCATATGAATATTTATATTCCTAACAGTGTGTAAACTCCATTTTTCCTTTATGATGATGAAGTTTTCGAAGGTACCTAAACTGGAGATTTCTCAAGAAGAATTTGTTAGTATTATTTAGAAATAATGATAATAAGAAAATTTACCAATATCCAAACATAGAAAGTTTTACCACTTTTGTAAAAATGAGTTAGATGTCAATTTTTTGCAAAAGATTTATCCTTCTTTGTAGCTTTCAAAACATACACGGATCGTTTAAAGTTTTTAAAGTAAAATATACTCTAAGAAACTTGGTAACGAAGCTCTGATGCCAATTATTGAAAACTCGAAGGGGGTTCAATAGTTTTACAGATTAAAACTTCATTTTAAAACATATAGATCGACTTATGTCAATCTAGTTTACGTATTGCATATTGATAGTTAGAAAAAGAAAATAACTAAAGAGATAGAGATAGAAAGACACAACCATAACACGAGTGTTTATAGTGGTTCAGCTGCAGGGACTCTTTTTCCCTGCCCTACTTCATTCCCCGATTACCCAACTCGAGAGTTCCGTAAACACTACACAAGACAAACTCCTTTCACCGGCGGATAAGTCTTCACAATGTCGCTTACACTTTATCTGGTACAAAGCTAAATACCGAGTTCCATTACAATGGAGGAACCACTACCCAACACAACATCGTCTACCCTTTATCCGGTACTAGGCTAGATACCGGGTTCCATTACAATGGAGGAACAACTACCCGTCACAACACAACTAGGAGATCCATTCTCCAATATCACCAATCTACAAGACACAATATACGGGTGATCACCCCTGACTATAATGTGTATAACAAGACTTGAGGTATCAAATCTCAACAACCACGTCTTTTAGCAAGACAACCTTGAGGTATCAAACCTCGACTTCAACAATCTACACCAAGATCTTCATGAGCCACCATAACTCATCTTTACAATCTTGATCTACACAACTTGAAGACCGAATCTTCAATGACAAAGACCTTCATGACTTGACTTGGAAATCCAAGATTCAACTACACCAAAGTACACACCATGTCTTGAATCTACTTGAGATGGATCACCTACAAGAATCACTTCTGTGATCTTGAGATGATGATGAAGTCTAGCATTCCATAGCTTGGAGGTTACATGACTTCGACTCTAAACGTAGTGATTTGCCTTTAGATGGAACCTATAGAATCACCACACAAAAGACTACAAGAAAGATCTAGGATCTGAGGTTAGTGAGAAAGAAACATAGAGAGAAGAAATGTATAGAAAGGTACAAGAAAGAAGGAAGAAATGGTTTGCTATTTATAGGCAAAAGGAACCCTATTCACCCGGATCCCTTTTGAAAGGGATCTGGCTACCTAAACCAAGGGGATCCGCGGGATCTGCCAACACTCCTCATTATTTGGGTTATGGGTCATGGGTAATGGGTCATGGTTCATGGACTTTGGGTCATAGGTATCCAAATAGATACAATGAACATAGATAATGGGTTTTGGGTTATGTTCTTTGGGTCATGAGTCATGGACTTTGGGTCACGGGTCATGGGTTTTACCCATTGTGATGTCATGAATGATGAAATGTGTAATATGTTCACTTAACTATAATACACGTATGGAGCTTGATATATGGATGGAATAGAAGGATTATAGAGAGAGAAGTGGAGAGAGTTTGAAACCTTAGAGATAGAAAATGAAGAAGAATGTATTAGGTTGAAATGAAGGTCCAACCCTCTCCCTAGGTGGAGAGGGGTATTTATACTATTACATAATATGCCCCGAGTGGGCTGTGGAGCGAGCTGACAGTGGGTAAAGACCCGACCCACTCCACAAGATCTATTATAACTAATCTACTACTAATATTACTAATAATCCTACGAGCTATGGAATGCTAATAAGTACTCGGGGTGACCGAGTCTTCAACTGAATATTTATATTCTTAACAATCTCCCCCTAAGGGAGGTCACCCCGGAAATAATATTCTGAATTCTAGCACTCTATCCTTGGATCTTGATTTCATAGCTCGTAGACTTTGATTCTTCTATATCATCAATCTTTGTGCCTTCAGCAGTGAACTTTTGATGACTGATCTTTTATCTTGGATGATCTTTGAGTATCCTTGAAGTTATCATCCATCATATGTCTTCACGTCATCTTGCAGCATCGTCTTTATTTGAGGTTGTGATCTTTGAGCCTTCTTTGAGATCATCAGCCACCATAAATCTCTGAGCTCATCCATTGTAGTAATGCCTCCATGTGATTTGTTGTAACCGTTGGGCTTGCATGCTCACACTTTTTTGGATCGTGATAGATTTCATCAGAGTTGCAGAAGCGGTGTTGTAGGTCTTTCAACTATCATGATGTCTTTGATAATGAATTTGAAGTGTGAGTATGGAGTGTGGATTGACACGTCTCTGCTGGAATCAGGAACCACCATCGCCATCTTTATATGAATCTGAAATAAAACAGTTAGCAATAAAGTTGGAGAACGAATATGGCTTTGTCATTCGTTCGATGTGGTGGTTGGATTTAACCTTCGGTTCTATGAAGACCGACCTGTGATCAGGTAGAATCCCCTTTAAAGAAGGTTCTCCTTGACTGGAATTTCCAGCTTTTAGTAATGAATCTTCCAACAAATTAATGTCAGAATCATCATACAAAGCATGTTCTCATACCGGAACGTCTCAAAGCAGACAGCACGGTAGAGTGGATCAGTGAATTAAATACCCACTGATTGATGAGAAATTGATTAGAAAAATCACTTGCGTGTCACCGGATAAACATTTTGTGCAACACGACAAGGGTTTTATAAATTGAAATCACATTTCTGTCAAAAATACTTTTGTTTGAAAATTTTTCACAATCAATGTGCTCGAAACTTTGTTGGTGAGCACATTGAAAGGTTTTCCAAAAGTATCCGTCAATCCATATCCTGGAACAAGTTTGATTCAAATTTGAATCGCCCCATCATTGTGAATACTTTACGTATCACTCGGATGTTCTGGCAATACCACAAGGATAATGTGTAGGACTCTTCATATATATTTTTCTTGCTTTTCACGGTGTATGAAACAGCAAGCATATTGGAAATGTATCCTAATGAGATTAATTGATAATCTTTTAGCTCTAGACTCAATAGTGCGTTTTGATTTAGTGATCGGAGGCTGGAGAGGACTGCCACCTTTTTCAATATCATCAAACACGGAGTGAGAGAGACGATAGCAATGTATTGATCTCCGTGATAAGTGAAAAAAGAGTCCTTTGAGGGACCTTGCGTGGCTAGGGAGGGTTGTGCAGCGTATCACTGGGTCTATGATACTTTGTCTTCAATGTCAGCAATCAACTAAGTGATTCTGACAGCATATGTATTGACCCGGTTTCTGCCTAAGGTGTAAGGAGGGCTTCTTTATTTTCACCCTTTATCTTTACATTTCTTTTTCATTCTTCATCCCCTTCAGCGCTTACCGAGACTTCATTACTAGCACCTTGTTGGGTTTGTTCCAGTACTAGCTCCATCTCAGTCGGCACTTTTCCCTTATTTACTTTTTTCCTTTTTAATCATTCCTAAGGACTTCTATTCTAACTAAAGGATTGTCCCTGGGAAGATCCCTCCGGTTCTGGCTGGATCATGGGAACTAATACCTAACCTCACCATCCTTATAACTCCAGTACTTAAAGTAAAATGGTTGGTCTTTGGTATTCTTTCATAATTTCCATCACAAATCATTTGCTCCCCCTCAATATGTGCATCGATATACGAAAGAGTTTAGCACATATTTGGGAGCCTACACATGAGTCCAAAAGATCAAATTTTATCAGATTTCATATTTTAATCACATTCTCTCCTCTGATCAAAAATTTCAAACCCTTTGAGATTTGTGATCCCAATTGATTTAAATAAGTTAGAAAATTTTGGGAGAAAATGTGGTCAGGTTTAATATATTCTGATAATGAGACATTACGATGCTCCCCCTCAATCTATGAGGGAGAATGTTAGTGTCAGGTATGATAGGTTTGAAAGATTTTGGATTAAAACAATTATATTCTGACACATAACAACCACATTTATTCACTGCTTATTATGCACAAAGTTACTCGTTATGACACAAATGATGTTGACCTTTTCGCTTCCCTGAGGGAGTCAGTAGTCAGCATCAATTATCCATCTACCAACAAATCTTCCCAAGTATTATAGATCTCCACTTGGCGAGACCAGAATAAGTATTGCTTTGTTGAAATGAAGGTGGTGGTGGTGATGACAGTGTTGTTGTTGTTGTTGTTGTTGATGTTGTTGTTGTGATGAATTCAGAGCCAGTTAATAGAGTTTGAACATCTGATCAGATGGTTAGAGCGAGAACTGGCCCATTCATATTGGCCATGGAGTCTGCATAAGAATATCAACACAGATATACATACATACAGATTCACTTTTCATTAATAGCTACCACATAGCAGCTTGCCAACTCATAATACCAAATTCATCTCATAATCAAACCACGGTCAGGAAATACATCAAACTGCTATCTAGCATGAAGAGCAATCAGCAATCATGAACATGGCAATTCACTCATATTTCAACATTCAACTCAGGATCTTAGGGACAAGATTCAAACATGATAACTATATATCTAAGCATAACCTGAGAACATATGCACTAAATCAAAAACAATTAAGTAGCTATCAACTAACAAAAGTCAAACAACATTTGAAACTCATTCAGTTAGATCATACACATGCCCGTGGAGAATTCAAGAACATCAAACACAATGGGTTTTCTAACTTCTTTTAGATTTTGAGTTTTAAAGTATTTAGGGGATTAAACGAGGATTCCAAAGTGACACAAATGAACCTTCTAGTTACATAAAGCTAGGAAACTATAAGCAAAATGCACATAATGCCCTAAACTTTCTAGCAACTAACACATTTGGCCATTAGATATAAAGCTTAGTAAGTTCCTCTTCAACTAATACCCCATTAACTACAAAACCTTTTCTGACATTTATGAGTTAACCAAGAAACCCATTTGATGATATAAAATTTTAATTCACTCTCCCCCTCAATCAGTGACCCGTATTCTAGTTAAAGAGTTGTATTCATTGATTGAGTGACAAATTTTATGAACAATCCAAGTCTAAAAGAGTTTTAAACAACACGTAATCACCATGTGTCTTACAAATAATTTTCAGAAGAATCATAGAATGAAAACTATTTGTATTCAAAGAAAACTTCTCATCTTATACAAGAAATGATGCAATGAAACGTACATCAAATCAGGAAAACATGGATATAAAGTAATCCATGCCCGGGTGAACATCACCCAGTGGGAGGAACAACCATCTTTTTGGCGACACGCTTTCCCCATTTTGAAGCGCGGGTTGCTATATAAAGTAATAGCAAGCCATGAGACATGTTTTAACAATCCATTATAACTTCTGCTCGAGCTTCATTTAAAGTCCCGTGTCATTATTGAATGACATTTCTAAGACCGTAAATGTTATCGATAAACAGAAGACATGCCTAGACGAAACTATTTTTTTGGTATTTTCTAATTTTCTGATTTTTTATGGTTTTTCTGGGTTTAAGTTTCTCTATTTACAATTTGTTGGTTTTATATTTTTCTATTTAAAATTTTCTGGTTCTATAATTTTCTATTTACAGTTTGGTATAAGATATGTACAAAATATGTTACTCAGTTTAAGACGATGATGGCATGAATACCAAAATGAGGATATGTTCAGCATGTGGTAGAAATCTGAAGTCAACATCTCTTAAACATTCACCACCAAAGCTTTCAAGGCTCCAAAATAATCGTCTGAGCTTGAGCCTTCTCAATGTGAAGCTTTGATAGCTTCCCCCCAAACCTACAATCTTCCTTTTGAGCAGTTTCAAGGCTCTCTTTCAAGCTTATGAAAGGTAAGTGTACAGCGAAAACCGTAGCAAACCCCATTAAATATTGTTGCTCCTTTTAAGAATAACCGTCGAGATTCTCCGATCGGGGATCATCAAATAACTCAGCAGAGTATCATCTCACACTTAAATAATACTTCTCGCATTACTTCCCACTGGAGACTGAAGAAACGCATACCAACAGTATCCAGAGACCACTTCCCCTAAGTAGTTGAAGTGATGCAGTCAGTCTCGTTATATGAAGCTCAAGAACCCTAAGTACACACTCAATCCCATAAATGAAGTCGAAAATGCATCATCAAGATCAATTAAGACCCGAAAATCCCCTTTTCTCCATTCAGGAAATTGCAGATGAGAGTTGTTACACCATGTTCACTAAGTCCCGAGTGTAAACAATTTATCCCGTATGTAGTCGACATGATAATACCAAGACAGCACCATAAAAGCTACTGAGTACCGGATGTACACATTTCCTTCAGTAGGATACTGACTAACCATAGGAACCATCATACAATTGTGTACCTCTTTTGTCATCAGAAACTGACTTTCTCTTCCCCCACGTAGTTGGAATGATACACCAAAGGAACGAGTTAAAACACTGATTTTCTCTGCGGTTATGACATTTGTCTTCCCGGAGTATCTTCAATTAAGAAGAAGTATTAAGTTCATCACGTGTACTCGTTGTGCATTCCGATGTATATCTCCTTCCCCCTTGCTGGTTTTGATACCTCAGAATCAGCAACACATATTATGCACCTATACTTGACATCTTGTGAGGAGAACAATATTGGCTCAAAATGTATCAAGTGAGAATCAACCGCTACCGAAACTGTCTCTGACCATCTTTACCAACCCTCAAGTAGGCTATTTGACGAGATGACTGATGGAACAAACCCGATATACCAAACTTGACACTGAAGTAGAATTCCCCATTCTTGTGACTTAAGCTTGCACTAATGTTGGAAGAACGGTGTAGAGAATTAATGCTCCAAGCAAATCTCTAAGTACTCAATACCCAACCAAAGTATGAGACATTAACACCTCTTGCGATTATCGACAACGTCATCGACGTGTGACACTTAAGTGATAGTTACCCCGACTGCTGGTAACTAGATAACCTAAGTCTTCAAATTAAATTTTAAGCACGAGCAAGTTATCATTGAAGGTCATGCATCCAACCAACCCCGACTTCAAGATAGAATAAGATCACGCCTTTGAGAAAGTCAACTTCAACCTCAACTAAGTGATACCTGATAAACTCCATAGTCACAATTAGATGCCCAACAAGTGATTGTTTGTACACTCACTTGTTCACACTTCTCCCCCTCAAAAATTGCATATGAGAATGCCATTTTTGATTGAACAAGTGTATATGAGGTTGGTCCACCGTTCACACTTCTCCCCCTCAAAAATTGCATTCGAAGTTGCCATTTTTGATTGAGTGAATAAACGTCCAATCTGCTGGAGGTAGATCCACTTGATGTCTGAACGAGCATGGAGAAAGTATGAAGCTTTTTGATGATAATAGTCAGAAACAAGGAGTGTCGTATGACCATTTCTCGAATCTCAATCACCATGTAGTTCATTCACCCTTATCCCCTCAAAAATTGCATATGACGACCAACTGCCATTTTTGATAGGCCAGGTGAATAATAATATACTCCAATGTATGCTTATCCCTTTTGGTGACTGAATGAGCATTTGAAGAACATGAAGCTTGGTGAGAATGGTCAAAAATAAAAAGATTCCTTTTCTTCCGAAGATAAAGCGCAATCAAGCGTACGCCTTTCTTTTCTTTGATGAACGGGGCCTGAAGAGATGTCAGCAGACGCCATCATGTTGACATTGAGGACCGAGGCTTGAACTGATGTGTTCAAACGTCATAGTCATGGAAGAACGAGGCCTGAACTGATTTGAACAGACGTCATAGTCATTGAAGAATGAGGCCTGAACTGATTTAAGCAGACGTCATAGCCAATGAAGAACGAGGCCTGAACTGATGTGTTTAGACGTCATATTATCATTTCCCCTCATATGTTGTGAGCAGCCTGAGTCCAAATGTCAAAGGACAATCCGTACGACCTGCATTTGAAAACAGACAAAAATAGAGAGTTTGGAGTGCCGGATCCCCAATTTAAGTTGGGGTCCAGTTGGTTAGTGGGAACAGAAGCATCATTCGCCCGAGTCTCAGTAGGAGTTGGAATGCTAGTGGAAGTAGACCTAATTAAAGGGCACTGTTCTCCAACAGGAAATTTCCTTCCAGTTGGCTTCCATTGACATACAGGCACTACTTTAGACTTAGTTATCCTAGTTAAAGGGCACTGTTCTCCTAAAGTGAATTTCCTTCCAGTGGGCTTCCATTGGTAACCAACATTATAAAACATATTTCCTGTTGCTTTCTAAGTTTGCTTAATTTCTCTAGCTCTCCAAACTTTCTTAACTAGGGGTTTATTGGACAACTTTAGAAATTTCTCAACACATTTATCATGATTACGTGAAATTAAGCATTCATTACATGTTTTGCAAAGTGAATTAGGGTTTGAATTATGATTCTTTTTGCTCAATTCTGAATTATTGTTCCTCATGTGGTCTTCTACTTTCTTCTTAGGAACACTTTTAGCTGGTGAAGTCCTAGAATTCTTTATGTTTATCCTAGGTTTTGACTTGCTAGCTTTAGTTTCACTATTAACTCCTGTAGAGGAACTGATGGGAATCTTAGTCTTTTTTACTTCTGGTTGCTGATCATGTTTTGATGTGCTGGGATCTGAAGTTTCTAAGGGTACCTCAAAGGTTACATGCTTGTTCTTGGGCATCATGGAGGATGCAACAAATCTATCTCTTTTGTTATCAACCTTAGGCCTCGTGCCAATGACATATTCTAGGAATTCCTGTGACCTTCTAGTGAGGAAGCAGACATCCACAAGTGCTTTGTCAAGTGGTTTTTCTATTCTATCCTCCTCTACCACCTCACGGAGTGCATCAAGACTATCTTTAAGGTGATTGAGATATATTTGATGGACAGGCCTATTATTCCGAAGGGGAGGTGGAATAGGCACAACATCAACATCATACTTTCTAACAGCAGAAACCTTTCGTGCAACACAATCACAAGTGATAATTGGCATTTTCCCTTTCACTTGAGTCTTCAGATTCTCAATTTCATTTAACGAAGATGTTATCTTTTCATTGTGATTATTTCGTGTGACTTTGATTGAATCATATAACTCTTTGTAATGTTGTTTGATCTTTGAATTTTCAGCTCGAAAGCACTCATTTTCATAGTGTACTTTGTTAAAGGTGTCTTGATATTGAAAATTTTGAGAATCTGAAGACGATGGTTTATGGGAGCCATATGCTTCACTCTTATTAGCTTTTAACTGGGCAATTTGAGCCCTCAATTGTCGAATCGTGCTGGTGTGAGCTTGAATTTTTTCATCACGTTTGCATAATTCAAAATACGTATCAAACTCAGGAGCATCCACAGATGTCTTGACATTTGATAGTTTACATTTTTCTTCTAAGTGTTGATATTTTAATTGTAAATTAAGATACTCAACCTCTAGTTTTGAAAAATGTTTAACCATGTTATCATGGTCATCATTTTGAATTTGATCAAGCAATTTCAAAATCTCCCCCTCAAGCTCAACAACACGATTCTGGGTAACATTCAAAGCAATAGAATACTCATGAAATTGACAAGCAGATAATGCAGAATCAGTAGCAGTATAAAATACATCTTGTGCAATACATCTATCAATCAAATTCTCATTTGTGATGAGAATGTTCTTTCTTTCAATCTCACGAGTCTTAAGTTCTATCACATTTTGAGTTACCTCATTTTCCATATCTTTAAACACTGCCTTCATTTCATTTACTTCTGTTTTAAGAGTATTTTGCATCCCTTCAAAATGTTCTTTGAGTAGTTTAAAGAATAACATGACCTCAGTTAAGTAACACCTTTTTGCATGTTCAAAACACCTTTCTCCCTCAGTTATTCCTGTTGGTGTAATTCTCTTCTTACATGTTTTATCAAAATCAGCAAATAGTTGACAAAGTACATATATGCTAATTAAGGTTTTACATTCTGTGGGAAGAGTAAAAGGAACCAAATGTCTAGGTGTATTGGGAGGATACACCGTCGCAGCAGCAATTTTCCTAAGGGATGGGGTTTTTGCTTCAAGCTCATCAGCTTTTCTCTTTTCTATATCAAGCTTCCAAAAGATTTGTTCAGGCGTTAACTTCTTTTGAGGTGCAAACACAATCAAGCAATTCTCCTCATAATAATCATGGGGTTTGACTATTACTCGCTTGTCTATGCATATGGGATCTTTCATTTTCTCATTCATTCTTTCTCTATTTCTCACTTCTATATCATCACTCTCTTTCAAAGATAAAACCTCAGGTGGGGCATGACTAGGCATAATCATCACATTGGCATCATATAAGGCAGGTTAGGCTACTTTAGCAATCTTAAGGAGAGCTAATTTAGGTTCACCTACATTACTTTCACTATGCTTATCACTCAGCTTTCTGTGCTTCTGAATCATTTGAGTAGTCTGTCTGGTTTGGTCTTGGGTGTACAACTTGTTCTCAAGCTTATTCTTTAAGGTTTTAAGTCTGGAGAAATCATTTAAGAGTTGTGTTTCTTTATCTTTTAATTCTTGCTTAAGTGTATTTTTACATTTTTTAGCTTCCTGTTTTTGCTTAACAGTCTGATCCAGCTGAGTTTTCAAATAATTCAACTCTAGTTTTAATGTTTCTTCCCTAACATTATGCTTTGAAATAAGTGTACGCATTTGACTTTCCATTTTCTACTCACGCTCTGTTAGTTCAAACTTAGCACGCTGTTCATACAAGGCCACTTGTTCTTTATATATGTTAAGTTTAGTGGTCAAGGTATCATCAGGGACAAACACAGTGTTCTCATGCAGCACATAGTCATCATTTAGAACAGAGGCTGCACAACTAGGTACAACAGATGCTTCGTTGTGCTTCACATATTGTTCATATGGGATAACATCGCTATTTCCCATATTAGCAGTATCTGACTCAATAACGTTTGTTTGTTGTACTTTGTTGGGAATCTTTTGTTCATGCAACACATTATCATTATTAATGACAGAAGATACCCCATTAGGTTCAGCCAACGCTTCGTTGTGTTTCACATGTTGCGCGTTGTTCCTAGCAGTATCTGACTCAACAACGCTTGTCTGTGGCTGATGAAGCTCTTTCTCTTGAGAATTCGAGCTAACATAGTCTCTATTGGCACTAACATACTCAAACACGTTTATCTGTTGTACATCTTTGGGAATCTTTTGTTTGTCAATCATATTGTACAATCTGAGTATCTCAGATATGGCAGAATCTGAAGTATTTGACATGATATTAACGTGCACGGGATTTTACAATTCTATGATTTAAACCGAGAAATAGATTCTTTCGCGGGATTTTACAAAATCAAGAATAAACCGTGAAATGATGCTTGATATGTGTTATGATGAAGGTTTGGTAGACTTGATGATATGTTGTTTAGTTGTGATTTGGTTTGGTTGATGCAAGTTGTTACGGTGAAATTTTGGTCTGAAAACTTTACAGCTCGATAACTTCTTTCTGGTGCGATTTCAGGCTTCGAAAGTTGGGTTACATTCAACGTGTCCTTCTCCTCGGTCTCACGGTCGTTTTGACAGGTCGTGGGCTGAAAACGGAGTTACGGTTCAAAAGTTATAGTCGTTTGAAGTTTTGACGTAAAAAGTCAACTTTGGTCAAACCGCAATAAGTCAAGTCGCAATTATCAAATCGCAACAAGTCAACTTGCAACTAACCAAATCGCAATAAGTCAAATCGCAACTAACCAAATCGCAACAAGTCAAATCGCAATCAGTCAAATCGCAACTAGTCAAATCGCAGTGACTCAAGTCGCAAAGATCAAATCGCAGGCTATGTCAAATCGCAACCAGACTCAAATCGCAACTTTCACAAAATGACAGAACAGTCGTTTTCTTAGTCAAATCGCAACACAAAAACGACAAAACGGTCGCTTTCTTTGCAGTTTGTCCTTCTTCCCTTTTTAAGTAAAAATCCAAAACGCAACCCCGAGAAACACCAAATCGCAACAGGTCTTTTCCAACTAATACTCAAATCGCAACTAAGAATCCTTTACAGAAGATCAAATCGCAACCAAGAAATACTTTTCTAAACCACACGAATTGACCAAAAATACCACAAAACACCTAGAACAATCTCTCCAAACACCAAACAACACTTATACACCAATCTTAAGCAAGAAAGTACAAGATTTTAACTGAAGTTCTAACCCTCTCCCTAGGTGGAGAGGGGTATTTATACTATTACATAATATGCCCCGAGTGGGCTGTGGAGCGAGCTGACAGTGGGTAAAGACCCGACCCACTCCATAAGATCTATAATAACTAATCTACTACTAATAATCCTACGAGCTATGGAGTGCTAATAAGTACTTGGGTGACAGAGTCTTCAACTGAATATTTATATTCCTAACAAAATGCACATTAACGTACATTTAATACATGATGTAATTAATGCACATGGGTCATCGGTTTTGGGTTTTAGGTTTTAGGTTATGGAGAGTCCAAGAATTTAATGCAAGATGTAATTAATGCACATGGGTCAAGGGTTATGGGTTATGGATCATGGGTTTTGTGTTATGGATAGTCCAAGCTATTTAACTAAACATGTTTGATGGTTTATTTGTTTAGTGAAATGAGTTAGTAAGCTATTGTCTCAGAATATTACGTATTTTATTTATCTCGTTAAAATGATTTTACGCTTGTTATCGAACAAAACATTAGAAGATCGTAAAATATAAATAAACATTTTTATGGTGTATTTGTATTAACAATGTTGATGCACAAGGCAGATCCAAGTCATTAATGGCTTGGGTCCCCAAAAGAAACTGATTTTCTTACCTATTGTATAGGGCAATCTACAAATGGATTTACAATATCAAGGAGTAATTGATAGTGGATGCTCAAGGCACATGACAGGGAACATGTCCTATCTTACAAACTATGAAGAGATTGATGGAGGATATGTTGCTTTTGTAACACCCCAACCCGACAAGGGTAGAAGCATCACATTATGGTGACAAATCAAAGCATACATAAACACACAGCGGAAGTCTTAAAAAATAATTCAAAGGAAAAGTCAAGTCAACACGACTTGAATAATACATAAGTTCAAGGAAAGAAAATAATCCAAAGATACGAATACAAGTGAAATCCAAATCCAAAACAAATTTATAAGATAAAGGTGGTCATCTAAGGTCAAAGCTCCATCTAACTCTCATCCCATCCAAAGCATAATCCAAAAGCTCCTAGCTTAGATACCTGCCGCACACGAAAAGAAAACGTGCGGCTGAGCTTAAAAAGCCCAGTGAACAGATATATATAATAAACGGAAATGATTAAACGAAGCATAATGAAAGAGATATAAATAAAGTATGAGAGTAAAGGTTAGGACAGTCATCCACCACGAGCCCAAACAAATCAAATATCCAAATCCTGTAGTAGTCCAGAGGGGATGCCTCTATAGTAACCAAATAATATGAGGGGTGTCCTCATGTATCAAATTGGAGTGATCAGCTCCCAAATTTTGTGAAAGACGTGGATTGCACCCATCATCAGTCACCAAATACAAACGTATCAAATAATATACAAATCAAATCTAGGATGCATCCATTCGCCCCCCAAACAAATCATATTGGCCATATCAAATCATATCATAGTGAGCTCATATCAAATCAAAATGGGGACGGTGTAACCAAATCACTAGGGCTACACACTAGTCATGCCATTGGTGCATCAATGACACGGCCATGTTACCTTCATGGCTAGGAAACAAATTTGGCTCGTAGTATCAAACTGGGGTCAGAGGTCAAAGGTTCAAATATCAAAGGTTCATAGCAAAGGGTCCATATCAAAGTAAGGGTTCATATAGTCATAGTCCAAATCTCAAGGTTCATATCAAAGGTTCATGTCAAAGGTTCAAATGCCAAAGGTTCATATCATAGGTTCAAATCAGAAATCAAGAGATCGAAGGCACCTTATTAAAAAGGGCAGAATATCTGTACCTTATTCCAAAGCAAAGCACAAATAGAAATGAATAAGATGAAAAGATCAGGTCCTCTCCTTCTTCACACCTAGAGGGGTAGAAAAGAATTACAAACCTTTCCATTTTAAGTAACTTCCATTTTTAACAGATTTCCATATTTAGTAGGATTTCCATATTCTCATTTTGGTTAATTCATTATCAAGACATATTATGGTTTTAGGGTGTATTTTAACAAGTCACAAAGGTTTAGGATTAATTATGCCAACTTTACATACTTTAGGGTTTTAAGTGTAATTATATCAAAGTTAAAGTTCAAATATGAAAATATCTCAAGTAATCTGTTTTGAATCCATATTTATCAAGTTAACAAATTAAGCCCCTCAAGTTTCCCAATTTTACACTTTACACCCTTAAGTTATATAATTTACATTTTAAACCTTATAATATCCATAATTACACATTAGACCCTTAGTTTATCAAAATTACACAATGATCACTTATTTTATCATATTATATGAATCTACCCTTAAGTATTCATAATTTACACATCAAGTCCCTCAAGTTATCAAAGTTACATATTTAACCCTTAATTTACACTTTCATCATTTAATTACCAATAATTACATATTAAGCCATTAAATTACCAAAATGACACATAGCCCCTTGAATATAATTTATTACTCAAATCAACCCCAAGTTTCCAGAAATTACATATTTAGTCCCTTCATTTTAATTATTTACAATTCGAATTACACTTTATTAAAATAAACATTTTAATCCTTTTAAATCTAAAAATTACACATGACACCCCCAACATATATTTTATTCGAATAACATGCATTCCAAATTAAGTTCTAAAAATAACCCTTGAGTTTCAAAAGTTACAAAACACCCCCTAATTATTTAAACATTATACGCATAACATTTTTATAAACAAAACCCTAACTCTAAAAATACCAATCATTCACCAATTATTAGTTCATCATTATAACATTATTTAATCACTCAAAACAGCCCTAAAAGTCTAACCCTAAATCGATTTACATTTTATTTCTTTTCTTTCTGCTCTTTTCTTTTAGCCGATAATAAAATTAAATCCAAGATAATTATTTTAGGCCTAGAAAAATCGACATATCATTTTTACCAGGTTAATATGATTATAAGGAGTCCAAATAAAATAGATATCAAGCCTCAAAAATTCGGATACAATTATTTAGGTTTTAAACACGATTTTAAGACTTAATTCAATATAAATTCGTAGATCATGCATGGTATGATTTTAACATTTTTCATGAAGCTTATATGATGCAAGAGGCCTGAGAAAAATACCAATTCGAATATAGGACGTGGAGAGATAGGCGTACGAATTTGTGTCACTCGAATGGATGAATCGACCAAATAATTCTCCCACGACCACCACAGCACTCTACTACCTTAAAGCCAATTTTCACAGATCGTACATGATATGAGAAGCATGAGAAAAATAGTGAACGAATTTTATAGTGACCGATGGAATTGATTTGGAGTTTTACCTCAAATTTTACACGCGACAAAGGAATTTTTGCTGGGATCGAACTAAGCCACGAACACCTCCAAACCTATTTTTCTAGCCTTCTAATGGTGACCAAGAACACAGGAAAAATGGTCTAATCCTTGAGAAAAATTGTATGAGAGAATGACGAATTATTTGTGTGTTTAGGGTTTGAGTGATTCGGTTTGTTGTTTTTGGAGAGAATCAATGATGAGGGTTGAATAAAATGGGTAAATGCTGTGAGAAGGGGGGGGGGATTTCTATAATAACAGCACAAATTCAAGACCCATTCAAAATGGTTTAATTTCCTTCAATTACCAAATTAATATCTCTTTAAATGATTTTTAAGGATTTTGATTGTTTTACAAAAATACAATTCGGCTAAATAAAGTATTTAAGGGTCCATTATATGTTTTTAATGTGTCATAAGAGTCTTAATGTCAAATTGTTTCATATGTTATTTATTTACAAAAATTTGGAATCAAGAAGATACATTATAAGCTTATTTATCAAAGTTTTAGATTGTAAGGGCATTTTGGTCTTTTCACATGTTTTAGACTTTCTGGGTTTTACAACTCTTCCCCTCTAAACGAAAAAATTTCTTCCTCGAAATTTGCAAAGAAGTAGAAGAAAAATGGAACGAATTCAAAATAGAGACATACCAGATCAGAATACAAAATGAGGATAACTAGCTCGAATAGACTCCTCGGTCTCCCAGGTAGCTTCCCGCTCTGGGTGGTTCCGCCAAAGAATCTTAACGAACGGAATGACTTTACGTCTCATAACTCGCTCTTGGCGATCCAGAATTGCTTCCGGCTCCTCCGGAAGAGACATATCCGGCTGAATCTGATCGAAAGGATAAGATACCACATGAAGAGGATGATAGTTGTATCCCCGTAGAAGAGGTACATGGAATACATCATGCACATGCGAAAGCTGGGAGGTAGAGCTAAACGGTAGGAAACCTCTCCAGTACGTTCCAGGATCTCGAATGGTCCGATGAATCGAGGACTCAACTTGCCCTTGATTCCGAAACGTTTAACTCCTCGAAACGGTGAAACCTTAAGGAAAACCCGATCGCCAACCTGAAACTCCAAATCACGACGGTGCTTATCCGCATAACTTTTCTGACGAGCCCGAGCTTCCTTCAACTTCTCCCTAGCAACATCTACCTTCTCATTCGTGATCTGAACCAACTCCGGACCCTCAATAACACGCTCTCCTACTTTGTTCCAACAAACAGGTGCTCTACATTTCCGTCCATATAACATCTCGAAAGGAGCCATCCGAATACTAGCATGCCAGCTGTTGTTATAAGCGAACTCAACCAAACAAAGATACTCGTCCCAACTACCCGTCCATTCTAATGCACACGCCCTCAGCATATCCTCCAATGTCTGAATGGTCCGCTCTGACTGACCATCTGTCTGAGGGTGGAAAGCCGTACTGAACTTAAGCTGTGTACCCCAAGCTCTATGCAGTCCTTTCCAAAACCGGGAAGTAAAACGTGGATCCCTATCTGAAATAATAGCAGTAGGCATACCGTGCAGTCTAACTATCTCCTGCTCAAAAATCTCTGCCAGTTTGCTGACACTATAATCCATACAGATGGGTAGAAAATGAGCCGACTTGGTTAGTCGATCAACGACCACCCAAATCGCATCATGTTTCTTTCTGGTAAGTGGCAAACCCGATACGAAATCCATAGAAATTTCCTCCCACTTCCAGGTCGGGATATCTAACGGCTGTAATAATCCACTGGCTCTCTGGTGCTCGATCTTGACCTGCTGACAAGTCAAACACCTAGCTACATAAGACGCCACATCATGTTTCATGCCGCTCCACCAAAAGTGTTGCTTCAAATCTCGGTACATTTTGGTGGAACCCGGATGTATAGTAAAGGGAGAACTATGCGCCTCTGACAAAACAGCCTCTCGCAAATCAGGATCGTTGGGAACACAAAGACGATCCTCGAACCATACCACACCAAACTCATCAACCCGAAACTCCGATTGCTTCCCATCTTCCACATTTTGCACAATGGCCCAGAGTTCACCGTCATCTTTCTGGGCTTCTTTAATCCGCAGGATGAGATTGGACTCAACCTTTAGACTAGCCCAGTAGCCATCACAACCCCGGACACAAAACTCAACATCAAGGGTCTCCAAATCATTTAGAATCCGAGGCTCAAAATTTAGACTAGCAATCATACCCGACTTTCGGCTCAGAGCGTCGGCAACAACATTTGCCTTGCCGGGGTGATACTGGATGTTGGTGTCGTAATCTTTCAGAAGCTCCAACCATCGCCTCTGTCTCATATTTAGCTCCTTCTGCGTGAAAATATATTTAAGGCTTTTGTGATCGGTGAAAATGTCACATGACTCGCCGTAAAGATAATGCCGCCATATTTTAAGAGCGAAAACTACTGCAGCCAATTCCAAATCGTGCGTCGGATAATTTTCTTCGTACGGTTTCAGTTGCCTCGAAGCATAGGCGATGACTTTCCCATGCTGCATTAAAACGCAACCCAAACCCTTTTTAGATGCATCACTATAGATCTGGTAACCACCCGAACCAAACGGAAGAGTCAGAATAGGTGCCGACACTAATCTCTGCTTAAGCTCCTCAAAACTGTTCTCCCTCTCCTCAGTCCATACAAATTTCTCCCCTTTTCTCATCAACTGCGTCAACGGTAGGGCTAGCCGCGAGAAACCCTCAACGAAACGACGATAATAACCAGCGAGTCCCAGAAAACTTCTCACCTCCGTCACATTTGTAGGTCTAGGCCATTTAGTGATAGCCTCGACCTTCGCTGGGTCCATAGTGATACCCTCCGCAGAAACAACGTGACCTAGAAAAGCGACCTGACTCAACCAGAATTCACACTTAGAGAACTTCGCGTACAACTTCTTCTGTCTAAGAATCTCCAACACAGTCCGGAGATGCTGTTCGTGCTCTTCCTTAGATTTCGAATAGACAAGAATATCATCGATGAAGACAATGACGAATTTATCGAGAAACTCATGGAAAACCCGGTTCATAAGGTCCATAAAAACGGCCGGAGCATTGGTCAAGCCGAAAGGCATAACCAGAAATTCGTAATGACCATAGCGGGTGCGAAAGGCAGTCTTGGGAACATCTTGTTCCCTCACACGAAGCTGATGGTATCCCGATCTCAAATCAATCTTAGAGAAGTGCTTTGCCCCTTGCAATTGGTCAAACAAATCGTCGATGCGTGGGAGGGGATAGCGGTTACGGATAGTAATGCGGTTGAGCTCCCGGTAATCAATACAAAGGCGCATACTACCATCCTTCTTTTTCACAAATAGCACAGGAGCGCCCCAAGGAGAAACACTCGGACGAATAAAACCGTTCTCCAATAACTCCTCTAACTGTACTTTCAATTCTTTGAGTTCAATGGGAGCCATTCGGTACGGAGCCTTAGAAATCGGCTCAGCACCGGAAACTAGATCAATACTGAATTCAACTTCTCTGGTGGGAGGAATATCGGGAAGTTCTTCGGGAAAGACATCAGCGAACTCCCGAACAATGGGAACACTACTAATATCAGGTCCCTGAGAAGACGTATCTTTAACAGAGGCCAAAAATCCTTGGCAACCATGAGAGATTAGAGTCCGCGCTTTCATAGCAGAAATAAGTTTAACAGATTTCAAAGGCTGAGAACCGTGATAAACAAAATCCGGATGATGGATATCACCAAATCTTACGCATCTGGCATAACAGTCGATAGAGGCCTTATGAGAAGACAACCAGTCCATTCCCAAAATTATATCAAAATCAATCATATCGAGGGGAAGTAGATTAGCCGGATGAACACAATCATCAAATCTTAGCGGACAATTTACATATTCACAATCGATGGTGACTTGGGTTTTCATAGGAGTAGAGATAGATATAAGATTATTCAATGGTGTTGGAGTTACTTTTATTTTCTTGGTAAGCGTATTAGATATTATAGAATGTGTTGCACCGGTGTCAAATAAAACAAAAACAATATGATCTCCAACATAAAGATAACCGGTAATGGTACCTGACGTGCCTGCCGCCTGATCACGTGTGAGAGAATAAACCCGACCAGTAGTAGGAGCTGGCCTACCCGAACCTGATGGGACAACCTGCTTTCCCTGTGGGCAGTCCTTCACCCTATGAGAAAGAGACCCGCATGTGAAGCAACAGCCAGTAACCCTGTGACATGGCCCCGGATGAGGCTTTCCACATGTGGAGCAAAGAGGCGGAGGAGGTAACACTTCATCAGTCCTCCTCTGTCCAGAAGAACCTGTCTGATAACCCGACTGAGCACCCCGAGTAGTCTGATCACGATACTGACGTGGGTTGTTATTGAACCCACTCCTCCCAGAAACCTGTCTATCATAACCCCGAGAATCCTGTCGCCTCTGACTATAGTCCCGGTCCTGGCGACCACGCTGATCATACCTATGGTCCTGTCGACCCCTCTGCTCGGATGCCTGGTCCTGCCGACCTCTGAAATCCTGACCCTGTCCCTGCTGACTTTGTCCTCTGAAATGCACCCGGTTACCATCCCTATCACGCTTATTATAACCACTACCATCACTATGCAACATCTCGATGTTGCGAGCGTCATTCGCAACCGCCGCCACATCATCATAATGCGTATTCACTATCTGGTTCAGTATCTATTTCTTTAACGCCCACTTAAACGTCTTAGCCTGACGGTAAGCATCTCCCGTAATCTCTGGCCCAACGAAACTGGCCAGCCTCATAAATCGCTGCATAAATTCCCCAGTAGTCTCCCGGTCCCCCTGACGGATGTTCCCATACTCCCGCTCATATCGCTGCTGTTCCGCCACTGGAATGTACTGCTTATAAAAGATACCTATAAAATCCTCCCAAGTACAAGTCTCCTCAAAACCCTGCTCCTGAGCCTGAGCATAAGCTGTCCACCAGCTCTGTGCATCGCCTTCAAACTTAAATGCAGCCAATCTAGTCTTAAACTCATCTGGACAACCCAAAACCTTAAATATCTTTTCCATGTGGATAATCCAGTCTTCTGCCTCAGTGGGGACGGCAGCTGACCGGAAAGAGAGGGGTTTGAGCTTGTTAAACCTCTCAATCCAGACATGGATACCAACTGGTGGAGCACCTCCACCACCACTTGGACCTGCACCACCACCTCCGGAAGAACCTGCCCCATTCTGAATATTGTTGGTGACTTGAGTCACCAAGTTAGGAAGAGCGTTGGCCAAAGCTTCTGCTATCATGGCCTTAAGATCAGGGTTTCCTCCATTATATTCCTGATGTCGAGTATTCACCATCTGAACGATTTCGAAAACGATTAGTAACAATATAAAGGAATAAGCACGAAATGGAAGACGAAACAGAACCTATGACTACCCAAAACCTCACCAGTCAAAACTTAAGCCTTAAGGGTCAAATCCTAGGGTCCATAAGACTCACAGGCCATGACTTATGTACTACAGGTCGCAACCTGGCTCTGATACCATAATTGTAACACCCCAACCCGACAAGGGTAGAAGCATCACATTATGGTGACAAATCAAAGCATACATAAACACACAGCGGAAGTCTTAATAAATAATTCAAAGGAAAAGTCAAGTCAACACGACTTGAATAATACATAAGTTCAAGGAAAGAAAATAATCCAAAGATACGAATACAAATGAAATCCAAATCCAAAACAAAGTCATAAGATAAAGGTGGTCATCTAAGGTCAAAGCTCCATCTAACTCTCATCCCATCCAAAGCATAATCCAAAAGCTCCTAGCTTAGATACCTGCCGCACATGAAAAGAAAACGTGCGGCTGAGCTTAAAAAGCCCAGTGAACAGATATATATAATAAACGGAAACGATTAAACGAAGCATAATGAAAGAGATATAAATAAAGTATGAGAGTAAAGGTTAGGACAGTCATCCACCACGAGCCCAAACAAATCAAATATCCAAATCCTGTAGTAGTCGAGAGGGGATGCCTCTATAGTAACCAGATAATATGAGGGGTGTCCTCATGTATCAAATTGGAGTGATCAGCTCCCAAATTTTGTGAAAGACGTGGATTGCACCCATCATCAGTCACCAAATACAAACATATCAAATAATATACAAATCAAATCTAGGATGCATCCATTCGCCCCCCAAACAAATCATATTGGCCATATCAAATCATATCATAGTGAGCTCATATCAAATCAAAATGGGGACGGTGTAACCAAATCACTAGGGCTACACACTAGTCATGCCATTGGTGCATCAATGACACGGCCATGTTACCTTCATGGCTAGGAAACAAATTTGGCTCGTAGTATCAAACTGGGGTCAGAGGTCAAAGGTTCAAATATCAAAGGTTCATAGCAAAGGGTCCATATCAAAGTAAGGGTTCATATAGTCATAGTCCAAATCTCAAGGTTCATATCAAAGGTTCATGTCAAAGGTTCAAATGCCAAAGGTTCATATCATAGGTTCAAATCAGAAATCAAGAGATCGAAGGCACTTTATTAAAAAGGGCAGAATATCTGTACCTTATTCCAAAGCAAAGCACAAACAGAAATGAATAAGATGAAAAGATCAGGTCCTCTCCTTCTTCACACCTAGAGGGGTAGAAAAGAATTACAAACCTTTCCATTTTAAGTAACTTCCATTTTTAACAGATTTCCATATTTAGTAGGATTTCCATATTCTCATTTAGGTTAATTCATTATCAAGACATATTATGGTTTTAGGGTGTATTTTAACAAGTCACAAAGGTTTAGGATTAATTATGCCAACTTTACATACTTTAGGGTTTTAAGTGTAATTATATCAAAGTTAAAGTTCAAATATGAAAATATCTCAAGTAATCTGTTTTGAATCCATATTTATCAAGTTAACAAATTCAGCCCCTCAAGTTTCCCAATTTTACACTTTACACCCTTAAGTTATATAATTTACATTTTAAACCTTATAATATCCATAATTACACATTAGACCCTTAGTTTATCAAAATTACACAATGATCACTTATTTTATCATATTATATGAATCTACCCTTAAGTATTCATAATTTACACATCAAGTCCCTCAAGTTATCAAAGTTACATATTTAACCCTTAATTTACACTTTCAACATTTAATTACCAATAATTACATATTAAGCCATTAAATTACCAAAATGACACATAACCCCTTGAATATAATTTATTACTCAAATCAACCCCAAGTTTCCAGAAATTACATATATAGTCCCTTCATTTTAATTATTTACAATTCGAATTACACTTTGTTAAAATAAACATTTTAATCCTTTTAAATCTAAAAATTACACATGACACCCCCAACATATATTTTATTCGAATAACATGCAGTCCAAATTAAGTTCTAAAAATAACCCTTGAGTTTCAAAAGTTACAAAACACCCCCTAATTATTTAAACATTATACGCATAACATTTTTATAAACAAAACCCTAACTCTAAAAATACCAATCATTCACCAATTATTATTTCATCATTATAACATTATTTAATCACTCAAAACAGCCCTAAAAGTCTAACCCTAAATCGATTTACATTTTATTTCTTTTCTTTCTTCTCTTTTCTTTTAGCCGATAATAAAATTAAATCCAAGATAATTATTTTAGGCCTAGACAAATCGACATATCATTTTTACCAGGTTAATATGATTATAAGGAGTCGAAATAAAATAGATATCAAGCCTCAAAAATTCGGATACAATTATTTAGGTTTTAAACACGATTTTAAGACTTAATTCAATATAAATTCGTAGATCATGCATGGTATGATTTTAACATTTTTCATGAAGCTTATATGATGCAAGAGGCCTGAGAAAAATACCAATTCGAATATAGGACGTGGAGAGATAGGCGTACGAATTTGTGTCACTCGAATGGATGAATCGACCAAATAATTCTCCCACGACCACCACAGCACTCTACTACCTTAAAGCCAATTTTCACAGATTGTACATGATATGAGAAGCATGAGAAAAATAGTGAACGAATTTTATAGTGACCGATGGAATTGATTTGGAGTTTTACCTCAAATTTTACACGCGACAAAGGAATTTTTGCTGGGATCGAACTAAGCCACGAACACCTCCAAACCTATTTTTCTAGCCTTCTAATTGTGACCAAGAACACAGGAAAAATGGTCTAATCCTTGAGAAAAATTGTATGAGAGAATGATGAATTATTTGTGTGTTTAGGGTTCGAGTGATTCGGTTTGTTGTTTTTGGAGAGAATCAATGATGAGGGTTGAATAAAATGGGTAAATGCCGTGAGAAGGGGGGGGGATTGCTATAATAACGGCACAAATTCAAGACCCATTCAAAATGGTTTAATTTCCTTCAATTACCAAATTAATATCTCTTTAAATGATTTTTAAGGATTTTGATTGTTTTACAAAAATACAATTCGGCTAAATAAAGTATTTGAGGGTCTATTATATGTTTTTAATGTGTCATAAGAGTCTTAATGTCAAATTGTTTCATATGTTATTTATTTACAAAAATTTGGAATCAAAAAGATACATTATAAGCTTATTTATCAAAGTTTTAGATTGTAAGGGCATTTTGGTCTTTTCACATGTTTTAGACTTTCTGGGTTTTACAAGATTGATGGAGGATATGTTGCTTTTGGAGGAAACCCCAAAGGAGGGAAAATCACAGGAAAAGGTACCATTAAAACTCGTAATTTAGATTTTGAAAATGTGTATTTGGTGAGAGAGTTAAAGTTTAATCTCTTTAGTGTCTCACAAATGTGTGACAAAAAGAATAGTGTTCTTTTTAATGACACTGAATGTATTGTTTTATCTCTAAACTTTAAGTTAATTGATGAAAGTCAAGTTTTACTTAGAGTTCCTAGAAAGAACAATATGCATAGTGTTGATTTAAAGAACATAGTTCCTAAAGGAGGTTTAACTTGCCATTTTGCAAAAGCCACATCTGATGAATCTAAACTTTGGCATAGAAGGCTAGGTCACTTAAATTTTAAAACCATGAAAAAACTGGTTAAGGGAAATCTTGTAAGAGGTTTACCTTCCAAACTTTTTGAAAATGATCAAACCTGTGTTGCTTGTCAAAAGGGAAAGCAGCATAGAGCCTCTTGTAATTCCAAAACAGAGTACTCAATCAGTCTACCTTTACATTTGTTGCATATGGATTTGTTTGGTCCAACATTTGTAAAAAGACTTATGAAGAAAATGTATTGCCTAGTTGTCAAAAATGATTTCAGTAGGTTTACATGGGTTTTCTTTCTAGCTTCTAAGGATTAGGCTAGTGGCATTCTTAAGTCCTTTATAACTAGAATAGAGAATCTACTAGATCACAAGTTTAAGGTGATTAGATGTGATAATGGGACTGAGTTCAAAAATAGAGAGATTAATCAATTTTGTGAGATGAAGGATATTTTGAGACAATATAGTGTAGCTAGAATTCCTTAACAAAATAGAGTTGCTGAGATGAGAAATAAGACACTTATTGAGGCTGCTAGGAATATGCTAGCTGATTCTAAGTTGCCAACTACTTTTTGGGCAGAAGCAGTTAGTACTGCTTGCTATATTCAGAATAGAGTGTTAGTTGTTAAGCCTCATAACAAGACCCCATATGAACTTTTTCATGTTAGAACACCAACGTTAAGTTTTATGAGACCATTTGGGTGTCCTGTTACTATTCTCAATACCATAGATCACTTAGGCAAATCTGATGGTAAGGCTGATGAAGGTTTCTTTGTAAGATACTCTTTGAATAGTAAAGCCTTTAGAGTATTCAATAGTATATCAAGGATAGTGGAAGAGAACTTGCATATTAGGTTTAGTGAAATTACACCTAATGTTATAGGTAGTGGACCAGATTGGCTATTTGATATTGATGCACTAACAAGAACAATGACTTATGAGCCAGTTGTTACAAGTACACAGTGTAATGGTTTTGAAGGTACAAAAGCAAGTGATTATGCAGGTCAAGCTAGAAAGGAGACAAAACCTGTTAAAGATTATATTTTTCTACCATTAAAGACTGCTGATCCACCATTCTCCCTAGATCAAAAGAGTTCTCAAGATGATGGATCTAACCCTTCAAGTGATGATGAAAAGAAGGTTAATGAAGATCCAAGAAAAGAAAGTGAATGTGATGATCAAGAGAAGGAAGATAATGTTACCAGCACTAACAATGTTAATACTGCTAGTGATGTAAACAGCACTAACAAAGTTAATACTGTTAGTTCAACTGTTAATGCTGCAGGCACAGAAGTTAATGCTGTTGATCCAAAAATAAGCATTGAACTTCCATTTGATCCACAAATGCCTGCTTTGGAAGATATTAGCATATTTGACTACTCAAGTGATGATGAAGATGATGCTGAAGTGGCTGACATGAACAATTTGGATACTACAATCTAAGTCAGTCCTACTCCAACTACAAGAATTCATAAATATCATCCTCTTAATCAAGTGATTGGAGATGTGCAATCAGCTACACAAATAAGAAAGATGTCAAAGAATTTGAAGGAATATAGGTTTGTTAGTACTCTTCAACAAAGAACAAACCATAAAGACCTTCTAAACTGCTTGTTTGCTTGCTTTTTATCACAAGTAGAACCCAAAAAGGTTATTCTAGCATTGAAGAATTCAAGCTGGATAGAGGCTATGCAAGAAGAGCTTCTACAATTTAAGTTACAAGAACTTTGGACTTTTGTGGAGTTACCTAATGGAAAAAGGGCTATAGGCACTAAATGGGTTTTCATAAATAAAAAGGATGAAAGGGGAATTGTGATAAGAAATAAAGCAAGATTGGTTGCTCAAGGGTACACACAAGAAGAAGAGATTAACTATGATGAAGTCTTTGCCCCTGCTGCAAGAATTGAAGCAATTAGGCTATTCTTAGCTTATGTCTCATTTAAAGATTTTGTGGTGTATCTAATGGATATAATGAGTGCTTTTCTCTATGGGAAGATTGAAGAAGAGGTGTATGTATGTCAACCACCAGGATTTGAAGATTCAGACTTTCCAAATAGAGTATACAAGGTTGAAAAAGCACTGCATGGACTACATCAACCACCTAGAGCTTGGTATGAAACCTTGTCAACATATTTGTTGGACAATGGGTTTGAAAGAGGGAAAATTGACAAGACCTTATTCATCAAAAGGCACAAAGGTGATATTTTGCTGGTCCAAGTTTATGTCGATGATATCATTTTTGGTTCAACAAAGAAGGAGATCTGCCTTGCATTTGAGAAGTCGATGCATGAGAAATTTCAGATGAGTTCTATGGGAGAACTTACATTCTTTTTTTGATTACAAGCGAAGCAGAAGAAGGATGGCATATTTATTAGTCAAGATAAATATGTTGCTGAAATTTTAAAGAAATTTGGGTTTACAAAAGTCAAGACTGCAAGCACACCAATGGAAACTAGAAAGCCTCTGCTCAAGGATGAAGATGGTGAAGAAGTGGATGTTCATATGTATAGGTCAATGATTGGTTCATTAATGTACCTTACATCTTCAAGACCTGATATCATGTTTGTAGTGTGTGCATGTGCTAGATACCAAGTGAATCCAAAAGCTTCACATCTTCATGCTGTGAAAAGGATTTTTACGTACTTAAAGGCCAACCAAAATTGGGCCTTTGGTATCCAAAAGATTCTCTATTTGATTTGGTAGCATACACTGATAGTGATTATGTTGGAGCAAGCTTGGATAGGAATTCTAAAATAGGAGGTTGCCAATTTCTTGGATGTAGGTTGATATCATGGCAGTGCAAGAAATAGACAGTGGTTGCAAATTCCACAATAAATTCTGAATATGTGGCTGCCTCAAGTTGCTGTGGACAAGTGCTTTGGATTCAGAATCAACTACTTGATTACAGGTACAATTTTATGCATACCAAGATCTTTATTGACAATAACAATACTATTTCCATAATTAAAAATCCAGTTTTTCATTAAAAAACAAAGCATATAGAGATCAGGCATCATTTTATTCAAATGGTTAAAATCCATACTGACAACAATGTTGCAGATTTTCTTACAAAAGCTTTTGATGTAAGTAGATTTCAATATTTGATTGCTAGTATTGTAATGTTAAATCTCTAAAATCTTTTATCTCTTAATGTTTTTATGTAGAGTTTTGTATGAATTAGTATTGTTATTCATGTCATTAAAAGTTTTTGCTGTTAAGTATAATTAGAACCGCTGGTTATACTTAAAACTGATAAGTTACTGCTCTTGGTTATACTTACTACTATTAGTTATAATCAATATTGTGATCATTGTGAATATTGTTATGGCTAGTGTTTTCTTGGTTTTTGGAATAACATTTTGCAGGAAAAGCAAAGAAAAATGTTAGATTGATGGTAGACAAGTGTTTGGAAGGGAATTTGAGTTAATACTGGTAACTGGTTGTTCAGGGTACTATTTTATAAATACATCGATTAAGGGTTTATATCATTCAATCACTCATTTAATCGATTTCATTCTTCAATATACTCTCTAAAAACAAACCCCAACTCAGTTTTCTCATCCAATTTCAAAATACAACACAAATAGCGACTCTAAAATTTGCTGATTCACACAACATGGTCGCGTTCTTGTCCAAACCCACTGAAAGTGATGGGTTTGAAGAGATAGTGGATTTTCTAAATGCACACCCTATGAGGTATGCGTTAACTGTGAATCCTACTATATATATATTTCTTGCACTGAACAGTTCTGGTCTACTGCCATGGTCAAAACTATCAATGGAGAAGTACAGTTACATGCCGTAGTAGATGGCAAGGATATAATCATTACTGAAATATCTGTTAGAAGAAATCTCCGACTAGCAGATGAGGAAGGTATTGAATGTTTCCCAAATTCTACCATTTTTGAACAACTTGCATTGATGGGGTACGAGAAACCTTTAGAAAAATTAACATTTTAAAAAGCATTCTTCTCCCATCAATGGAAATTTCTAATTCATACTATATTACAGTGTCTAAGTCCAAAGACTACTGCTTGGAATGAGTTTAGTAGTAATATGGCATCTACCATTACCTGCTTGGCTACAAACCAGTAGTTTAACTTTTCTAAATTGATTTTTGATAGTATGGTTAGAAACTTGGATAATTTGTCTGGTAAATTTTAATGTATCCAAGGTTTTTGCAAGTATTCATGGACAAACATTTTGTGGAAAAGCCAACTCATAAAAGAATATATGTTACACCCTCTCACACTAAAAAGATTTTTCCTAATATGAGAAGGGTAGGAAAAGGTTTTTCTGGTAGAGTGACACCTTTGTTTCCAATAATGGTGGAACTAAACAAACCACAAATGGGTGAAGGTTCAGTCATTCCTACTAATTCCCAACACACACCCACCATTTTACAAACATCCACATCTCAACCTCAAAAGACACAAAAACCTAGGAAGCCTAAAAGAAAGGGCACTGAGATACCTCAGTCTAGTGCACCTACATACATTGTTGCAGATGAGGCTGTCCATATGGAGAAGGGTGACAGATTGGTGAGGGGCTGCCACTACTGCTTCTAGCATAGAAGCAGAGCAGGACAGTGGTAACATAAATAAGACCCAATCCAAGGAAACAACTAGTGAATCTAGTTCCCAAGGAACTAATTCATGTGATGGTCCCAGGTGCCAAGAAACAATTGCTCAAACTAGGTTTGAGAATTTATCTAAACAAACCAATGATTCACCACTCGGAATACGTAACACACTTCGAAGTGATGAGCATAGTTTTAAACTTAATGAATTGATGGCTTTATGTACCAGTTTACAAAAGGAGGTTCTTTACTTGAAGAAGACCACTTCCTCTCAACAAAATGAAATAAAAAGTTTGAAGAAGAGAGTGAGGAATCTTGAAAAGAAGAAGAGGTCAAGAACTCATGGGCTTAAAAGATTATACAAAGTTGGTGCTACAAGTAGGGTAGAATCCTCTTATGATGAAGAGAGTTTAGGTGAGGATGTATCCAAACAAGGTAGGATTATAGATGAGGAGATGTTGGATGAAGGAACAGAAAATGTTGATGAAGGTGCTGAAAATGTTGTTGAAAAAGTAGTTGAGGTCATTGAAACTGCTAAGTTAATGGTTGATGCTACTCAAGTTAGTATTGCTAGTGAAAAAGTTAATACTGCTTGTGTAGAAGTGAGTACTGCTATTGCTGCAACAACTGTTAGTGCTACTACAACAGCTGTTGTTGATATTACTATGGCTCAAGCACTTGAAGCTTTAAAGAGCACAAGACCCAAGGAGAAAAGGGTTTGTTTTCAAAGAGCCAAGTACAACAACAATATCTTCACAACAACCACAGGGCCAAGGAAAAGGCATATTGATAGAACCTGTGAAGAAGAAAGATCAAATCAGGCTTGACGAAGAAGCTGCTATTAAGTTACAAGATGAATTTGATGAGGAAGAAAAGATACTTGCAAGAGAGAGAGCTCACAAAGAAGAAGAAGCCAACATTACCTTGATAAACACATGGGATGATATACAGGCGAAGATAGATGCTGATCATCTATTGGCTAAAAGAATGAAAGCAGAAGAGCAAGAAGAGTTGTCTGATGCTAAAAAGGCTAAATTATTTGTACAACTCTTAGAGACAAGGAGAAAGCACTTTGCAGCAAAAAGAGTAGAAGAGAAAAGAAACAAACCACCAACACACGTTCAACATAGAAAGATCATGTGCAATTACCTGAAGAACATGGAAGGATACAAGCTCAATGCTTTGAAAAACAAGAGTTTTGATTCTATCCAAGTGATGTTTGAAAGAGCATTCAAAAGGGTAAACACATTTGTTAATCAAGAAACATAGTTCGTAGAAGGAAAAGAAAAGAGAGCAGGGACAGAGATGGAGCAAGAGGTTATTAAGAAGCAAAAGGTGGAAGATAAAAAAGATACATCAGAGCTTAAACAGTTCATGGAAATCATTCCTGAAAATGATGAAGTACCAATTGATGCTTTACCTTTGGCTACTAAGCCTCTAGGGATTGTTGACAGGAAGATATACAAAGAGGGCAATAAAATGTACTGGGAGATCATTAGAGTTGATGGAAAATCTCAGTTGTTTACTGTAACACCCCGACCCGACAAGGGTAGAAATGTCACAATGATGGTTTCATATCAGAACAACACAAGCACATGACATAAATAATACAATTGAATTTCAATGGTTACAATGGAAAATCTGAAACTACAAGTTTATAATACAATAATTTCTATGTCTATTATAAACTCTGCTAGTCATCTTCAATTGCTAGTAAGGTCTTCTAAGTCCAAGTACTCTCCACTCATACCCAGCTTCCAAACTAAAACCTGCCGCAGGGAAAGAAATGCGTCTGAGCTACGAAAGCTCAGTGAACAGATATAACGATAACAAAGCAGTAACGATAGGGTAGTGAAGTAAGCGAAAGAATGTAAGGTGTAACAAGAGTTAGGAAAGGAAATAGAAAAGGTTATGCAGATATATCAAGGAATGGTTACAATAGATAAGTGTAAAAGAAACCGTAACCCACCACAAGCCCAAGTCATAAGAATTCAAGTCAAGTATCAAGTCAAGTGTCAGGTCAAGTATGTATCCGGATGGGTGACCTCGGAATACTAAGTACAAGGTTATCAGGTAAAGTATAACAGTAATCCACTACGAGCCCAGAACAAACCAAATCAAGTAATCAGGGTGTACGGAGGGGAGTCCTCGGTACCAAGTACAGTATGAGGGGATACCTCCAAGGGTTGGAGTCATGAGCTCCCAGATATGTGAAAGACGTGTATCGCACACACCATCAGTCACCAGATATAACAGATAACAGATACAAATACAGATAACAGATAACAGATTTAGGATGCATCCATACGCCCCAGGTGGCCAAATACCTCCTCAACACACCAAATCAAATCAAGTCAGGGACGGGATAGGACATCACTCTCCTACCCTAGAGTCATGCCATCGGTGCATCAATGACATGGTCATAAAACCCTCATGACTAGTGATACAGATAGTGGCTCGTAGTCTCAAACTGAGGGTCAATGGTCAAGTATGAAATGTACAAGTATTCAGTTCAAGTTTCATATTAAGTGTTTCAAGTCCAATTTCCATTTCAATTATATCAGAGGGTTTTTTATCAAAGGTTCATATCAGAGGGTTCATATCAATAGTTCAATATCAGATGGTTCAGTATCAGAAAGGTCAATATCAGAAGATCAATATCAGAGGGTCAATATCAGAAGGATCAATATTAGAAAGGTCAATATCAGAAAGTTCATAATCTAAGTTTCATATCAACAGTTCATTTAAAAAGGTTTCTATTTAAAAACTCCATTTAAAGAAATCTTTCAATAATGGTTTTCATAAAGATTGTCTTAAAAATAGTTTTCTTAAAATTTTTTAGTAACTTTCATTTAAAAGTAGTATAGCTTTTCTCACACATTTTCATATATAATTCAGAAAGGTTTTCACATCTAGTTACCAAAATCAAATAATCCTTCAAGTATTAAGTGATTCCAATATTCATGTTACAGGGTGACAAACAAGTCATATCAAGTATCAAGGGGACATGGCAAAGTTCAATTATCAAGGTTCGCAAATCAAAGGAAGCATAACAGAGGCATAGATCAAATAAGAAGGCCCCAAATAAGAAGGCTCATATCAAAATCAAACCAATATAGAAAGATGTAAGTGAAACATGAAGAACGAATCAAAGTATAAGGGAACATAGCAATGGCTTAGGGAATCCTATAATGAATCAGAAATCCAGAATGTCATGAGAACGAAGGCACCCTTACTGAAAAAGGGTAGAATATCTGTACCTTATTAGCAAGCAAAAACAAGAGTAGCAAATACCGACAGGAAACCAAGTCACTCCTTCCTCGAACCTAAAGGAGTAGAAGACAGAGTTACAAAAGGGTTCCTAATTAACTTTCCATTTTAAGTAACTTCTATTTTTAGCAGGTTTCCAAAATTAGTAAGTTTCCGTTGTTAGAAAGTTTCCTTATTTAGTAATACTAGTTATTAACATTCCCGTTTATCAACTTAAGGTGTTAAAGATGACTATATTATTAGTTTAAGGTTCACAAGGTTATTTACACAAAGTTAAGGTCATTATAGTAGATTTACAAATTTTAGGGTTTATTATGTAATTATGATAAGTTTAATGACTATTATGCAATTATTATAAGATTTGGGTATAAAGTGTAATTATTATCAAGTTACAGGTTTTTTACAAGTTAAGTCCTTTAGTATTAGAGAAATAACAATTTAAACCCTTTAGTTTTAGAAAATAAACAAATAGCACCTTTTAAATGTCTTTTACACGTTAACAGCTTTTAAGTATTAACTGGGCCTGTTTTAAATAAATTATGAACCATATTATATCTTCGAAATAAAATTCACCAAAATTCACAAAGCTACCTCAATGTCACTAATATTTTACCAAATTTTTCCACATTTTATTAACTAGTATAGGTATGAATGAAAAATCCATTTTCCCAACCTGTTCCAGAACCGGATCCAATAAAACACCCGAAAAGTAATTAATTATCTACCCCTTCCATAAAATTTATAAAATTCTACAAAACTTCCAGTAACTAGTAGACATATCAAATATTACCCAGCTCAAAGGAAACCTTCTAATTCGCCATGGTTTGTAAATGATAAATTAAAAACATGGACTGTTTTTCCAGACATACGAATTCTATTTAACACTTAATTTTCCAAAAATCAAAACGTTGCGTTCCCGACCTCTAAAAATTAAAAGGTTAATTTCTACAGAAAGCTATTTTCTTAAATTTAGTTTCAGACTCCAGAAACACCCAAATACCCTTCGTTATCATCAAAATACACGCGATCAAATTCGAATTAATTTCAAGATCAGAAAACTGCTTCATTATTTTATGTGATCATTCATTCAAAAACTCACCCATTAACACCTATCCTTCATATATAACTCAAAACACATAAAGGTTGATTCTTACAAGGTTTTAACATGTTCATAACAATTAGATTCATCATATTCATACAATTTTCATATGGAGCGATTATACATATTAAGGTTTCTACATCATTATTTCATGTGAAAGATTCATGATTTCATGTGATTCTTATATGATCATATGTGGTTTTATTTTAGCCAAAACAACAAAGATTGAATGAGAAAGGGATGATACAAATACCCTTGAAGACCAAACGAAAACAAGAACGCCACAAGATCACCAATGATTTCCTTCTCCTTCTTCTTCTTTGGATCGAACAAAACAAAATTACCAAGGGTCGATTAGGGTTTGCAACAATTCGAATGGATAGCAAAATATGTGAATATGATTACCTTGATACGAATTGGACACGAATACAAGAATCAAGATCACCAAAACTCCTTTGTGGTGGCCTTCTTTGGATCGGCAATAGGAGAGAGGGAGAGAGGGAACACCGAATTTTTTTTAGTGAGAGAGAGTTTAGGGTTTGCTAATTTTTGGTTATGAGAAATCAAAAGATACCGTGTATTTTGATTTAGGTTAATTAGGAAAGGCCAAAATTTTAGGAAATTTACCAAAGTTATATCAATCACGTACCCGTACTATATACAAGACCATATTCGTTTGTGTGTACATACATATGAATCGGATAGGCAAAAAAATATGTAACAATATTTTAATTGTGTGTAACATAAGTTTTAATATTCATATTACGTTCATATGTTCAAATATTTAGATACTTAGGTTAAGTTTCAAATAATGTTACTTATTTAATTTTCATAAGTTCTTAAAGTTTAAATTTGAGGGCATTTTAGTCATTTCAGATTGTTTAAATTTTGGGTTTTACATTTACAACCTTCAGTGAGATGCTTAAGAGTTTTGATAGATAAGATTTGGAAACTCTGTGAAAATTGGTAAAAAACAAGTATGGGTCAACAAGGCCAACAAAAGACTATGATTATGTGTTATGGGGTGATCTGAAAACTATGTTTGAACTACATATAGAGGATGAAATATGGATAAGACAGCATGGGTATAAAGTATTAAGCGGGAAGCTATATGACTCCTGTGGAGTTCATTCCATGATGATGCAGTCTATGCAAGTCTACATGTTGGTGGAGAAGAAGTATCCCCTTACACCACCTACACTTTCTTAGATGTTAGAAAAGAAGCTTGTACTTGAATATGACAATGAAATGGCTAATGAGCTTCTTTAGTCCATCCTGAAATAGCTTAAGAAGATATTAAGTGTTTGGAAGCATCCTCCTAGTGTTTATTAAGCTTTGAATGAAGAAACTTGATGATTTTGAAGAAGAATATCAAGTTTAGGGAGGATTGTTGGGATTAAAAGCCTTCTTGATGCTTTTTGATATACTGCTGCTCTTATTGGTGTTACTGTTGCTCAATGGATTTAATGCTGCTCATGAACTTCAATGAATATTTGCTAAGTGTGTTAATGCTGCTTAGTCAAAGTTAAGACTGCTCTTACAAAGTTAGTGCTGCTGAAGAACTTCAATGAATATACGCTAAGTGTGTTAATGTTGCTTAGTCAAAGTTAAGACTACTAGTACAAAAAGTTACTACTGCTGGTGCAAAGTTAAAAGTGTTAGTGTAAGTTAGTACTGTTAGACGTTTTGGTTAGTATAGCTTAGTAGATATGTATTAGATAAGTATAGAAAAGATTTGATATACTTAGGAAAGTATTGTAAGCCGACTAGGACTCCTTAGTGTATAAAAGGAGGTCCTATGGCATAGAATTAAATGCACCACACCGTAGAAAAATCTTAGCTTCAAGGTTTTCTAACCCTAATACTTTAAGAGTATTCGTATTATTCTTAATAATATTGGAGCTTGATTGTTTGTTTCTTGAATTATAAGTTCATCGTTTTACTGTTTCATCAAACAATTCTTCTTAATATTAAAGATTAGATTCCGCATAATCTTTAATACATTCGTACACAGTTTCTACTTTAGTTATGTTAGATTTATCTAATATAACTAAACCTTAAACAAGCTAAAGGAATTCGATCTAATTTCAACCAGGAATAAACAAGTGGGATCAACACTATTCCTACCGTTAGTCATTCTAAATAGTATTATGATGATATCAAATAACAACATTTTATTGGAAATCATTTATCCTATGTTATTCGCTTGTTTTATATTATTTTATATGAGAATTGATACTTAATAGCTTACTTTTGTTAATCTTAGTTATAAACAAGTATTTGGTGAAAGTTAGCTATTTTGGACGTAAATTGGAGCAAAATGGAAAACTCTACTCAACTAAAGGAAGACACGACATATCATTCTAGACAGATATGCCATACATAAAGACTTAGATGATTATGAAGACCATTGTCTGACTTTGAAGCATCCGCCGCATGGATCCCATGCGCCGTATATGAAACCTTGGTCAACATAAGAAGATTTGACTCATTCTACACTAGATACGCCACATGACATCTCAGAGATGCGGCGTATCAATCTCAAGATTTCACCAGATAATCCATGATATTGAAGAACATGTGCTGAACAAAGATAGAAGATGTGCCCGTACCATGTGGCGGTGTACGAATATTCCAGAATATAATGATCTTGGACCTCATGCGAAGTTACCTAGATACGGTGTATCAACTTAATGGATACGCCGTATCAATTCTGTTTTTCCAGAATGTATAAATACCCCATTCGTCTGCCAAATTTGACATGCAACTTACAACACATAACATATAGAAGGCGACGACTAGACCTCACAAGACACAACCAGAAGGAAGAATTCAGAGCAATAAGAAGGTCCTACTCTTTTAATTGTTGTGTTAGTGTCTTTTTCACTATTTGATCGGACTTAATTGTTTCCAACATTTAAAAGTATATTTGATGTTTTATTGGTCGCTTATGAATATGTCTTGATTACACATACAAGTTTATCGTGCCTTGTCAGACTTAGGCTTGCAAAATTACTTCATTAACATCGTTTGCATAGTTAATGTAAGCCTGTAAAAGGGATAAATAATATATAAACTTAGTAATTATTAAGCTGGACTTTATGCGGAGATCTGATTAATCGTGACAAGATTAGTCCGTCGAGAAGACTTAATACCCGAAATCTAGACATTTAGACTGGATCTAGAAATTGGAATGATATACGCATACACGTAAGCAACCACTGAGAGAGAATAGATTTTAGTACTCATCTTATATAACTAAGCAATTAAACGTGTGACAAATCTTCCTTACTATCGGCCAGGCCTCTTATCTGTTTTTGTTTTCTATCTGTGTACGTGTGTGTCTATCGCCTTATTAGTTTCATTTACTGCTTTACCTAATCTACACATCGTGCAAGTCTCTCAGACTGAAAACCGACTTGCTTTAGATTTGGTTTAATTAGAACAAACTTTAGGATTAAAATACTGATAGATACTTAGGTGTTAACGTTTCACTCTTAGTGATCGACACTCTACTTACCAACTAGGCTACATTGGTCGGGTACACTTCCTGTTAGTGTTTGTTATAGGTTAATTCGGTTAAATATAAATGTAAAACTTGATAATATAATCTATACCTACAACGAAAGCACATCTAGTTTTTGGCGCCACTGCCGGGGAGTGAATTGTTTAACACTTGAATATATATTAGTGTTTTGATTTAGTTTTTAACTTATTTAGTTTTTGATTTTTAATTTTTAATTTACTAACTTTTTTGTGTTTTGTATATTCGAATTCATTGTATTTTTCTGCATATTTATTGTTTTCTTGCTTGTTTGTTTTCTATATTTTTGTTTGTTTTTCGTATTTCTGTTTTTCTGCCTAGTTACTGTCTGCTGTTATTTTGCAGAACTAAACGATACAGCGCATCTAATTTATTATATATGGCGTATTGCATTTTTATTTTATATACAACGTATCATATTAATGAAATTTGAGTACAACGCATCTAATTTATTGGATACGGCGTATTCTCTTTTTAATCAGAATGTTTTAGACCCTAAAACCCATACGGCGCATGAGTTTTTTTTCTCATACGGCGTATTTATTTATTTATTAAAAACAGTTCTGAATTTTTAAATACTTAATACAACGTATTGACTTATCTCGATAATGCGTATTAACTAAAAAGTGTATATTTTGAAACGTAGCGAACGCACAACATATACGTCTTTGCGTATACGGCGAATTTATTTTTTATATAAGCAGAATTGAAGATTAACGAATATGGCGCATTGATCACCAGCAATACGGCGTCCATTTTTCTAATAAAAGTCTAAGATCTTTAAAACATAAAGGACATACGACGTAACCAGATTTCTAGATACGGCGTATCGTCTGCAGATATCAGCAACTTTTATTTTTCGTATTCCATTTTCATTGTTAGTTTTCTGTTATTACACTTTTTCAAACCTATCTTACTGATGCTCTTGTCTTGATTTCAGGTAATGCATGACCAGGAGTTCTACTAAAGACGTCGTTGAACCTTATAGTGAAACTGAACAAGCTTTTCATTCGCTTAGGTAACTTTTCAAGACCACAAGCCTTGATTTTTCGATTTCATTGGAGCTCAATTACTTTTCTGATCAAGAATCTCAATTTGAAGAAGAAATCACAGAAACAATGACGGAACCAACTATGGAGGAATACATGACTAAGACCCGAGATCACTATGTTTCGGGTATTGATAAGCCTAAGTATGATGAAGAGGCCAAATACGAGCTGAAAGGACAACTTCTTGTGGAATTACGAGAGAACACTTTCCATGGATTGGACACTGAAAACACAATTTTACAAGTTGAAAGAATCTTTTGGATTGTTGACTCATATACACTTATCCCTGTTGATCTAGGATAGATCATGCTTCAAGCTTTCCCAATTACTTTGTTTGGAGCTGCAAAAGAATTGTTGAACAATGAACCTTCAGGTCTCTTTACTAATTGGATAGAGCTTAAGACAAAAAATTTGGACAAAAAATTCACCCGTAAAGAACGATATGAAAAAGACCCTTAATTTACCTACTGGCTGAGCTCTAAATTCAGCAACTCAAATAAAATGAGTGCATCTCTCAAAAGCGCACTTTGGACTTACTGGATAATGTATCACAAGTTTATCATGATATTTTTCGCATAAAAGACGAAGGGTGGTTCGTGAAAAGGACAAAGTAAGAGCTCAAGATGAGTCTAACTTAAAGACTCTGGAACAAAGATAAGTTCTTATCATGAGACAACCCGGAACTGTTATTTCTGTTTTCTTTCATCGAGTCTGTCAGACCTGCACATATATACGTCGTATCCCATCCCAAGGATGTGGCGTATCGACTGTACAAGTCACATCTATCCCTTTATTTTTCTGCAATTAATTTTTATTTTTGCACTTTGAACTATCTGTCAATTGCTTTGATGCGGCATATCTAAAGTTAAGGATATGTCGTATGAAGTTCGAGACTCATATTTTATTCCAGGCTCGATACGGCGCATCCCACCCCATGGATGTGGTGTATCGACTGACCTGATGAAAAATTTTCAGTTTTGATTTTTAATTTTTAGTTTTGTTTTCACTAACCATCGATTAATCAGAGACGCACTAGGTGCAATTTTTATATTAACTAACATAGTTTGTCTACAGGGAAGTGGTGGTTTACATACATTATGTTTTTTCTGTGCGTTGTAGCCATGTTGGCATTCAGACGCCATTACACACACAGAAAATAAAAAGTTGCTCACAAACGCATCATGGAGGATCATACCGAGCAAATCATAGAGGAGTTTTCTGTTCTAATTCTTTGTATTTCCTGTTATTAATTTCATTTTAAACAACGAGGACGTTGTTTATCTTACGTGGGGGTGGAGAATTAGAATGTCACTTGTCCTTATTTCTCAAAAATTTGCTTAATATGCTTAAATTTAAAAAATTTCAAGCATGTTTTTGTGAAATCTAAGTTGCATGACCACACACATAACCCTTATTTCCATATTGTGAGAATTAAGCCTTATCTGTTTCCTAATATTTTACCCAAATTCCACATAAATACGTGTGAGAACCCTCACCAAATCAGGTTAGTCAACAATGAATATTGACTCGATATTTGACTTCTGATTAGAAATTATAAAGCCCAAAAGTCCAGAATAACATTTTAGAAGGAGTTTTTATTTTACCCTAAGTTAAATAATTAAATTAGTGATGCTCAAACCTTATGTTATGACAAACAAATACAAGATATTATTAATATTCCTAAACTACACTAACAATAATATGTCATTTTAAACTATACTTTATAATTAAAATTTCATTATTAATACTTTCTAACCTAAGTTTATAAATAACCTATGTTTCCTAAAATCTAAATTTATCCTAAGCTAGCTATATCCTAAACAAATCAAGCACAACATATTTACATGTCCTAAACGTTTTATCATATTGTTTCCTAAATTCTATAACCGATTCTCCTAACCTATTTTATTATGAATCATTTGAACGCAAGATAAGAAGGAAAATCATATAACATTCTCATAATAGAATATACATGTTTCCATATATTTCCAAATCAATATACACGGTTTTGCCTAATTTCAATCACACGGTTTCCTTTTCTTTTGGAGAGGATCTGATTATTCCTCTATTTTCTCTCTTCAATTACTCGTTTTTTTCCCTTTGTTCCATTCCCTCCCAAGATCGACAACCTGAAACACAAAACATACGGCTTCACTATACCCTCTCCAAACCGAATCATAATCAGCCACCATTGCCAATGGTTTAGCTCCCGATGATCAAGGAAGAAGAAGGGTTTGGAACCTGTTTTGATCATGGTGTCCTTGGGTAGTTTGTACTTTGATTCGTGGGTATTGAGTGGTTTTTCTCGCTTCATTAATTTTCTGCCTTAAGGTATCCTCTTCATCTCTTTTGCTTGTAATCCATTCGGCACCCTATTGTGAAGTTTAATCAGGAAGTAAACATGCCATAAGGACTATTATAATCATGCTATGTAGCATATAATTGCCTCGCTAAATCTTTTATATAAATAAACTTGTATTCGTCACATGAAATCAGAAATTATCAAACCTATATATGTCGACTTTGCTGCTGATTTGGTTCCATGGAATCTGGTTTTTTTTATTCACACTTTATATCTGGTCTTTAACCTTAATAAGCTTATTAGTTCGTGACCTAAAAATTTGGAAAACCCTAGACCAATTGAATAAGGGGCGTACATAGAATTAAATGAGGGGATAGGGCTTGTTTTATGCTTTTTGCATGATACTAAGAGGGGCTGTTTGGGTCAGTATGGAATGCAGAAATTTTGGGGATTAATCCTTGGTGTGTGTGTTAAAATGATGTTTTAAGAAGTTAGTTAAGATATATTAGAAGTATTGTGGGTGTGGGTGAGTCTAAACATGCATAAAATTTGGACTAAGAGTGAGTTGTATACGTTAGATTTCTGGACAGTTTTGAAAGCTGAGTATGTGATCACTATTTCTTGAGTTTCATAAGTGTATAATACTTGTTCTTTGCTTGTAAACCTAGTTTAATGTTCTAATTAAGTTTTCCAATTGGTTTGGAGTGATTTGGAGTTGTATTGGTCATGTTTATGAATTTATAGGATCATGTGTCAAACCTGAGTTTTGGGAACTTAAAAATGAGTCGGTGTTTATGAATTTTAATTTTCAAACCACAAGGGACTGAGAGCTCTCCTTTTATAGGTAGAATATTTAGGATGTAAGGGACATACTGGAAGATTTATAGAATTTTATGAAGGGTCCTTATGGGGTAGCCAAATGCAAACTTTCTGGGTGTATGTGTAGTTATCTTTCTGGGCAGGTCTGGGAAAAATGATTTTTGCAAAGGTACTATCACTTAGAAATAAAATCTGAGAAAATTACAGTAAATGTCCAACATGTATAGGTATCTGTGATAAAAATATTAGCTTCCCAGTAGACACTTAAGTATGGGTTAGAATTCATAAATATCAGAACCAGAATGGGATAAAAATCTGAACTATCTTTCAAGTAAGGATTTAGTGTAACCTAACTCCATATAATGTGTTTTGACCTAAATTATATTTGTAACATTAATACGGATACTCTTAAATAAATTTTAACCTAACTTCAGTGGTGAAACTCTAATCATGATTAATGAATAACTATAAGTATTCAATAATCAGTTATGACAACTAAAGATATTAGACTCTTACATTATAAGCAATTCTTAATTCAGGTAGATCATTCGAAGGAGATGTAGTTGTGTTTCTGAGTGTTCTTTCATTTGCATTGATTTCTAAGATTAATGCTTGGACTCGTCACCTTGTCTCGTCCGCTTCAAGGTGAGTTTTCGTGGCCCCTTTTTATATATTTTTCTTGGGGGAAAATGATACTCAAAGCATTTCAAATTTTATGCCGTGCTTCAATGTTTGTTTTATTATTTTTGGACGATGTTGTGTATATAATGGCGTTAGGTGCATTAGTGGTTTTGGTATTGCTGTGTGGTCTCGTGTCATGGATGTAATCCACTTGACATGGGAGTGCTCATGTTCTAGCTCCAGCTGGTAGGCATGCATGTAGTACATATATATTTCGGAGATGAAGAGTGTGGTGGTTTATATGGGTGGTTACCTGACTAGCCGATGGGTGGTTACATGATTTGCCCTGATGATTATGATATAACTGCTTGTCTTACGCTTTATTATTATTTGCACACTTGTCCTATTTATATATCATGCACGGTAAATCTGGTTTTATTTACTTTAAACCTACAAACTCACCAACTTTATGTTGACATTTTAGAGTATCATTTTCAGGTGATCGATAGTTGTATTTTGAAGGCATGCATATTGAAGTCATACATTGTTCTCATATCAAAGACCGAGTGATTGGGCCAAGACCTTTTTCTAAGGACTTAAATTTGATAAGTTTAAGACTTGAATTTTCATTATCCAGTTTTGTATAAAAAAAAATCTTATTGTAACATTATAACTTATTTCTTAAATCAAATATAGTGTTGTTCTATTATCTTATGCGATGTTACATCTCGTTGCACCTCGTGTTTCCGCTCTTAGCGGGGTGTGACAATACGAGTGTTCCGGTGACTTGTAGTAAACTTAAAACTTGGCTTGTATATTATTCGAGACCACCATAATGAGTATTATAGATATAATTGGAGTGACTTGTCTAACTTGGTAAATTTCTAGGATTACACCAAAATTGCCTACATATGTTGTGTTATATTAACTAACTAAACTATTTAGTTAATCCCCATTTTAAACCCTTTTGTTACTCTCATCTTTAAAGTAAGATAGCCCTAGAAAAACACTCAGAGTCATTCCTTTCATTTCTTACACCAAATTTTAAATCACCCTTACACCTTAGCCTACCCTGTAGATTTAAGTCTGTGGTTAGTTACTTGTGTAATGTGTGTATTTCCTGTGTTCGTATGTGTGTTTCTTATCTTTGGTTAGGTCGGGAATTGCACAATGCAATGGGAATGTGATAGTAGTTATTTTTATTTTTCGTGTGTTTACTGCTATCACTATTATTTTTATATATGAAGAAATTGAAAAGTATGGAAAAATTTTCCAGATTTGTTATGATGGTGATGTGGTGAAATTTTACACCATTAATAGTTTTATGTTATTATTTAAAAAAATAAAAAAATTAAAAGAAAACGAAAGAAGTATGTTGGTAGAGATATCGCTACTACTTGGTGTATTATATCGCTACTACTTGTTGTATTATATTCATGAATTGCAAGGGAGTTGGCCGTTGTGGGAATGCCAACTAAGGTTTATTCTTTTATTGAGACATCATTGAGTCTAATTCATGTCTACTAAAGCGTGAGTTAGCTATGATTTGTGTGTTTCTCATGGGATGGTTGGAAAGTAATTAACCACACTTGTTAGGACTTAATCTACCTGTTTGTTTATTTTATTTTACACCAATTTTATGTATTTCCCAAACTTTTATCCCTACCTTTTACCAAGTTACTGTATTCGTTGTTAGCTTTCGAGCATCCGACTATGGTAATGGCTTAGTGACAATGTCAAATGCATGAATAAGGTAGTGACCATCCGAGTTTTAGACTATAAAATAACGCCCCAGCGATCTATGGTTCCACCTTAGTGACCATCTATTGTTTGAGGAATCGAGAGATCGTGCCAGCGATCTACTAAGTTTGTGTAGGAGATGTTTGAACGAAGCTAAGTTTAAACCTTAAGCCTTATCATGTGTAACCCAATTTACCGCTTTAGACTTGTCACTCACTAGCTTTACTGTTGGATGTGTATCCTTGCCAAGCTTATGATAGAATATTCGTCACGACCGAGCAATTGAGCGAATTACTTAAATGATACCACATATATTAGTTGAGAGATTTGAGTGATTTCATTTTCCTACTTCGTGAGGTGTTTGGTTGTGCAACATTGATCAAACAAATAAATGATTAAACTATAATAATAATAAAAAATCCTACACCATGTTTAGGATACATTTTCGTAAGTTTAATCTAAGGTTTACTTGAGGGCAAGTAAAGTTCAAGTGGGGGGATATTTGATGATATCAAATAACAACATTTTATTGGCATCATTTATCCTATGTTATTCGCTTGTTTTATATTATTTTATGTGAGAATTGATACTTAATCGCTTACTTTTGTAAATCTCAGTAGTAAACAAGTATTTGGTGAAAGTTAGCTATTTTGGACGTAAATTGGAGCAAAATAGATCAAGATGGAAAACTCTACTCAACTGAAGGAAGATACGCCATATCATTCTAGACAAATATGCCGTACATCAACACTTAGACGATTATGAAGGCCATTGCCTGACTTTGAAGCATACGCCGCATGGATTTATCCCATGCGCCGTATATGAAAGCTTGGTCAACATAAGAAGATCTGACTCATTCTACTCTAGATACGCCGAATGACATCTCTGAGATGTGTCAAGGTTTCACTAGATAATCCAAGATATTAAAGAACATGCACCGCATGAAGATTGAAGATGCGCCGTATCATATGGCGGTGTACGAATATTCTAGAATATAATAATCTTGGACCCCATGCGAAGTTACCTAGATACGTGTATCAACTTAATGGATATGCCGTATCGATTCTGTTTCCAGAATGTATAAATACCCATTCGTAGGCCAAATTTGACACACAACTTACAACACATAACCTACAGAAGGCGACGACCAGACCTCATAAGACACAACCAGAAAGAAGAATTCAGGGAAATAAGAAGGTCCTGCTAGTACTTTAATTTATAAGAAGATTCATTTAATTTGTATTAGTACACTTTTAATCGTTGAGTTAGTGCCTTTTTCACTATTTGATCGGACTTAATTGTTTCCATCTTTTAAAAGTATATTTGATGTTTTATTTGTCGCTTATGCGTATGTTTTGATTACATATACAAGTTTATCGTGCCTTGTCGACCTTAGGCTCGCTCAATTACTTCATTAACATCGTTTGCATAGTTAATGTAAGCCTGTAAAAGGGATATATAATACAAAAACTTAGTAATCATTGAGGTGGAATTTATGCGAATATCTGATTAATGATGACAGGATTATTCCGTCGAGAAGATGTAATACCCAAAATCTAGACGTTTAGACTGGATCTAGACAATGTAATGATATACGCATACACCTAAGCAACCATTGAGAGAGAATAGATTTGAGTACTCATCTTATATAACTAAGCAATTAAACGAGTGACAAATCACTATCGGTCAGGCTTCTTATCTGTATCTGTCTTCTATCTGTGTACGTGTGTGTCTATCGCCTTATTAGTTTAATTTACTTCTTTAATTCTGTGGAAAACTAGAAGGGGGGTTGAATAGTTTTTACCGTTTTAAACTTTTCTTCGCTTTGTATACTTAACGTGATTTCAAGGTAAATCAAACAATCAAACAATATATAAAGCAAGTAAGGAACGAAATGATCAAACCACACAACACGGATGTTTATAGTGGTTCAGCTACAAGGACTCTCTTCCTTGCCCTACTCCACTCCTCGAGCCTCTAACTCGAGAGTTTTTCTTCACTAAGAAACAAGCTTCCTTCTAGGCAGAGAAAACCTTTACACGTCGCTTACTCTTTATCCGGTACTATGCTAAACACTGAGTTCTTTACAAGGGTACAACCACTCCCGTTGGTTCGTTAACAAGGGTACAACCACTCCCTACACTCTATGTGTTTCTAGGACTAAAACACTAACCAGATTATATTGAATGAATAGTATAGACAATGATGTGTGAACACTAACTAATCACACAGTATCTAACTATCAAGACTTGCAATAGTGTGTTGAAGCTTGTATGCTTGATCTTCTTTTCTATAAAAGAGAGATCACTAAGAATGAAAGAATGAATGTAATGGGTTAGTAATGTATAAATGAATAAATATATAATTTAAGCTATATGAGTGATAGTTGTCCTTGAATGATCAGCTTGCTATTTATAGGCAAAACTGATCAGACAACTGACGGATTTGGCAGACCCAAAATAAGGGTTCTGCCGGGAACATGCCAGCTAAGAGTTTTCCAAATCTTACCATATCTTGTCTAGTCTTGTCAAGATCTTACTAAGTCAACTCCTTTGCTTCAAGATCTTACCAAAATAAAATGTAAAGTCAACTAAGATTTCCTAATGAGGTATGACTTGATGTCATGTGTATTTCCATTTTTGAGAATAAAAATAAACATGTAAATGTATATATGTATCTAATGTGTAATTCCTAGTGATCATGTGGTATGTAAATGTGTTTTAAAAAGCTTGTTACTAAAATGTGAAAGACTTTAACATATACTTATGCTTTCCTAAAGATAAACCTTATAATTGTCATTAACAAAATAAAGAAAGGATCGTAAAATATAAATAACATTCTTAGGACGATATTTTTATTAACAATCTTCCCCTTTTTGTTGATGACAAAACATAACGTTTATTTGTAAGCAATGGAGTAAGTAAAGTGAAAGTCTTTTAAAAATATATATTAAGTTAGTCTTATGCAAGTTGTGAAAACTATTTTAAGCATAAAAGCATGTACTGTGATGTTAACAGTGATGTATGAAATTAATCCTATCTCCCCCTTTTTGTCAAAACAAAAAGAAGAAATGCATAGCGGAATGTGGTGAACGGTTCTTGGTTATAACTCCCCCTAATTTGTTGTACGAAGAATGATTCAATGATTTTTGAGAACTTAAAGCTCCCCCTTGGATAATACTCCCCCTAATGGGAATTCCAAGTTCATGATGCTTGAATGATCCTGCAAAACAAACGTTAGTGTATGATATGCTGCCCCTTGATCAATACTCCACGTTGCTAGGGTACCAACGTATGTGATGCAAGGTTTATGAATGCTAAAAAACAAAATATTAGTACATGATATTCTCCCCCTTGATCAATACTCCCCGTTGCTAGGGTACCAACGTATCTGATTCAAGGATGAGGAAAGCTACAAAACAAAGGTTAGTTTGTATATGAATCAATCCAACCAAGTAGCACAATGCAAATGTAAAGGTTCAACCAAGCAATGTATTTTACCCCGTTTGACTCTAAAAAGTCAACTAACTAAAATTGTTCAAACCAATCACAAAGTTCAAACAAAGGTAATACTATAACCAACCATATTGTGTTAGTAAACCAACCAAGATATAATGCATATGTAGTGATCACCCACAAGCATAAATGTAACATTCTTCAATTTGAAAATTGTTTGTGACAAAAGTCACAAAACAAGAAATTACATTATAAAAAGAAAAACAAAGTCCTTAAAAAAATTATAAAAAAATCCCAAGAAATCCTTTAAAAGGAAACTAAGGAGAGACTTTTATTGTGGAGGATGCGTAAGCGCATTAAGGCGCTCGAGAATGTGGTTCAAAATGAATCGCATTTCATTTTGCAATTCAAGAACCGAGATTGTTGATGCAAATAATGTTCTAAAAATGTTATTTATATCTTTCGATTACTTCACGTTTTGAGGATGAGAAAATGTGAAATCACGTTACGTTAAAATTAACGTAAACAAGTTTTTAATCGGAAGATCCCGTTTCTACGCAAATCACCCTAGAACAAATTTACAACCTGACATATGATCAAAGAAGTGAATTTGTGTTTTGAGACTTTACATTTTAATGGGACAAAACATTTTTTTAAAAATACACATGACAAATTATTTTTGAATTATTAAGAAATGTTTTAATGGAAAAATAAGTTTGAAAATCACAACAGCTATTTTCCCCTCCAAAATCAGCTCCAACCTTCCCCAAATAAGTTTTCACCAGAAAAGACAAAATTTGGAGCGTCCTAGTCTAGGACGGTTCCACTAAATTTAGTGGAGCCGTGGCATGTTTAGTGGAGCCGTCCGTACAAAATTTTCTGTAACGTTCAGATTTTTCTTGCCTATAAAAACCAACCCTATTCACAGTTTTTAGCTACCCTTTCACACAAAAAAACTTCTGAGTTTAAACCTCTCACACCTTTCTCTTCTTTAGATTATTTAGATTAGTTTTCTTTTGTTTTAAGAGTGATCCAATCATCCACCAAGAGATCCTCTTCATTCCTCTTTATTAGCAAGAGAAGAACACAAGTATCCAAGTTGACACAAGGTGTTATCATTCCTCTTCATTAGCAAGAGAAGAACACAAGTATCCAAGTTGATACAAGGTGTTATTATTCCTCTTCATTAGCAAGAGAAGAACTCAAAGTATTCAAGAAGATACAAGAGTTATAGTTGTTAGGTTTTTGTAACACTTGTTACAACCTTGTTGTATCATAGCATACATCAAGTGTATTTATCTTTTGTGAGTGAGAGTGAAGATCAAGTGTGATCTTATAGAGATAGTAGATATCTCTTAAAGCCATTGGGCTTGTGTGATTGATCAAGAAGATAAAGGGCCGATAGATTAGTGTTAGTTGAGAGAGTGTTGATCATTGTGATCGTGTTGAGATCTTGGTGATCTCGTGTAGCCATTGGGCTTGATTGATTGGTCACGTGGACCTTGGTAGATTGGTGCTAGCTAAGATTAGCACTCGACATCTAGCTTAGTGTCGGTAATAGGATAAGCGACGTGTATGGTTTTCTCCGCCTGAAGGGAGGTTGTTGATATAGTGTTTGAAATTCTCGAGTGTGGTACTCGGGGAGTGGAGTAGGGCGAAGATGAGCTTCGTAGCCGAACCACTATAAATCCTTTGTCTCTGTTTGATCTTTCCAACTCTACTCTATAAGTTTATTATTTATCATTTGTTAGCTTAGTGTGTAGTTCATATTGGTGTTGATTGATTACACATAGAGTTCGAATCAAAGTATCCAAATGCAAACTTTTAAAACAAGATTTTTTAAAAGAAATTAAAACCGGTAAACTATTCAACCCCCCTTCTAGTTTCCCACAATTGGTATCAGAAGCCACGTCAGTCAAGATTTTAAAGTATATTGTATTTTAAAACTTGAATCGATCAATGGTTTCCGACAAATATCTAGAAGGGCAATCTATGCAAAGACCACCACTTTTCGAAACCGATTGTTTTATATATTGAAAAACAAGATTCGAAACATATTTAAAATCAAAAGACATTGATCTTTGGCATGTTATTACCGAGGGTGACTTTCAACCTATTCAAATGAATCCGGAAACTAAAAAGGATGAAATAGTTTCGTATGATAAACAAAGTGATGAACTTAAAAGGAAATTAGCCAAAAATAATGAGGCTAAAATGATGACTTATAATGCTTTGCCTAAAAAGGAATTTGAAAGAATTTTCATGTGTAATACGGCAAAAGATATTTGGAAAACTTTGTTAGTCACTCACCAAGGTAATAACCAAGTCAAAGAGAATAAGATAGATCTTCTTGTTCAACAATATGAACAATTTTCCATTACGGAAGATGAGTCAATACATAATGCTTTTGCTCGATTTAATACTATTATTACTAGTCTTAAAGCTCTTGATGAAGGTTACTCTAGCAAGAATTATGTTAGGAAGTTTCTTAGGGCTCTACATCCTAAATGGAGAGAAAAGGTCACCGCCATAGAAGAGTCAAAGGACTTGGCGACCTTGTCACTCGATGAACTTATAGGAAACTTGAAAGTTCACGAGATGATAATCAAGAAGGACTCCGACATAGTGAAAGGAAAAAGCGAGAGAGTTGGATCTCTAGCATTAAAAGCCAAGAAGGAGACTAGTGATGAGGAATGTTCGAGTTCCGATAGTGATGATGAAGAATATGCACTAGCTGTTAGAAACTTTAGAAAGTTCTTTAGGAGGAAAGGTAGATTTCCTAGACAACCTCGCTATGAAAGGAGGTCATCTCAAAAGAATCGTGATGAAAGGAAAGGGAAAAGTGATAGGAAATGCTATAGATGCGGAGATCCTAATCACCTCATAGGATAATGTCCTAAACCACCGAACTCCAACAACCAAAGAGCTTTTGTAGGAGGCTCTTGGAGTGACAGCGGTGAAGAAGAAGAGAAGAAGCTTAACGATGAAACATGCCTAATGGCTCAAGCTTCTAATGAGGTACATTCTGACTCTTCTTATTATAGTGATAATGTAATACCTGAAATTCAGATAACCCGTAAAATGACCAAATTACCCCTGAAAGCATAAAACCTAATTAAATAACTTATAAATTCTGAAACAATTCCAAAACTTCTGAAAATGAATTATATCTGAAACGAACTAATTTCTGGGACAACGTTACATCATTTCGAATGTCCAAAAATTATTATACACATATACATTATTTATAAAAATCTGAAATATATATATTAAAGTAAATATAATTATTAAATCTTTTATATTTAGCAATATGTAAAAATAAATAAAGAAAATATTAGCAAAATACAATCCAAATTATTATGTGATTCTAAAACCGAAATTTCTAATCTCAGCCCTCCCCTAGGTCGGTTGTTAATATATAAACAAATCTTATTATTTTCTAATAAACCCTAATCGCAAAACCTAACCATACACACAAAGAAAATCGACCAAAACATCCACACCACTTCTGGACGTGATCAATAATTTTTCTGGGGTTCTTGGAGGTGTAAGGGAGCTAAGAAAAATAAGGGTTTGCTCGTGGATTCGCTGGTTCGTTCTTGGTGCATTGTTGTCGAATTTTTCAATACGCTAGGTAACAAATTCATGCGCCTAAATTATATGTTCTTAAATCAATATAGCAATTTTACTATGATCTTTACATCCTATATAACTTATATAAATTATGTAAATCGAATCATGCAAGAGGAATCGTGCGTATGAAAATTATATGAACATAGAACACGTAAATTATGAATATATGTAATCCAAACTTTTGGGTGTTATAAGTATTTTATTTAGACCTCATATGAAGTATTAGATCTGGGAAAAATGTTAGAACGAATTGTGGAAGCCTAGATCATGTCGTGGTAATTTTAATATCAGAAACGTACGTAAAAATCTAATATATGCTAAACGATTTTTATGGACATGTTATTTATTTTTCATGGGTTCTTTATATGTCTTATGATCTGGTAAAAATATGAGTTTGATTTTTGGAAGCTTAGATTAAGCGTGGTGAATTATTGTTAAAACCGGATTTTAATAAAACAAAGTGAACAAATAAAAATCAAATCGTGGCTATTAGGGTTAGGTATTTTGGGTACAAATCTGATCATTTAAGATGTTTTAAGGATATAATAATGATGGTGCAATGATTGGTTAATAGTAGGGTTTGTATTTGTTGTTAAAAAGTGAAATCCGATCTAAAATAAAAAGTAAAAGGACCTGTTTTGAAAACTTTGAAACTTCTGGGGTATTTTTGTAAGGTCATATACATCTGTAGGAATGTGGGAAAAATATAACTTTGGGGTCCTAAGTGTAAATATTTCAATATAATGAATTAATGGCATATTAAGGATACGAATTGAATTAAATAAAAGAGAAGGACTAAAAGTGTAATTCTGGAATCTTGAGGTTATTTTGAGTAAATACTGATATAAAAAGGGTAATGTGTAATTTTGAGGATTTATGGGCTAAATATGTAATTGTTATGAATTATGATTTTAATTTATAAGTTTTGTAAATTTAAAGGACTAATTGTGTAAATTCTAAATTCTGAGGGGTCTAATCTGAAATGTACTAAATTCTGATGATACATTCTGTAATTATGAAATATAATATGCTTGTTTGGTATATATGGATATTGTAGGGTTTAATTTGTAAAATATGTAAATATAAGGTTGGTTTTGTAAATTATATAACTAAAGGGGTATAATCTGTAAATTATGAAACTAAAGGGATTATGATGTCATTCTGAATAAAATGAGTATATAATTCTGTAACTTAAAGTATTTTCACTTAAGACCTTGGAAATTGATGAAGTTACAATTAAAACCCTAAACTTTGTGATCATGTCAAAATTAACCCTAAACTTCTGTAACTTGAAAAAATATATCTTTATTCCATAATAATCTTTGAATAAGGGTTTAACCTAATTTGAAATGGTAATATCTGTTAATTCTGGAAACCTGCTAATTATGGGAACTTACTAAATCTGGAATGTTACTAAAAATAGAAATTACTTAAAATGGAGAGGTAAACTAAAAGTAATAATCTGAATTAGAATCTTTAGTAATTCTGTCTTCCTCTTCCTTAGGTGTGAAGAAGGAGAAGTCCTGATCTTATTTCTGTGTTTGTTTGCTTGTCTGCTGTGCTAATAAGGTACAGATATTCTGCCCTTTTTCAGTAAGGGTCTTTCATCCCCTTTTCTTTCAGTCTTTCATTTTCTTTATTAGGATTCCCGATACCACTGCTATGTTCCCTTCTGTTGTGAATCTTTGTTGTGATCTGTTCTGAACCTTTCTTGAACCTTTGTGTTTTGATCTCTTGTTCTGAACCCTGAATTTGTGAATCTTGATTGAATCTGATCTGTGAACCTTGTTCTGAACCTTAACCTGATATATCTGTTGTAAACTTTGATTTGATTTTGGTATAAACCTTAACCTGTTAAATCCTTATCTGAACCTAATTGATTTTGAACCTTTATTAAACCACATATGAAACTGTTTAAGAAAAGCTATTTTAAAAAGAAGTGATACCACTTGAAATGGAAGTTACTAAAAGTTTTGGAAGACCATTTTTATGAAAACTATTTTGTAAGATCATTTCAATGAAAACCATTATTAAAGGATTGATTTAAGTGAACTTGTGACAGGAACTTCTGAAATGGATTATTGCTATAAACTTGTAATTCTTAACCTTTGATATACTCTTTTGGACTTTTGGAAATAAACCTTTTAATCTGAACTTATGTTTTGATATTAAACTTAATCTGATAAACTTTGATTTGAACCTTATTATCTTATTCTGAATTGTTGACATGACCCTTCTGCCATGAAACCTTAGATATGACTCTGTTTATTATATGACATCTGACCTTGACCACAGTCTGATATCCGAGCCAATCACTAGGCATGAGGGTTTCATGTCCATGTCATTGATGCACCGATGGCATGACTCTAGGGCAGGAGAGTGATGACCTGTCCCGTCCCTGATTTTATCTGTTATGTAGGAGAAGATTTTGGCCTACTGGGGCGCATGGATGCATCCTAGATCTGATCTGATTTCTGTTATCTGTTATTATGTTATCTGTTATATATATCTCTGGTGACTGATGGTGTGTGCGATACACGTCTTTCACATATATCTAGGAGCTGATCACTCCGATTTGATACATGAGGTCACCCCTCATATTATCTGTTTACTTGAGAGGTATCCCCTCTAGATTACTTATGTGACTAGACTGTTATGATATTATCTGTTATCTGGGCTCGTGATAGATTTCTGTTCCCTTTTTCTTACACCTTATTTGTTTCTTATTCTTATTTCGTTTCACTTATTCCATTTGTTGTTCCTATTCTTTCATTTGACTTTGTTTCTGTATGATCTGTATTTTCTGATTTCCTTTGTACTGCTATCCGTTATCATTTCTGTTATCTATATATCTGTTCACTGAGCTTTTGAAGCTCAGCCGCATTTCTTTTCCTGCGGCAGGTTTTAGTAGGAAGCTGGGAATGAGTGAGAGTGTACCTCTAGACTTAGAAGGCTTGGTAGCTATTCTGGATTAGAATTGGATAGAAGATATCGTGTTCTAGAATTAGTTTGAAATCTTTCATTGTAACCTTGAAGGTTCAGTATTTCATTTGTAATCATTTGAGATTTTTGTATTCCTGTAAGATGTATGCTTTGTTATGTTCTGATATGAATCCATTGTTGTGATATCTTTACCCTTGTCGGGTTGGGGTGTTACAGATAATAATTCGTCAATAGATGATAGTGAATTGCATGACGAATACAACAAATTATGTGTAGTTAGTACTAAGATCTTAGGTAGAAACAAAAAGCTAAAATTAAAACTAAAAGAACTAGATCTACAAGTTTTAGAATTAAAAGATCATGTCAAGAGACTTGAGAAAAACAAAGAAGTAGACTTAGGATGTGGGTCATGTATAAGTCTTCAAGTAGAAAATGAAAGGCTTAAAGAAAATGCTTTAAGAATCATTAAGTTTGATGAAGGAACCAAAACACTTAATGATATACTTGAAAGCATTAGATATAGTGAACATGACCGTGCGGGTTTAGGATTTGACCCAAATCAGGCTTCTACAAGTGGTACTAAACAAGTAAAATTTGTAATGCCTGAAATGTCTAAGTCTGAAGGTGACGGCACCACTAAAGGTACAGACGGCACCACTAAATTTAGTGGTACCGTGGTACCGTCTGGTGCTGAAGACAAAACTGGGTCAATTCTGAAAAATAATTTAAGTCCTAAACCAAGTCACGTAGCTATAAATAGTACTAGAGTGTCTACACCAAGTAAAGAGGAAGCCAAAGGCTTTTACAAACCATTGTCATCTCCCGAACATGGATTTGTAAAGCGTGACACTAGGTCGACTACTCCTCCACCTAGAAAAATAAATTCTCCCAAACCTCGGTCTAGAACTCCTCTACCGAGAGGTAACTTTAGAAGACAAAATCATCCAAGTAACATTCCCGTAACTTGGAATGAACGTCAACGACAAAGTTACTTACCATGGGAAATGTGTCCTCCATTCTCACATCCTAAACTGACGCAACAAATGTGTAGGATGTTTAACTCTAACAACTTTGGACCCATGATATATTGGGGACCAGATCTTTGAACTTCTGTTTTGCTAGGAAAACAAGACTGTAAATAAATTTTGGAGTCTAATAAATGGAGTATGATTTGTGATCAAACAAATCTTGCGACGAAATAGTCAAGTCGTGTCTCATATGCTGAACATTCAACAAAGGTAGTCCAATCTTCTAGTTTTAAGAGTAACACCTCAGGCACAGGTACGCTTTCTTAAAACACCCTTTGTTAGTAGAAATGCTTGGCATGAAGTAGTGTTAGTATCTAACATAGTAGGCACTATCACAAAGAAACAAAGATTCACAATTCATCATGACGAACTCAACTTGTCCAGAAATGTATGATGATCGATCTAAGATCATGCGTGACAAGTTTGAAACGAAAATGATGAGTGAATTAAGTTTCTTCCCTAGCCCGTAGATAACTCAACCTAAATAAAGTATCCCCATAAACTTTAGTATACTATATATATAAGATACTTAGCTTATATTTACACCTATATCCACAAATACAAATCTCACAAGAGATGATGAAGGTGAGTGAGTGGATATTACTAAGTTAGGGGCATAATAGGTAAAGTAGTTTACCTAACGGCAAGTAGGTCCATTATCATGAATAGTGTTTGGCTTTGTGCCCACTTGTAAGAAGTGCCCCAAAACTTCTTACATCAAAGTGTTTGATGTATTATCAGATACATCAAAGGTACTACACACTTGAGATTACGATATCTCAAGGAGATTGATGTAGAAAATGTTTCTATACCAACTCTGATAATGAGAGAGTAAATGTGGATTGAAACATAGAGAGTAATGTTTGTACCTTCATAGGTTGATTAACAAACTTCTTGGTTCCCCAAGAAAAAACTACTCTTGTTGTCTCCACGACCGAAGCCGAGTACGTAAGCGCCGGAAAGGCATGACAACAAACACTATGGATGAGACAACCCCCTATGAAGAGTAGCAGTCAAGATGCCATTAGACTTGACCGGGAACCCTGGAGATATTAACGTCATCTTTCACGTCTCATCATATGACTTCTCAAGTCATTCCTCTCATCCCGCTCATGACTATTTCAATATTTCTATGGAAATATTAAAGTCATCCCTCGCGTCATACCGTATAACCCTTCATCCCCTCTATGACCTCTCAAAAGTTTCACAGGAAACATTGAAGTCATTCTCTACAAATGACCCATGACTCTTTACGTCATCTTTCTCACTCGTCTCATGACTTTTAGAAATTTCTCTAAGAAATTCTAAGTGATTCCCTTTCTACTCGTCACATGACTTCTTGAATATTTCAAGGGAAATATTAAGTCATTCCTTGCGTCTCGTGTTCAGACTAATTAAATATTTCATGGGAATTATTATAGTCATCCACCAAAACACGACTCATGACTTCTATTTATTTCACGGGAAATATTAGAAGTCAACCCTCATCCAATGACAACTTAGTCAATTTCCTTGGAAACACTAAGGTCACTCCGTGTCATCCTGCTTAATCATTTTCATCAAAAGTTTATTAGGTATAAACTTTTTCCTCGTGTCAAAAAGTCTTGCTAAATAAGTAAGATTAATCAGCCAATAGTCAAAACAGAAGGAAAAATGGCTCAATCAGACACACGGCTCCACTAAATAGTCACGGCTCCACTAATGTTTAGTGGAACCGTGGTGCCGTGCATCTGAAAAACGCTCCCATTTCCTTTCTTCTTCTGCACAACCTTTCAAACTAACCCAAAACCACTTCCACTTGCTGTCAAAACCGAACCCAAACACCAAAATTCAATTAAGCTCTTGCAAATCAAGATTGAGGCATTGGAATCAACAAATCCTAATCACAACAAAACTAACTATGAGTAATTCATTCTTAATTTCTTTCAATTTGAGTCTAGGGTTTGTTCTTGTGTTCTAAATCGAATTGGGGATTTTCAAATTTTGTTAAACCTTTGTGAAATTAAGACTAGGATTAGACAATGTAGCATTCACATGATTCCCTAAACCTAGGATTTTCATAAACCCATTTATGTTGCAAAACCTAGTCCGAATTTAATCACTAAAATCGGATTATGATTGATTGCTTGTAGTGGAATCATGTTTAGGATGATTAAAATTGGATTAGGAACGATTCACATTGAAGCTTTTCAAACTTAAGCTTTTTGGCGCCACGATGAGTCGTTTGCCAAACACCCCAATTCGATCATTTTTTGAAAAACGTCACAAGTATAGGATCATGAAAACTTTTTCATGCATTGTTGATGCAAATTAAAAATGTTTTTGCATGTATACGCGAACTCTAAAATATGGGTCGAAGTACATAATTAAAATGTATTGTTCGACATATTTGATTGAGCAAAAATGAAGTTAGGAGCGTTTGGGTAATCTCATATGTTTCATTTTAGAGTCGAGATTATCGCATCTCCACATTGTTTACACTTAGGCACACACACACCCTAGAAATATGATCATTAAAATGCAACGAATTAACATGTACAAAAATAATTTTTTTGTAGGTAACAATGCCTCGTAATGATTACCAAGATACCCAACACTACATCCCTCGTCTTGTTGATGACCCAAATATTCCCATTAAACAAAAAGCTTATCTAGCCAAAGTTCAAGATCGATACATACACGAAGGGCGTGTAGTCGATGCACTCTATGTCACGACAGACAAAATCCATGTCTATTTCCCTTCTATCGAGTTCGATTGTTTATACAAAATAAACGATCAAGTATGTCCTCGTTTTATTCTCGAGTTTTATAGTCGTGTCCATACCTACACTGATCTTGACGGAAAATTCTTTCTTGATTTTTGGATTCGACACCAAAATATCATCTTGTCTGTCACCGAGATTGGTCAGATTCTCAGTGTTCCCTCATATGGTCAGTGTGCATTCACTAAAGACCATTCTCTAGAGTCTCTTTACTACAATCTTGAGAACGAAGGTGCTTATCATACCGAAATTCCTGACATTGATGTAATTAAACAAGTAATCCAAATTCCTCGTGTCACCAACACATATCAAAAACGTGATGGTTCTATTTTCTACCTCGACCCAAACAAAATCTACCTCAAAGAACTTCGTCCCGATATTAGAAATTGGGAACTTCTTCTACGTGAAAACGTGTTAAGCCTTGTAGGCAATCGTGATCATGTTTCACCAATTCTTGCCCATATGCTCTACTGTCTTAGTATCGAGGAGTACTACTAACTTAAGTTTTATTAAGCTGTTATAAATAAGGTCATGGCAATGTCCATCATACATTAACTTGCTTGAAGTGTTCTCTTTTAACACTTCACACTTGAACATGGTTAATTTGCTTAGTTAATTAACCTTTATGTTAATCAATCTTGCCTAGTTCATGCATGTTATCTTATTTTACTACATGCACTAGATGTTAAAATTGCTTGAACTCATGCATGCTTAATAGTTGCCTAAATACATAGATGATCAGATGATCATGTTAGTTGCTAGTTGAAACTAGCTTTAGGAATTCTATGTGTTTAGTGGTTTGAGGCTTTGAGATTTGCAGCCAATGGATTCCCCAGAAATTTCCCCATTTAGGCTGCCTAAAACCAGCAGACCTGGAAAGAAGGTCAAATGGAGGCCACGGCTCCACTAAATTTAGTGGTGCCGTGGTACCTTTAGTGGTACCGTGCCTCTGGAAGACAAAAAATAGAATTCTCTTCCACTTTTTGACTTTCTTTCCCTGAAAATCTAAAAACACAACCTGATTCCCATGCACCCAAATCCCCAAATCCAACATCCTTTTCAACCTTACATGTCTTTTATTTGGCTATTTAAGCTAACATCATGCATTGCCATCCTTACACCTTCACACTCACCATACAACCACTATGTCTTCCACCACTGCTTCAACCTCACACAAAAACAAGAAACCAAGATTCAACATCAAACCAACCAATCAAACCACTCTTGTTGATCAATGGATCAAAAGTGTTCACACACCACAAACCTCAACCAAACCTTCCAATGAGATGATTCTCATTGATCTCACCTTGGATGATGAAGATGATATACACACACCCATAACCTCTACCAAATCATCATCTTCCTTCACTACACCCCAAGCTCCATCCAAGGCAACCTCAATCGTGGAACCAATACACATTCACCTCAACCAAGTCCCATTCCATCACTAGCCTTAACACTTAACTCATCACCATCAACTTCCCTTGAAATGGGAACCAACACATCATCCTCATCACTTTCACCATCACCACAACCTCTAGCTCTCACCCTAACCTTATCACCAATCACTCCTTTTGAGTTTGGGAGCAACACATCATCATCTTCCCTATCACCATCACCTCAACCTTTAATGGGTCATCCCATCCTTTATCCCCTACAACCACACACCTTTAGTTGTGCTTGTTGCCATCACAACCTAGAACTCATCATGAACCTTAGAGATGAGCTTAGCTTTAGGTTCTCATACCTAGAACACCTCCTCACACCACCCATAGGACCCATCATCCTTCCACCTCCTCCACCACACAATAGCCCAAACTAAACATGGTTATGTTTAGTCCCTCCAATAAATGCTTAGGAACTCTTTTGAAGTTGGAAGCAAATCTTGAAGCCTCATATTACTATTGATGTTTATGTGTCTTCTTGTTATTTTAATTTGCTTTCTTATTGTAGTCATACTCATGTATGACATTTATTTTAGTTTTAATGGGCATTCATGTGGTTGTTTTATTTTTAGCTACTTGGCTAATTTTCTTCTTGTCTAGTTGGATATTTGTCAAATGTGCTACTTGTTAGATATTGTATATGTGTTATCTAACCTTTTTTTGTAGCATACACCATTGCTCGATTCCTTGGTATTCTCCAAATAAGGGGGAGTATAAATCAAGAGGGAGTCTTAGTCACCTTTTTGATTAGACAAAAAGGGGGAGAAATGGGAGTAAACTCATTAAAAACTTGTTAAAACTAATTTTAACTTAAAAATGAGTTTATATTTTGTCATCATCAAAAAGGGGGAGATTGTTGATGCAAATAATGTTCTAAAAACGTTATTTATATCTTTCGATTACTTCATGTTTTGAGGATGACAAAATGTGAAATCACGTTACGTTAAAATTAACGTAAACAAGTTTTTAATCGGAAGATCCCGTTTCTACGCAAATCACTCTAGAACAAATTTACAACTTGAAAAATGATCAAAGAAGTGAATTTGTGTTTTGAGACTTCACATTTTAATGGGACAAAACATTTTTTCAAAAATACACATGACAAATTATTTTTGAATTATTAAGAAATGTTTTAATGGAAAAATAAGTTTGAAAATCACAACAGCTATTTTTCCCCCCAAAATCAGCTCCAACCTTCCCCAAATAAGTTTTCACCAGAAAAGACAAAATTTGGAGCGTCCTAGTCTAGGACGGCTCCACGGTTCCACTAAATTTAGTGGAGCCGTCCGTACAAAATTTTCTATAACGTTCAGATTTTTCTTGCCTATAAAAACCAACCCCATTCACAGTTTTTCGGCACCCTTTCACACAGAAAAACTTATGAGTTTAAACCTCTCAGAACTTTCTCTTCTTTAGATCATTTAGATTAGTTTTATTTTGTTTTAAGAGTGATCCAATCATCCACCAAGAGATCCTCTTCATTCCTCTTCATTAGCAAGAGAAGAACACAAGTATCCAAGTTGATACAAGGTGTTATTATTCCTCTTTATTAGCAAGAGAAGAACACAAGTATCCAAGTTGATACAAGGTGTTATTATTCCTCTTCATTAGCAAGAGAAGAACTCAAAGTATTCAAGAAGATACAACAGTTATAGTTGTTAGGTTTTTGTAACACTTGTTACAACCCTTGTTAGGAACACGTTTTTATTACATTACAAGTCTTGTTCATTTTGTTAACATGTTGCACGATTTGGACTTTAAAGTTAGCTTTAAGGACCGGTCCATAAGAAGTCCATGGGCCGGCCCTCTTATTCTTTTCTTTCAAGAAACATGTAAGGAAATGTTGCCCTATGTGTTGTGCCTATAAATAGAGGTGTTGAGGCAACATTTCTCTTGTTGGTTTTTCATGTATTATGCGTAAGCCTTGTCCTTGAATCATTCGAATATTGAAAGCCTTCCTTTCTATCATATTCTCATCTTATTCTCTTTAGCTTATTAGCTTATTATCTTTTCTCTATTAGCGTAGCTTAATATATAGTAGTCGTACAAGTTTTACTTTGTTTTTACGTGTGTGTATTTGAGATATTTGTGACCTACAAGTGGTATCAGAGCCAAAGGTAGTTAAGTTTAGTGTTTTAGAGTTGATTTAATCGTTATTTCACTTGGTTTAATTGGTTTACGTAAGTTTTTGTGGTTCATTGCTTTAAAAGTGTGAAAAACGCGAGTTTTGCAAATCGTTGCTTATTCCTTTTCATCAAATCTTCGTGTTTTAAGGATAAAGTTGTAAACTTTGTGCAAATTCGTTGTGTTAATCGCTAATATTCATTAGTTGTACGATTTTCATCATCATCCAACGTTTTGGGTTGAAATTCGAAGGAAAAGGGTTTCTCGCAATTGGTCTGCAAAAATACAAGGGTTTCTCGCATTTGGTAAAAAGGGTTTCTCGCAATTGCTAGTTTAAGGGTTTCTCGCAATTGGACTGAACAAGGGTTTCTCGCAATTCATCAGCTTCTTCGGATTTGGTACTCAGTGTTTCCTTCCTTGTATAAGTTTGTGAAACTACCTCGACTTGGAATTATTCTCATCTTTTGTATAAAAGTTTGAGAAAGTGATCGAAATTGTAATTTTGAAAATCTTTCGAAATTGCTTGATCTTTCGCAATTCAGAGTTATCTCTCGCAATTGTTAAGTTCTCTCGCAATTGAAATTGTTTCTCGCAATTACAATTCTCTTTCGCATTTGGTGAATCTCTCAGAATTACTCAGATCTTTCGAAATTGGATAACCTCTTTCGCAATTCAGAATCTCTCGCAATTCAAACAGTGTTTCTCGCTATTGGACAAAAAACCTTAAGTAAACTTAAAAATCAAACATCATAACTCTTAAAACACATCTTAATTATCTAAAGATCCAACAAAATGTCTCAACCACCTCACTTCAATTACTACTATCAGCTACAGCAATATCCTCAACAACAGCAATTTCATCCTCATTATCAACAACAACAAGCATTCGTGCAACAACATCAGTTTATCTCTCCACCACAAGTATCCCCACAACAAATCATGCAACAGAATCAATTGCTGAACAATCCATCCTACTCCAGAGAGCCACATTGGTTTAACAAGATGTGTGAGGCAATCAGCAGTCAACAATCCCAACATGAAGCTGGGAATCAGGATACTCCACCTATGCTGACACCTGGTAACTATGTGCAGTGGGTAAGTAGATTTCTCAGATTCATTGAACTCTGTAAACCCCATGGGAAATATCTTAAGCAAGTCATTGAAGAAGGACCCTTTCCACTTCCAGTAAATGTTGTTCCAGGAACTACAGAAAGAGATGAAACATCAACTCCCATTGCTGTCGCTAACTACACAAATGAACAAACACTGCAACAAGAGGCAAATCAATTGGCAATGTCTTACATACTTCAGGGGATTCCTAATCCTATTTACTGAAGTATTGATGCTCAAAAGACTACCAAAGACATGTGGGAACATGTGCATCTTCTAATGGAAGGGACTGAGTTAAATCAAGAAGACCTTGAGTCAAAGCTTTACATGGAATATAACAATTTCATCATGGAACCAGGGGAGACAATTGAATCATACTACCACCATTTCACAAATGTTGTAAATGACCTCGATCGTCATGACATCAAGTTACCTAAGATTGCTATCAATTCAAAATTTCTGGGTTGCCTTGGACCAGAATGGCAGAAATATGTAACATTTTTCAGGCAAACTAAGAAGATTGGTGAGGTCAAGTATGGACTAATGTATGACTTTCTGAAACAACATCAATCTGAGGTAGATAAGGAAGTTGTAGCACAAGGCGGTTTCATCCCAGTACCAACACCTAACTCACTTGATCTCATTGCTCAATCCAACTTTCCACTACCAAATCAGGAATTTGGTCAATCATCTTTCCAATCAAGTTTTCCACCACAACCTTCTAACCAAATCATCCCATTTGAAGCACCATCACAATACTCAGACAATCAAACGGTTCCATATAACAACTCAGATTCCATGTTGTACTCAAACGCTGATTATGATGAAGAGGAGGATGCATTCAATTCTCTTAATGAAGCATTTGGATTAATTGCTAAGGCATTTGGCAAATTCACCAAATCCAACAACCATCTTCGTTCATCTTCCAACACCAGGAATCAAGCTGTTATTAATGATGGCAGAGTGGAAATTCAGAATCGGTCTTCGGGCAGATATGGTTCAGGAAACAGTGGAAACTTTGGGTTTCAGAGGTTTCAGTCAGGAGGGAATAGGTTCAATTCAGCATGGGGTAACAGGAACAGTGTGGGTAATACTCAGAGCAGAAATCAGATGACTGGGAATCCACAGAAAGGCATTGTAAATACTTCAATTACATGCTACAACTGTGGTGGGAATGGTCACATGGCAAATGCATGTCCAAAGCCTCGTACTATGGGCAGTGCATATCATAAGGAAGCTCTTCTGATGGCTCTTAAAGATGAAAAGGCAGCAGGAATGTTGACACAAAATGAGCAAAGCTTCATGGCAAATGCTGCATCTGATGATGAGATGGAAGATCTTGAGGCAAATGCTGCAGTAATGCTCATGGCAAACATGCAAGAGATGAACATGTACGAGACAGGCCCGGTCTATGACACCGATGGTCTATCTCAGGTACCTGATCCACAATGTCTGATACATGAAATTGCTTCACCATCTGCATCTTCATTTACAAATGACAATTCTGTTCAACATGATTCATCATTCTCATCTCCATCAGATGATCGAATAAACACTGTTGTATCATTTGATGATGATAAAACCGTCGTTTCATTTGATGATTCAATTGACGATGAAAATTTGGATCATCTTGAACAAAATGATCCTTTGCCTGATCAAGATTCAGAGCTTCAGGCCTTGTTAATAACCACCCAATCACAAATTGAAAAATGCAATGAAATCAATAAAAATCTGAAAGAAAAGATTGCATTGTTAACGAAGGACAATGAGTGCTACAAACTACAACTTTCGGGATATCTAAAACAAGATAAACGTGAAAAAGGTTTTGAAATTGCTTTCCAACAAGAGTACGTAAAAGTTCAAAATTTAGAAAGTCAAGTTCGTGAGCTAACCGTTGCCAAAGCTGAGCTTCTCTCTCAAAAAGAAAAGGATCAATTTGAATTCAAAAAACAAATTGATGCTTTAACTTCTGAGTTGTTAAAAACTCAATCAGAGCTTTCAACATCTCAGCAGGATCTTCTTGAAGAAAAGCAAGCCACTAGGAAACGTGTTGACTCATATCTTGAGGAAATTTTGGATTTGGAAACCAAACTCAAAGAATTTCAAAATGTTGTGTATAAAACGGGTAATTCTGTAACACAAATTCAAAAACTAACTGTGAAACCGAGTCCTAAAGGAGTAAGTTTTGCACTTGGAAGTGACAAACCCCGTAATTTACACATAGCACTCAAAGACAATCCTAAGTTATACAATGCAACATTTTTGTTAGATGATACCTTTCAACGTGTTGTTATGTATTCTATTGATGAAGAAACTGATTTTCTTGCACACAAAATTGAGGGTCGATCAAATTCACAAAAAGAGTTTTCAAGAGTACATTATGATTATAATGCACGACCTCATTTGAGCAAATCATTTTTCCCTCCTAAGGACCATCCAGAACAAACGTTAACATACACAAACATAAATGCTCCTTCGTCTATAACTTCTGTCCCCACAACTGCTGCACAATTCAAAGATTGTTTGACAGAGGATCTTGTTGATCCACAAATGCCTCCAAAATGTCGGGTTCTTCGATATTTTCAGACATTTATGGACGACATTTCTCGTTTGGAGAATGAAATTGAGTTTAGTTCTCAAATTCCTGTCTCTTCTTTTCTTTCTCCTGTTCAAAAAGAAAAGAAAGAGATTCTTCAAAAGAAAATTCTTCCTCATGTCAGAAATCTGAAGAAATGCGCAACAAAATGGGAAGATGAGTTATACACGGAAGTAGCATCTATGAAAACCATTTTCAAAGCTAAAGATGAAAGAAAAAAAGAAAAATAAAATTCGTTTAGGGTACGCAAGTGAAAAGTTAGTGAAAAAAAAAAAAAAAAAGTGATGAAAGAAAAATAGAAAAAGTCAAAAATATAAATAAAAGCCTTGATGTGGACCTCATTTTCAAAGCAACGGTTCTCGAGAGAAGATTGAAAACTACTTAACGTCTTAATTTAGTATCTTTATAGGCATAAACATATCGAAACGAGAAAATATGAATAAATTCATTTCTCACCAAAAATAAAATAAATAGAGGAAATTAGGAAAAATGGGAGCAAGAGGTAATTACACAAGTAACTTTCATGGGTAGTGTTGGCATCTAACTTCCAAATAAATAATGATTTCGTTTTTAAGCTTAGTTTGGGGACTTGTGAAAAATCAGGGACGACAAATTTTATCCGTATGGTCACTTCTTCATGAGTCGTGTTTCCTACTCGTTGAACCTAAAAGTTATCGTGAGATAATGATTGTCAACAAAGCCGTCACATGATTATGATAAAAAATACAAAAATATAATAAAAAGAAAAATCGGGGAGTTTTTAGAACTTAAGATTTCTTAATCTCTTTTGAAAATTTTGCTACTTCTCAAAGTTAGTAAAAAGAGATTGGAAATTTTTGGTTTTGAAAACGTGTTTTTATAACATTGCGTGAGGACACAGCAATATCTTAGTCTGGGGGAATTTTGGTATGTGCTTAAACACATACCTTTTCTTGACCAAATTAAGACCAAAACGACCAAAAAACTGACCAAAATGCCAAAGATATTTGTGTTTTTGTGTTTGTTAATATGCAGGTACGGATATCCCGAAAAAAGGAAAAAAACAAAGAAAAAAACAAAAAAAACCGAGCACGAGATTGGGAAAGAGTATTTAAAGAGCCGAAAGCCGATGCCGGGAAAGACATTTTTCATTTGGAGTTAATTCAAGCTCAAAAATCCCAAAACGGCCCTTGGATTATTCTCATTTGGCAAAATTGGCCGTTGTATTATCTTTGAAGAAATGCTGGTTTTTGGTCCTTGAAGTTTCAACAAACTACAACTTTGGTCCTTGTGTTTTATCCCATTTATCTTATCCTAATAACAACCGGATCCACAAAACTGTTAGCCCACATCAGCGAAAAACTAAATAAAACACAACCCATCAAAACACTACCCATCCCCTAACTCTTTAAACCCAACCAGCCCACCACTAAACTTAAACCCAGCCCACTATCCACCTTGACCCGACCCACCCATCTCTTTTGTAACTAATACCGAGTTAAAAACAAATATGGTCAAACCCCCAAAACCAAGTCAAAATCCCTAACAACAATTTAAACACTGTTCTTCTTCTAAATCCCAAACCCGCTAAACCCTAATCCCGCTTATCTGTTAATCCTCCCCATGTCACTCTCACCACCACTTCCGTCCAAGAAGAACAAACATGGGTTTGCCTTTGGTCCCCCCCTCCCCACCTCAGCGATCCGAGACCAACCAAAGCATCTAACGGCTACAATGAAATGTTGTGGAGAGCAAGAAATTATCCAATGGTCATAAAAGAAGCACAAGAAGCATAGAGAGACTCCCCTCACAGAGAAAGCACAAGAAGATGAAGCCCTCCCTATATATATAGCAGATTTTTCAGATTTATTTTTTGTCCACTTTTCATGTTTTAGAAAAGTTAGACCATTTTTATTGTTGCTTTATTAGTGTAGTGTTTAAATTAAGTTGTAATTTACTCAGTTAATTTCATATAATGCAATTTCAAGTTTTTTGTTCTTGGTCAAACTTGGTCAACTGCTTAATTTCTTCTCATTTTCTTCTTTTTGTTGCTTGTTACTGCTTATTTTAGTTCTTGTTTAGGTAGTTTGTTGATTGCTTGTTCTAAGATTTCTCTTAGAAGCTTAGATCAGCCCCTTAGTTTTAGTAGCCTGCAATTTTTAGGTTCCCTCATTTCCAGCCGTTTTGATTGATTTTTAATTCATTAGACATAAACCCTATTAAGCTAGAATTTTGCACTTTTAATCTTTAGTTGCTTGAGTATCTGTTACCAATTTTTGTTGGATTTTTAGATTTTTGTTAGCAGCTTGTTAGTAGCTTTAAAGCAGCCCCTTTTGCCCTGCACACTCAAAGCATCAGCAGCCACTCTAAGTGTTCATTGAGATCATTTATTGCTTTTCTGCTTTTGATCTTAGGTTATTCCTGAGATTCTTGTTACAGTTAGATTAAGCCAAGTTTAGTTTAGCGTATTTTAGCTTAGAATCAGCTTAACTGTCTTTTAGTTATAGCTTTTGCTTAGTAGAATAGCTTGTTTACTATTTTGCCACTTTAGCCTATTGTTCATCTTTTTAAAAACTGATCTGTGAAAATAATCTGTGCTGAGCTTATTGTTGGTTTTCAAACATTCTTTCAGTTTCATAGATTGTTTATTTCACTTGTTGGTTAGTTTTTAAAAAGAAAAACAAGAAAAAAATAAGTTTGCAAAAAAAAAGTACCAACCATGGGAATCGAACCCAGGACAGTAGGCACACAACACAGCTTCCTTATCACTGCACTCTTAGCCTTTTCTTAGTTAATTCCAACACAATTTAATTTAAAACCCTTATTTTTACCCTTTTTCTTTTTTTTAGCTTATTCGACCCTTGTCTACTTTTTCCCAGCTTATTGAAATAAGCTGGGACACTTTCTATATTTTTCATAGCTTAAGTTTAGTATAAAGTATTTTAGGAAAAAATTTCGGAATTTTCTTTTTCCATTTAATATTTTTAATCAATTATTTTCTTTTAAATAGTTTTTAAATTATGAAAAATTATTAAAAAGTCAAAAAAATATTTTTCTTTTTTCAAAAATTTTCTTTTGTCATTTAAGATTTAGGAAAATTATCGTTCGCATTATTTAATTTTCGTTTTTAGTAGATTTTTGAAACACAAGAAACCCTCGTCTTTACAAGCATTTTAATACCAAACCGAAAACGATATCCTCAATTTCACACCTTGCAGGGAGAACGAACCGAGTACACGCTTATCCGGTATATTACAATCGATTTTCGCGGTTAAACCGTCGCGGGTTGACTTTTCTTCGTGAGAGGTTTGGCTTGTGACGCGTTTCGCGGGATATCAACGGGAAAAGGTACATTTTGGTAATAGTTGATGACTGCTCACGATGGACATAGGTCTACTTTCTTAGGACAAAAGATCAAGTTCCTTCAATGGTCATCACATTTCTCACAAAGATTCAAGTTCAAGTCCGTAACACCGTCAGAATTATTCGTACAGACAACGGCACTGAATTTAAGAATCAAACCCTTTGGAAATACACTGAGAAGAATGGGATTGTTCATCAATATTCAATTGCTCGCACTCCCGAACAAAATGGTGTAGTTGAAAGCCGAAACCGTACACCTGTGGAAGCAGCTAGAACAATGATGATCAATGCTCAATTACCAGATTATCTTTGGGCTGAAGCTGTTAATACTGCATGTTATACTCAGAACCGCGGCATGATCAACAGACGACACAACAAAACTCCATATGAGCTTAAACAAGGCAGAAAACCAAATATCAACTACTTTCATGTTTTTGGAGCACTGTGTTACCCGAAAAATGATAGAGATGATCTTGGTAAACTTAAGGCTAAAGCAGATATTGGGATATTCGTTGGCTACTGTGAGAATTCTAAGGGATATAGAATTTGGAATCGTCGGACCGGGGTAATTCAAGAGACTATACACGGAAATTTTGATGAACTCACGGAAATGGCTTCTGAGCAAGATCGCTTAGAACCCGAACATAACCGTCTAAACTTCCCTGAATCTTCGGCTGCACCCTTACCTTTTAACAGGAAAGATCTGGAAGATTTATTTGCACCAATGTTTGATGAAGTTTGTGTTAGTCGTGCATCAGATGCTTCCACCAGTTCCGCTGCTCAACATGTCCAAAATCAAGCACCTAATCAATCTGCAACTACTACTATATTAGTTGATAACAATGCACCTCAACCTGAACCCTCATCACCCATGGATCAAACACCTCCACCTGCAGTTGAAGATTCTTCCCCCACTTCTAACCAAGTTCCCACACCTTCAGATTATGACGGGAATGCATTCTTCAATCCATTTGCTCCACCACCAACCATTCCAGAACCAGGAGAATCATCCTCGAGCAATATGGACCCGTCAGATCACCAAAACAACATTCAACATTTTCCATCCACCCACAAATGGACAAGTGATCATCCCTTGGTAAATATAATTGGAAATCCTAACAACCCAGTGATCACAAGACAAAAACTTCACTCAGATAGTGAACATTGCATGTATGCACTCACTGTCTGTCAATCTGAACCTAAAAACATCAAAGAAGCCCTTACATACGACAACTGGATTGAATCCATGCAAGAAGAGCTGGATCAATTCAAACGTTTGGAAGTTTGGGAATTAGTTGAAAGACCAGATGGAGTTTATGTTGTTGGATTGAAATGGATTTGGAAGAACAAGCTGGATGCAGATGGTACAGTGATTCGTAACAAGTCCCGACTGGTAGCAAAAGGGTATAGCCAAGAAGAGGGTATTGACTTCGAGGAATCGTTTGCTCCAGTGGCTCGGATTGAGGCAGTTCGAATGTTTCTGGCATACGCAGCCCACAAGAACATCACAGTTTATCAGATGGATGTGAAGACGGCATTTCTCAATGGACAACTCCGAGAAGAAGTGTACGTGTCACAACCAGAAGGCTTTGTCGACCTAGATCATCCTAACCATGTATATCGGCTCAAGAAAGCACTATACGGCCTTAAACAAGCCCCGAGGGCGTGGTACGATAAACTGTCTGCATTTCTCCTTGCTAATCATTTTACCATTGGAACTGTTGACCTGATTTTATTTATACAGACACATGGGGAAGACATTCTCATTGTTCAAATTTACGTAGACGATATTATTTTTGGTTCAACCAATAAAAAATATTCAAACGCTTTTTCTAAATTGATGAAACAAAACTTTGAGATATCTATGATGGGTGAACTTAAATTCTTTCTAGGATTGCAAGTTCATTAGTCACCCCGTGGCATATTTCTAAGTCAGTCAAAATATGCTCAGGAAATCCTGAAAAAGCATGGTATGACCAGCTGTGACACCTATAACACCCCAATGTCCTCCTCATCCCCGAAGTTAGATGCTGACATACATGGGACACCCATTGATCCTATGAAGTATCGTAGTATGATTGGCTCGATCATGTATCTCACGGCTAGCAGACCGGATGTTGTATTTGCCACATATCTTTGCTCCCGATATCAGTCTAGACCGACTGAACGGCATTTGTCAGCCGTTAAAAGAATCCTTAGATACATAAAGGGAACCATTAATTTGGGGATCTGGTATCCAAAGGATTCTGGGTTTGAACTTGTTGCATTTTCAGACGCTGACCATGCAGGGTGCTTAGACACAAGGAAAAGTACATCCGGAGGAACACAGTTTTTAGGTGACAAGCTAGTCTCTTGGCAGTCAAAGAAGCAAGATTTTACCTCCCTGTCTTCAACAGAATCTGAGTATGTAGCCATGTCTGCCTGTTGTGCTCAAGTCATCTGGATGAGATCACAACTGATGGACTACGGTTACATATTCAACAAGATTCCGATGTATTGCGACTCCAAGATTGCCATTGCCATTTCATGCAACACAGTACAGCATTCGAAGTCCAAGCATATTGATCTCCGGTACCATTTCATCAAGGAACATGTGGAAAAGGGTACTGTTGAATTATACTTTGTGGGAACTGAACACCAACTGGCGGATCTGTTTACAAAAGCCTTGCCTCATGCAAGATTTGTGGATCTGGTTCACCAGATTGGTATGAGATGTTTGACGCCAAATGATTTGGAAAAATTTCTTACAAACAATTAACAAAGTCAAACATCTCCAAACATCTTTGTAAATACTATCTAAAAAAAAAAAAAAATGTGTGTGCAAGTACAAACCCTTATTCAACATTTTGTTCCTATTAAACTCTCTTTATTTATTTCTGAACAAATGTTGAGGGGGAGACACAAAAAAATTTCACAAATTTTTTAAAATTTGTACTTGCATGTTTTCTGTAACACTGTTGCTTTGTATTGGTTATGATGGTATATCCTAAGGCTTATTTGCTAAATGATTAGGACTTTGATGGTAACAAAAAAAGTTTAGAGGACCATAAGTGCTAAATATTGAAAATCGTTTGGTTAGGATTAATTGTGCTAAATATTGAGGTTAAGGGACTAATTGTGCAAAAAGGTTAAAAGTTAAAAGTAAAGAGTTAATGCCCTCTGACTTAACTGCGTTATTCATTTACTTTCACTGCCATACCTGTGTCTCGCATTTACTTCCATTCAACAACCTAATCAATGGCTATCATTGATTCTGATCATCCGTTCAAGTTTTAACTAATCCGTGAGTGTTTTTATGTATATTAAGTGATTATAACAAACGGTTTTCAAGGAAATAGAGATCCAACAGTGGATTTTGTGTATAATGATTAGTCGTAATTCTAGGTCTTGCGTAGATTTGGGGATTTTTAATCCTATGTGTTATGAACGATTATGATTGTACTTCTGTGCTTAGAACATGATTGTATAACATATATGCATGCTTAATCGTACCAGAAATCCATATGAATGTTTATTCTTGAATTTAGGGTTTATGTTCATAATTTGGGGAAAATCGAGTGCGAATGTTTTGGTGTAATTAGAGAGTTGTTGTGTTGTTGTTATGATGTGAATTGAACATGTGTTGCCTCAGATTAAACCCAGAAAAATTTATTAGCCGTTAATTGAAATTTAGGGTTTATGAAGAACACGATGCACAAGCAGTTTGATTCTAGAGATTTTGTGGTTAATTCATGTTATAACTTGGACAAAATACGAAAAATAGCTACGTGAATTCATTGCAATTAGCGTGATATCATTAATTTGTGTTAAAATGAAATGCAATGAAAATTCTTGGTGAAAATTTGTCGTCTAACGGGTTTCGGAATTTCTTGTATAAGATATTCTCGAATTTGCAATTGCTTTCGCAATTGTCATTTGCTTTCGCATTTGCCATTGCTCTCGCAATTGGTGGTTGCTATCGCAAATGGTAATTGCTCTCGCAATTGAAAAACTTTTCTCGCAATTGGAATTTTGGTCGCATTTGAAAATTTTTCTCGCAATTGGTATTTTCTCTCGCAATTGGTAATTTTTCTCGCAATTGGACTTTCTCTCGCATTTGACAATTTTTCTCGCAATTGGTATTTTCTCTTGCAATTGGTAATTTCTCTCGCATTTGTCAAAGTCTCTCGCATTTGACAACTGCCTTCGAAATTACAAATTTCCTTAAGTCTTGTCAAATTAAAGAGAAGGTTCCTTATGCAAAATAAAAATGATCAATTCATAGATTAACGATTGCATAGTCATGTTAATAAAGGATGTTATGTGCAAACACTTAGTCTCAACTAAAGCTAACACACATATATCCTGCAAATTGGTTTCATAATGTTGTTTCAGATTATCCACAATGTCTTCACAACAACAAAAACGACTACTTCCATTGATCATCAAAGCTGAATTATTCCCACAAGGATTCATGGCTAAGTAAGGCAAGAACAATTCAAGAGTGGTCTTTGACAACATCAAGTGTGCTGAACCAAGTTGTCGCATTGTTATTGAAATCCTCAAAAGACATGAATGCCGTAGTATTTTGGAGGATTCAGATAGTATTCCTGAGTTATACATCCATCAGATGTGGAGCACTATCAACCCTGATGACAGTAACAAATTCTTCACATGCACTCTTGACAGAAAACAAGTCAAAATCACACCAGCACATCTACGTGAAGCTTTATCTCTACCTAATCCACCGGATATCTCACGACAATACTGGCCTTCACCCACTGAACAAGACATTCTCAACTTTCTCATTGGCATTGGATATGATGTAGATCCCAATCTTCCACTCAACATTATCTCAAATATCAATGCTAAGTCCATTCCTCAACCATGGAGAGCAATGTACTACATTCTGATTCGATCAGTGTCTGGAAGAGACAGTGGTCACGAACATCCAAGACTTTCTCATGCTCAACTCTTCTGGGGAATTGTTACCAAACATAACCTTGATTTTGCTGCTATTATCTGGGAAGATCTTATGTTTCAAATACATGCTCAGTATAAAAAACCATTGACTAAAATTCCATTTGTCCGTTACACTAAGTTGCTGATCAGTCTTCTCCTTGATAAGCATCATGATATTTCTAATCGACCCGAAGACAGAGAAAGACATGTGATAAAGATGGACACGGATTTCAACTCAGTATACTTTCCAAAGGATAGCACTCACAAACAAGGTCTTAAATTGTTTGAGGTTCTACTTACTGATGAGATCAAGGAAACACCTGCTTACGAAGATTACATTCAGGCTTATGAAAAGAAGCTTGTCGGCATAACTAAACTAACTGAGGGAACAGGTTCTTCCAAGACTTGTTCCAAAAGTAGTAGAGCTAGTAAAGCTGGAAGTGCATCGAGTGCTTCAAAGAGACAACCCCCAAGCAAGAGGAGAATTGTAAAGACTGCTCCAAAACCAAAAGTTGAAGACATTGGTATTCGTGATGAATCTACTGAATCCTCTGAAGACACTGAACCAGAATTGGAAATACTTAATGAGAAAGAAGCTGAGTTTCAAACACAGCTTGACATAGATAATGCAGCTAAGGCAAGTATTATACAAAAGAAGATTGATGAAGAGAGAAGAGCAGATCTACATATAAGAGTAATGAGGGAATTGGAAGAAAAGAAGAAGGAAGAAATTGCTAAGGGAGCAGGAGGATCAGGAGTCACTCCAGCACCAGTTTTATCCCCTAATCCGGTTAATCAACCCGGTTACTCAAAAACTTCCACAGTTCAGCCAGATACGGTTAATCAACCCGATATGGCTACATCTACGGTTCCCCCTCCTCAATCAAGCTCGGTTAATCAACCCGACTTGGAGAATCAAACACAATCTGAATCAGAAAAGATAGTCTTCACAGAAAATGAAATTTCAGATTCAATGTTTGACGACATCCTACATCAAGAGGAGGTACATCACCATGATAACACTGGTGAATGGGGAAATTCTGATGAAGAAAAGGAAATTACTGGATCAAAGGCTACAAAAGTTGCAAATGAGCTGGAGGCACTTGCTGAAACAGAAAGGAAAAGGAAGGAAGAAATGGAAAGGAAACAAAAGGAGGATGATGAAGCCGATAACTACATTATCTCTCCATTTAATGATCCTATGGATGTTAATAAGTCTCCTCAACAACAACCACGAGATCAGACTCCTCCCATTCCTTCTCTAAAACCTATCACACCTCCTAATTCACCTACCAAGCATTCAACTCCTCTATAATCACCTAGAAACTCTCCAAAACCTTCAACTTCATCTCACAAGGATCCTACACGTCCAAATTCTTCATCATCTATACCTTCACTCACTCCATCACCATCAAAATCACCATCACACAAAGGCAAAGCAACAATGGCAGAAAGAATTAGAACAATCATGAAAGGCAAACATGTCAGTAAAATCGCCAAAGTCACAAGAGTTGAAGTCCTCTCACCCATATCCAGGCAAATAAAGAAAGCAGCCAAACTTGCTCAAGCAAGAAAAGAGAGCAAGTTGCAAGAACAAATGACAGAGATGAAAAACCTTGTCAAGGATCTGTCTGATCAAGTCAAGGAGATGCAGCAAACAAAGCAGAATATGGATGAGTTTCTTACTTTTGACATAGAAGATAATATCAAAACTAAGACAAGACATTATGTCAAATGCTTCACTGCTGATCTTCAAAAAAATATTAACGAGCATGTCAATGCTCAACTTGATATCAAGGTCAAAGAAGCAATCATCTCCAAATCTGGCTTTAAGAAACTCAAAGACTTCACCACTGAAGAACTCGAACTTGAACTTCTCAACAGATTCCATGCTATGACATCTCCTTCTCCTGAAGAAATCAGTCTCATAAAGTCTATTAAAGCACACATTGAGAAGGTTTCTTGCAAAGTTGCTGCTGATAAGGGTAAAAGGATTCGTGATGACGACAATGAGGACCAAGATCCAAATCCTACACAGAAGAAACAAAAGACAGGGAGTGGATCTGGTATTCACATTCAGGAACCAACAGAACAGAAAACTTCTTCACCACCTCCAAAACATCAAGAATCTGGTCCTAAGGAAACCGAGCATCACTTTGAACATTTCATAAATGAAGACATTGAGTTTCAACCTCAAGATGATCCACCCCAACCACCTCCAAAACCGGCAAAGTCTAAAACTTCCAGCAGTAAAAAACCATCTGAAGAACCGGCTGTGGTAACATGGTTGGATACTGATGAAGATTTACAAGGAAATTACTGGTTCGACCATCTTGCAAGGGCTCAGATCAACAACGACGAAGCTTCCAAAATAGAAGATAGCACGTTTGAATACACTCAGAAAGTCAAACATGCATTCAACATTAAGAAGATGACAAAAAGAGAGCTTCGTAGAATAAAAAATGATGCCTTCATTCTTTTAAAAGATAAATCTGCAAGTGCCGCTGAGTTGGAATATCATCTGGAGAACATTGCTCGGGCACTATCCAAAGACTTCGATTGGACAAATCCAGATGTATTCAGGGAAGGTGGTCTTGACAGTAAGAAACGTCCATACATCACTGACTGGACAAAACCACTTCCTGTGATCCGACCATACCATGGAATGTCAGAAATCCCATTCGAATTCTTCTTCAATCAAGATCTGGAACTACTCGTACATGGGGCTTCTAGTAAAGTCAAATATGCTACCTCAATCACATTCACTCCTGCTGCGAACTACATCAATCCTGCCATTGAGGAAGAAGCTAGACACCGTAAACTCTTCATCAACAAACTTGCAAAATATGATCGTGACGCTGAACTTGGAATTCACCACTGGTTTGACAAACGTAAGTCGTGGTACAAGTACAAGCTTGGCCTCATGGCATCCCGTGAAAAGGTGTTCAGTGATCTTCGTATCAAGGCGGTGCTTGATGCCAAGGGATCACAAAAGCTTGGCTACACTTTCATTTCTGAGATCACTGTTCGCAGACAAGATGATCTACTTTACACGTTCAATGAAGCAGATTTTCCTGCAGTCAATCTCAATGACATTGAAGATTTGTACTTGATGAAAGTACAAGGGAAGCTGAATCATCTTAATCCTACTCTTTTGTATGCGTTTAGCACGGCTATCTGTCACTTCATCAGAAGAACGATTATCAAAGAACGTGTTGAGGATCTTTAGCTTGGAGTTGAAAGCTATCAGAAGAAGTTGAATCTTGAGGAACCCATGTTTACTCTTACTGACAACAGAGAGCCTCCGTACTTGCTCAAGAACGACCCTGTCTTCGGATTCGTCTACAGAAGAGCTACAAATACTAACCGTTTCATGCCACATAAAGAGATTCACAAGTTCTGTGAGGACACTCTGAAGAATGTTCGAGATGGGTTAGTTTCACGAGTTCAGGATCAAGTATTGAAGAAACACAAGAAATGGAATCATCATTAGCTTAGGCAAGTCAAGAATTTTATCTGGTCGATCGAAGAAAGGCTCTACCGAAGGGATCAGATGAGGAGGTCGGAAACATATGTTGGTGGTCGTCCTCCATTTGCCATCAGATTATTTCAGAGGACAAATCCACAATTCACCACTTTTGGCAAAGGCGGTTAATTGTAAGAATTTGATTTCAATATTCATTATTCATTCATAATTCTTACTTATATATGACTGTAAAATGACAACGGCTTGTGCACACATAACAGTGTACAACCCGGACCCCAAAGAAAGGACCCTGAGGTACGCTTCAGTGCCTCAATCCTGAAAAAGGAGCGAAAGCTTCTTACTTATGAGCAGAATTAAAACCAGAATGTTTTCTAAAGTTTTTCAAACATTCTGCTCATAAGGACAAGTATTCCCTTGTTAAGGGGGAGTATTTGAAAATATAATCTTTGATTCAAAAAAATATAAATGTTCTTGAAATTCTTCCCTAAAACTCAAAAACAGCATATTTTAATCATAAACGTTTTCCAAAAACATCATGAGTATGCTATTTTTGAGGGGGAGAAGTAAAAGATGATTAAAATATGATGTCTCATTTGCTGGAATCTCTTGTGCTCATTCTCAGAATTGACTCTCGAATTGACGATAGGAAAAGTTAGTAGTCGAAAGGACATGTCCCGGACGGGGAATAATTTCAAGCCAGTATTAACTGTTGATGTAAGCGTGTCACGCAAAGGACGTGTCTGAGTAGAATGTATCGATTTCAAGCGATAATCTTTGAATCTGATTTGGACGGGTAATAATTTCAAGCCAGTTTAACTGGTGATGTAAGCGTGTCTCGCAACGATCAGATTCATTGAAAGTCAATCAATTCAAAAGTGCCAACTCTTTCCAGCATGTACAAATTTCAAAATTATTACTTACGCGCACATGTTAAGGGGGAGTCTTTCTGATAATCATCAAACTCTGAAGGTTTCAACAAAATGTCTTTACAAATTATCGACACTTTGAGAGATTTTCAATGGTTTTGGTTTTACAGCATCACTAGGATAGTCATGGAGTTATAAGGTGACTAAGGTTAGGGAAAAAAACCGTCCTATGATCCGCCAGAGCCGGAGGGATCTACCCAAGGACAATACCAATAGTTTAGAACTAGAAAGTCCTAGGTATGATAATAAAAAGGAGAAAATGAATTAAAGGAGAAAGAAGGGGTTGAAGAATTAAAAAGAAAAGCAAATAAAAGGGTGAAAAGAAATAGCCCTCCATTTGTTCAACCTTAGGGCAGACACCGGGTTCAATTCATAATCTACTGGTTGATGAGCATTACCGGTATTGAAGACTAAAGACGTTATGGACCCAGTGACGCACTAATAAACCTTCTAAGCCACTCAAGTGTCTCTCAAAAGACATTTGTTTCATTCACACGGAGAACCCTTCATAATCTATCGACCTCTCATTACGAGAGTGTTGATATTGAAAAGGAGGCAATCTGCTCCACGCCTCCGACGACCAAACAAATGTGCACTAATTGAGTCTAGAGCCATGAGATTCATCAAAAGATCTCTTAGGTACACTTAGAATTACTCTGGTGTTCTACATCATGGGCATCTGTTGTAACTTAGGAAAGTGTCCTTCGCAGATCTTAGCAATCTGCCGAGAACATTCATGAGAGAAGTCACAATTTGTGATTATCAATGATTGAATGGAAATCCTGCCAGAACAACATCAAACAACTCTGACAGCAGGTCACTTTGGTAACTCCTTGTGGGTTACGCTTAGTGTTTGCTCCAAACGGTCTACAGTCGTGGGGTGATCTCCAGCGACTCACTGAATCGTGGGTGCACTTCGGTGTGTCCGTGTTATCCCTTTCAGGGGAATCCGGTTCAGAACGGTCTGGGTTAGGATTTGAGAAAGTCTTCACACTATGCTGTTGACAATCTCAAGTCTGAACCTGTATGTACCGGTTGGTTCGTGCTGATGCTGCTGTTGCTACTGTTGATGCTGCTGCTGCTGCTGAGGAGCTGGAGTTCGACCATCAAGACTCCATCATGTTCATATATTGAAGAAATGTTCTCTCAAAGACTCAGTAACATCAAAAGTTCAACATGTTATATAGTAAAGACATAAGTTCAAGCATCTCAACCTTTCTCAAGTTTAAGATTAAAAAAAAATGAGAACATGTTGCAGAAAACAAATCAAAGACATATGAGCATGATGGAGAAGACAAGAAGACGTTGGAGATTGGCAGATTGAGACAACATTATATCATCTTATAACAAGAACAAAGAAACAAAGATTATAAAGACGTCGGAAGCCTAAGAAGCAAACAAGACGTCGAGCAACATTGATGATCAAGACTTAGGGGGAGATTGTTAGGAACACATTTTTATTACATTACAAGTCTTGTTCATTTTGTTAACATGTTGCACGATTTGGACTTTAAAGTTAGCTTTAAGGACCGGTCCATAAGAAGTCCATGGGCCGGCCCTCTTATTCTTTTCTTTCTAGAAACATGTAAGGAAATGTTGCCCTATGTGTTGTGCCTATAAATAGAGGTGTTGAGGCAACATTTCTCTTGTTGGTTTTTCATGTATTATGCGCAAGCCTTGTCCTTGAATCATTCGAATATTGAAAGCCTTCCTTTCTATCTTATTCTCATCTTTTTCTCTTTAGCTTATTAGCTTATTATCTTTTCTCTATTAGCGTAGCTTAATATATAGTAGTCGTGCAAATTTTACTTTGTTTTTACGTGTGTGTATTTGGGATATTAGTGACCTACAACCTTGTTGTATCATAGCATACATCAAGTTTATTTATCTTTTGTGAGTGAGAGTGAAGAACAAGTGTGATCTTATAGAGATAGTGGATATCTCTTAAAGCCAGTGGGCTTGTGTGATTGATCAAGAAGATCAAGGGTCGATAGATTAGTGTTAGTTGAGTGAGTGTTGATCATTATGTTCGTGTTGAGATCTTGGTGATCTCGTGAAGCCATTGGGCTTGATTGATTGGTCACGTGGACCTTGGGAGATTGGTGCTAGCTAAGATTAGCACTCGACATCTAGCTTAGTGTCGGTAATAGGATAAGCGACGTGTACGGTTTTCTCCGCCTGAAGGGAGGTTGTTGATATAGTGTTTGAAACTCTCGAGTGTGGTACTCGGGGAGTAGAGTAGGGTGAAGAAGAGCTTCGTAGCCGAACCACTATAAATCCTTTCTCTCGGTTTGATCTTTCCAACTCTACTCTTTACTTTTATTATTTACCATTTGTTAGCTTAGTGTGTAGTTCATATTGGTGTTGATTGATTACACATAGAGTTCGAATCAAAGTATCCAATAGCAAACTTTTAAAACAAGATTTTTTAAAAGAAATTAAAATCGGTAAACTATTCAACCCCCCTTCTAGTTTCCCACAGAGATGTTGGTTCGTTGAACCAAATGGGCGGTCCTCTCACACATGATACATTCATGTCTCGGAGGTGGAAGGGTTGGTTCTTGAGTGGGTGGTGTCGGTGGCTGATTGTTTGATGGTGGAGGTGCTGGAATGTAGTTGGGAGACATAATGGAGGACATCAAAGTGGATTGCAAGTCCATTGCCTCATGAAGGTGGGAATCCACCATGTTTTAGAAAGCATAGAGGCGGTCTAACTCCTCATAGATCTCTTGTTGTTACTAGGGTTGGTTGTTCCACATTGCCTCATCAATGAGATTAAGTGTGGATGTTGGTGAGGGTTGTTGAGGTTGTGGTTGTGGTGGCTCTTGGTCACAGTAAAGAGGACCGTGGATATCCTGATAAATGGGATGGAAGAGGAGAGGTTCTTGACCTTCAAAGGTCATAGGAGGAGGATTGGTAGTCCTTGTTGGAAGGACATCCAAAGTTTCAAGATATGGGTGTGGTAAGGTTGGAGGAGTAGCAAATAACTCCATTGTTTGTAGTTTGGGTAAGTGTGATGGTGATGGTGATCTAGCAGGCTGTGATGGAGCGGGTGGTGGTGTGGTGGCTATTGGAGTGATTGTTGGTGGTGGAGTATGGTTGACTACATTTGATGGTGTGGGAGTGGAGAGGGTGCGAAAGTTCTCATTAGCTATGGGTGAGGAGATGTTGAGAGGTGATGACTCCTCTGATGAAGATGCCAGGTTTACAAAACAACATTGTTTAACACTTATGCGAGCAGTCCCGCGTGGTGGTCTGTTGGTGGAAAAGTTGTTGGATTTTGTCATGGTTAAAATGGGAAGGATTACTAACAAGTATATGGATGATACTGAGAGTTGGTGGTGAAGGTGTGAGTTTTGATTAACTAAAGGTTCCAATTTATAGACAGGAAGGATTATGGAAATTGGTGTTTGGATTTGATGGTAATCCATAGAAGGATTGAGGTTCCTAATGATTTGGAAAAAGAAATTGTGCTAGTCACATCATCTAAGTCAACCCATAGAGATGAAGTTGAGTAAAATGTTGAAGATATGCAGTTAAGGCAAGGTTTGAGTGGGAAATCTATTGATGTGATGTTTCCACGGATTGCATGGAACCAAATTGAGGGTTCCTTGCTTGTTACAGAAAGGTAACTTGACGGAAATTTTGAATTTTCAAATTTTGGTCGGAAATGGATTTCTTATGATTCTAATTGTTCCTAAATCATCCTAATGTGCCTAATGATCAGTAGGATAATCCTAAGAACTAGAATCAACAATCTAAGGATCGGGATTAGTTTGGAAATTTTAAATAGTTACTGTGGAATAGGCGGATCCAAACGACAACAAGTGCGGAACAAAATTTTTGGTTCCGCGGAATCCGCAGGGTGAAAATTGGCGAAGCCAAGAAATACAACAGACGGAACCCAAAATTTGGTTAACAGTAGGCATTTTAAACTACCCGAAACCCGTTGAAATCTCGAAAATTATCCTAAATCATATGTAATTAATTAGTTGTGATTGTTTGGAAAGAAAAACACAGGTTTTAACACATGAGAACACATAGATCAAACTGATGAAATTGAACTTACCATAAAATGATGTTAAGCCAAACGGTGGCTTAAGCACGAAAATCGACAACAACACGTGTTATCGTCCTGAAAAGTTATGTTAGTTAACAGAAATGTATCACACCAACATAATATTCTAAGAACACAATAATTCAACACATCATTGTCTTGAAATTGTCTTATACCAAACATTCCCTAGCCCTCACTTCTTACTAAGCTTTTTGTTGAGTTTCATGATCCACCGTCCAATGTTCTTCATCATTCCTCGAGTTTAACGAAACTCTCAGATTGGTTGTCGACGGGAGGAAGTTGACTCATGTACTCGGGTGGAGGAATCCTAGAATTTGGCAAACCATCATCCTCGCTAACCGATGATGATGATGATGAGGTGGGAGGATGAGCTCGTTTTCTTCTTGCTACGGCTACCCGATGATTGCTAAGTGGTACAAAGGTGTGTTTAATCTCGGTGTATTCGGGAACAAAACCTCTAGCATTTCGAGGAATGGGTGCAAAAGCTCTATAAAGACGGGTGAGAAGCATCCCGTAGGGCATGGCAATGGTGCCTTGAACTGGAATATCGGCCATTCTTTTGGCGATATAGTAGGCGAGGTTGAATGGTTGGTGGTTTGACACACAATAGCGCATATAGCAAAGACTTGCATTGACATGGTCTCTATTTCCTATGGTGTTAATCACGTTTTCCCTAAGAACTTCTTTGAGCTTCTTGAATTGGGGCCTAAGTTCGTTTAGCTCCATGTCAAACGGATCACGATATACCTCTTTTCCTCAACTAGTCCTAGTGTGGGAGGTTCTAGGAACAAAAGATGAGCACGGATGTCCTCTTTTGGGATTAAAGGTGTGTCGTATGGTGGCATACGATCAAGGTTGGAATCGAGGATGGACAATGACCATTTGTCTGAATAGAAGCATTCTCCTTGACTTGGAACACCTAAGACTTCTCCAAATTGATATAGAGGGATGTTGAACTGAGTTTGGTTTACTTTGAAAGGGACATTCATGTAACCATAATCATTTGTGCTAAGACCTATAGTTGCATAGAATTTAAGTATGAATCTAGGGATTATGGGTTCATCAATATCTAGGAGACAATCGAATCGAATGGCGGCAAGTTGTTCTATAAGAATGGTTCCTTCTAGGAAAGAGGGGTCTACGGTTCTACCCTCATGTACATAGTGTTTTTCTAAGGCTTTAAAGATTTCAACTTGGTCCTCGGTGAGTCCTTTGGTTTTATGGTGTGGAGCTAGGTATTTGACGGTTGCTTTGTGATCATAATAGGTCACAGGAGGCATGATTATCCTAAACACGAAAATTACATAGTTTAGTTAAAACTATTGAAAATACGTATATAGATTTCTAGTGTGTGCCTATATGGGGACAATGTGGAGGTGCGGTTATCTCGACTCCTTTTGATGCATGAAAATTTTGTTAATGCAAGTTTTATAACAAAATAAGAGATAACCTAAAAGCTCCTACTTCAATGTATCTACGATTGAATGTACCCAAAAATACATATTAATTATGTATTCCCTTTAGCATTCAAGTGATATTATGCAAGTGATGTTTAAAAGCATAATGTTTTTGTATTTGTATGAACAATGTTCAAAAATCGTTTTTCCCAGTCGTGAGAAGATTTTGATAACAATTTTTCATGGGGTTTTTGATGAATTATGATAATGTCCTACAAGATGCAATTCCTAATTAAGGAAAACATGATATGTGAAGCAATTCAGTAAATATGTTTCATGATTTTTCTAAAAATATGCATAAACCCCAGGTTTTGATTTTGTGCATGAAATAGAAATCCTAGACTCAGATCAGGAATGTAGATGTGATTAGGATACTTACAGAGATGATTAGATCATAAATGGGTGGAAGGAGTTGACCTAAATTGTGAGTTTGGTTGATTTTGAATCGAGTTCCAGTAGGTGATATGTTTTTGGGAGTTGTGATACATAGTACATGTTGTTTATTTATTATACTAAAAAACTGACTCAGGGGGCCGCGGATCTGGCGGAACTAAAACAAGGGGTCCGCCCTTGTTGTCGGTTGGTTCCGGGGATCAGGCTCAGGTTTTTGGTTTTTGGTTAATCAAGCTAAGGTTTTATCTACACATTAGGTTCCATTAGTCCTAAACCAAATCTAAGAAAGCTAAAAGGTGCTCTCTTAAGAGGTTTAGTGAGAATGTCGGCAATGTTGTCCTCTGAGGAAACTTTCCCGATTGAGATGTTTCCCTTCTAAACATTGTCGCATAGGAAATGGTGACGTATTTCTATGTATTTGGTTCTAGCGTGTTGGACTGGATTTTTGCTAAGATGGATACCTCCTTTGTTGTCGCAAAGAATGGGAATGTCATTGAGTTCAATTCCATAGTCGACGAGAGCTTGTTTCATCCACAGTGCTTATTGACATGCCTTTCCTACAGACACGTACTCGGCTTCAGTTGTTGATATCGCTTGGGCCGTTTGTTTCTTGGCAAACCATGAGGTGAGACAATGCCCAAAAATAGTACAAATACCAATTACAAGTGCTACTTGTAATTTTTCTATCGACATGGTCACCGGCATGGTCTGAATCGGCATACACTATGGTTTCCATACCCGTTCCTTTGGGATACCATAATCCTAAATGTGTAGTGCCTTTTATATATCTAAATATCCATTTAACGGCCTCAAGATCGGATGTTTTGGGATCTTCTTGAAAGCGTGCTCATAGACAAACACTAAACATAATGTCCGGTCTACAAGCCATGAGGTAGAGTAAACTATTAATCATTCCTCTATATTTAGTGCTATCTACGGATTCACTTTTGTCATCCTTGGTGAGTTTGGTTTCGGAGGACATGGGTGTTTTCATAGGTTTGGAGTCTTCAAGACCAAATTTCTTAAGCATATCCCTTATATACTTAGATTGGTTGAAGAATATCCCATCATGTAATTGTTTAATTTGGAGACCTAAGAAAAAGTTTAGTTCCCCCATCATACTCATTTCAAACTCATCATGCATGATTTTTGAAAAATCATCGCATAACTCTTGACAAGTTGAGCCGAATATAATGTCATCCACATGTATCTCGACTATGATAATATGTGATCCCTTTTTCTTGGTGAAAAGAGTGTTGTCTACTAGGCCCATGGTATACTTATGGTCAACTAGGAAAGTCTTAAGTCGATCATACCAAGCTTTTAGTGCTTGCTTAAGTCCGTATAACGCTTTCTTAAGTTTGTAGACATGATTAGGCTTTTTAAAATCGGCAAAGCCGGGAGGTTGTGCAAAATACACTCCCTCATTAATAAAACCATTTAGAAAAGCACTTTTAACATCCATTTGAAATAATTTAAAGTCGTGTGCACATGCATATGCAAGTAATATTCTAATTGACTCAAGCCTAGCGATGGGTGCAAATGTCTCGTCGTAATCTATACCTTCTTGTTGATTGTAGCCTTGAGCTACAAGCCTAGCTTTGTTTCTAAATACTACTCCATTTTCATCTATTTTGTTCCTAAATACCCCATTTAGTTCCATTTATGGTTTGATTTTGAGGTTGAGGGACTAATGTCCAAAACGTCATTTCTAACAAATTGGTTTAGTTCTTCTTGCATCTCTACGACCCAAGATTCATCTTTTATGGCTTGATTAACATTTTTAGGTTCAATGGTTGAAACAAACCAAAAGAAATTACTTTGGTTTTGGACTTTTGACCTTAAGGTTCTTTCGTTAATTTTTCCTATGACGTTGTCTAATGGATGACTTTTGGATTCTTTGATGTTAACTATTTCCCTATTCACGGGTTCATCTTCTTTGTCATTTTCTACATTTTCTGGGTTTTCAACCATTTGACTTTCAATTAAGTCATCATCTCCCAAAGGTGATGTCTTAGAGGGAGGTGGACTTTCGTCGAATGTTACGTTCAACGATTCCTCGACTCTTGAGGTTTCTTTGTTCAAAACTATGTAGGCTTTACTATTTTGCGAATACCCGAGAAACACACCTTCATACGAATTTGGGTCGAACTTGGTGAGATAATCCTTAGTGTTTAAAATGAAGCACTTGCTTCCAAAAACTCTAAAATATCCTAAAGTAGGCTTTTTGCCTCTATATAACTCATATGGAGTCTTTTTCAAAAATGGTCGAATTAATACTCTATTTAAGATGTATATGGATGTATCTACGGCGTGACACCAAAAATTTTGTGGTATGTTTTGTTCATTTAACATTGTTCTACTCATTTCTTGAATTGTCCTATTTTTTCGTTCTACTACACCGTTAGATTGAGGAGTCCGAGGAGCCGAGAAATTATGTGTTATGCCATTAGCATCACAAAAAGCTCCGAATTGGGTTTCGTTATCAAATTCACGACCGTGGTTGGTTCTAATAGACACAATGTTATTTCCTATTTGATTTTGAATTTTCTTACTTAGAGTTTCAAATTTATCAAATGCCTCATTTTTAGTTTTCAGAAACTTAGTCCAAGTATACCTAGAGTAATCATCTACTATTACCAAAGTATAGAAGTTTCCCCCGTAACTTTGTATAGCGCACGGACCAAACAAATCCATGTTGGGAATTAAACCAACAGTTGGTACTGCTCATACATAAATTAGTACTGCTGAAGATCGTTCAAGAATACACTATCAGTACTAAGCCAGTTAATACTGTTGGAACAAGAAGTTGGTACTGTTTATAAGATAAAGATGAAAGTCGTGTGAAGATATATATGGAAAAGATATAATGTATATCTTATTAATATAGATTTATACGGTAGATGGTTTACTTGTAAAGGACTCCTTGTCCTATAAAAGGAGATCCTAGGTTAAGTTTTATGTACATGCATTGTTGATAGAGCTTCACGATTTCATTGTAATTCTTGTGATATTCAAAGATCACTCGTAATATATTGAAGCTATAATCGTTTGGTTAAACTGTGTGTTATCATTCTTACTGTTACATTCAAACAATCATATACAATCACCAAACACTAAATCTTCTAAGTACTTGGTAGTAAATTCCGCGTGCTACTAATTATATACTCAAAGTATCTCCAACACAATTCGTGTGTTTAGATTCGCTCAAGTGGTATCAGAGACAGGTTTCTGATACTTTGATTTAGAAGACCCAAAAGTATTTACTCTCTTGCTACCAAGAAGATGGACATGAAGACACCTCAAACCTCAATCCTTGCTAAACTCCCCATGCTGAAATAGAATGAATACGATATATGGCGGCTCAGAATTGAACAATATTTCATGGTGCAAGACTATTCACTATGGGATATCATTATCAATGGTGATTCCTTCAAACCGACTACTTTTGAGGAAACACATGCTGATGGTTCAAGACCACAAAGCTCAATACTGAACCAGTGACTAATGATGAGAAAGTTATGAAGAAGAATGATCAGAAGTCTAGGAATTTGTTACTAATGGCAATTCCTAATGATCAAATATTAAACTTTAGTCATTATGAGACTGCTAAGACTCTTTTTGAAGCAGTGGGGAGAGATATGGTGGCAACGAAGCTACCAAGAAGGCTCAAAGAACTCTGCTTAAACAGAGTTATGAGAAATTCAGTTCCTCAAGCAATGAAACTTTGGATCATATCTTTAATAGGCTTCAAAGAATCATTAGTCAACTTACTGTGTTAAAAATTGTGATTCCACAGGAAGATCTTAACATGAAGTTTCTGAATAGCCTACCTACTGAATGGAACACTTATGTTGTGGTTTGGAGTAATAAACCGGAGCTGGAGAAGATGACATTGAATGAACTCTACAACAATCTCAAGATTGTTGAGCAGAAGGTGAAGAAGAGTGGAAGCACTAGTTCTAGTTCTGGAAACACAACATTCCTATCATCTTCCAACAATAATAGTTCTGATGATGTTGAAGCAGTTGCTACTGCTAGCCCTAAAGTTAGCACTGCTAGTGTAAAAACTAGTATTGTTGGCTTGACTGAGGAGACCATATATGCATTTGTGTCAGAACAATCTGGTGGGTCTCAAATATTCAATGAAGACCTTCTTCAGATTATTGATGATGATTTGGAAGCTATAGGTTTAAAGTGGCAGTTGGCCTTGATATGTATTAGGGCTAAGAAGTATTATCAAAGAACTGGGAACAAGATTACCTTCAATGGAAGAGATGTAGCTGGGTATGATAAGTCCAAGGTGGAGTGCTATAATTGTCATAAGATGGGGCACTTTGCCAGGGAATGTAGAAGTCCTACACAACAGAGCAATGGGAATGGAAACAAGAGTCAGAATAGGAGGACAGTGAATGTGGAAGAAACTTCTTCCACAAAGGCAATGGTTGCTGTGAATGGAGCTGGTATTGATTGGAGCTTTATTGAAGAGGAAGTGGAACCAGCCAACATTGCATTGATGGCCTTTTCAGACTCTGAGGTACATATAGTTCAAAAATGCTCAAACACTTGTCATGCTTTAAAAGATTATGAAACTCTTAAGAAACAGTATGATGATCTTAGAGTAGAATTTAATCAAGTGAATTTTAGTCTGTCTAATCATAAAAGAGGACTAGCTATTTTGGAAGAACAACTTGATTTTTATAGAAAGAATGAGTCTAACTTTAATGATGATATAGCTGTGTTAAAGAGAGATTTGCAACTGAAAGATGACAAGATGAGTGGACTTGTATATGAACTAGAGACACTTAAGAAAGAAAAAAAATAAAGTTAAGTGTTGACACTCTAGAGTACACATCAAAAGGAGTACAGAAAATAGTAGAGAGTCAAATACTTAATAAAGCTAAGTCTGGTTTAGGTTATAAGTCTGTTGCACCCCCAAAAAGAGGAATGTTTGTCCCTCCAGGAATTGATTTGGCTCATATAGGTTTAGAAGAGTTTAAGGATATGGATTTTCCTGGATATGGCACTAAAATTAGTTACAATCCTGTTAAATTTGTTAAGGCTGAGGATTCCTATGTTAGTGCAAGTGATAAATCTCTCTCTGAGGAAAAGATGTCCTCTGATAGGAACTCAGATGCTCCAATTATTGAGGATTGGACATCTGATGATGAGGATGATCAGGTTAAAGTTAAACCTGATATTGTTAAGGAAGATGTTAAACATGTTCCTAAGTTGTTGTGCTCAAGTTCTTTGGATTTAAAATCAGATGCTTGATTATGGGTACAATTTCTTAAATACAATTATACACATAGACAATAGCAGTACATTGTGTATTATTAAAAATTCAGGTCAACATTCAAAAACTAAACACATTGAAATTAGACATCATTTTATAAGAGACTGTGTTGAAAAGAGGTTATTAAAATTTTTTAAAATACATACTGATGACAATTTTGCTGATTTATTAACAAACGGTTTTGATGTAGGAAGGTTTCAGTACTTGGTAACAGGTATTGGTATGCTTAATCCTTCAAAAGATTAATGTCTAAGTGTTTTTGTTTTTGTACTACTACTTTTCCTATTTGTATAGTTTATACTGCTTGGTAATTTTTTGGTACTGCTTATGGAAATTTGTTAGTCATTTGTGATAACTGTTAAAAGAAAATATTGTGTATTGTGTTTTCTTTGGTTTTGGACTAACATTTACAGGTTAAGATTGTGCTTTGGAAAGTATGGTGGTTTGTAATGTCAGGTGTGAAAGCTTGTCACATAACAAATGGTAATTGGTTCACCATGTCTAATCCACATAAGAATCAACTAGTCCAGATCAAACGGTTTTTAGTAAAGACTAATCAAATCCGTTCATGGTTGACAGTTTACCAAAAACTGAATGGTCATCAACTCACCATATCTAAGTGTAAAGAGTTGACTACTCCAAAGCAAATGGCTATTGGTAAAGACATATCAAATCTGTTGATAGCTGATAATTTGCTAAAAACTATAAGTGGATAAAAAAAAATTTCATCTCCACATTGAGTTTATCCTACTCTCTGAAATTTTTTCCTAAACAGTTTGTACTGCTAGTTTCAACTAGTTTGTACTGATGGTTTAAACATGGTTTCATACTGAGTTTATGCTCTATGATTCACCTCTCTCAGAAGGTTACACATCTGGATGTGTTGGGAGCAGTTTGAAACTAAACAATTGAATTGATGGTAACTTGTACAAAATGTCATATTGGTAGCTGAGCTCAAATGTCATATGTTCAAACGTTAATGTGTTGGTGAAGATTCTTCCAAACAAGGGAGGAATTCAAGTTTGTTTAAAGTTTGTTCAGTTGTTTTTACAGATTATTATGTAACAACTCAGGGGAGGAAATCAATTCAAGATGAAGAAAAGATTGAAGTTTATATTGGAATACTTACTGTTATGGTTTCTTCAAAAGCTTATATGTGAGGAAAATTCTCAAGTGATTGAAGATTGAAGATAAGTGTTTGAATGAATCCACCCCATCATCAACATTGGAGTTTAATTCGAATAACTTAATGATTTACACAGAAATCATAAGTTTAGTGGAGGATTGTTGGGAATTAAATCAACAGTTGGTACTGCTCATACATAAATTAGTACTACTGAAGATCGTTAAAGAATACACTATCAGTAATAAGCCAGTTATTACTGTTGGAACAAGAAGTTAGTACTGTTTATAAGATAATGATGTAAGTCGTGTGAAGATATATATGGAAAAGATGTAATGTATATATTATTAATATAGATTTATACGGTAGATGCTTTACTTGTAAAGGACTCCTTGTCCTATAAAAGGAGATCCTAGGTTAAGTTTTATGTACATGCATTATTGATAGAGTAGCACGATTTCATTGTAATTCTTGTGATATTCAAAGATCACTCGTAATATATTGAAGCTATAATCGTTTGGTTAAACTGTGTGTTATCATTCTTACTGTTACATTCATACAATCACCAAACACTAAATCTTCTAAGTACTTGGTAGTAAATTCCGCGTGTTACTATGTATATACGCAAAGTATCTCCAACACAATTCATGTGTTTAGATCCGCTCAATCCATATGCAACAATTCTAGACACCTAGATGTAGACACCATGTTTTTAGCCTTATGGCTATTATGAACTTTTTTCCCAATTTTGCAAGCATCACAAAAGTGTTGGTCGTATTTCAACTTGGGTACGTTCCTAACGAGTTCCTTAGATGATAAGGATTGGATTAGCCTCATATTGGCGTGACCTAAGTGTCTATGCCATAGAGTTGAGTTTTCGTCCAAAGATGTGAGACAAAGTTTATCTTTAGGTGTTTCGTCTAATTTCATAATGTAAACGTTATTCTTCAAAACACCTTTTCCTACGGTTAGGCCATCTTTAAGTATTTTACTTCCATTTTCACTGAAAAGGACGTTATACTTTTTGCGGCATAATTGACTAATACTAAGCAAGTTAAATCCTAAGTTATCTACATGAGGAACATCATCAATAGTGAGAGAGTCATGAGAGATTTTACCTTTTTCGATGATTTTACTTTTAAGCTTGCTACCGAATGCGACATTACCTCCGTCCTACACTTGATAGGTTGAGAAAAGGCTTTTGTTTCCCGTCATGTGTCTTGAACACCCACTATCTTTGATCCACTCATCTGGTTCTAACCCAACTTTCAAGGACACCTAAGTTAAAAAAAAAATCAAGCGTTTGGTCCCCAAAATCTCATGGGTCCATTTGGGTTAAACATTACATTATCATGGTTTACGTATGGAAATGGTGGACAAGTGTTCCATGGCATGTAGTTGGGACCTCTATAGTTCCTACTCATGTTTTGGTTCCAACTATCTTAATGATGATGCTGTGAGTTAAAGTTACTCTTTGGAAAGGGGTGTTTGGGAAAACTAGTTTTCGGTCTCTGTTGAACAGTTTTAGTCCTAAACTCATTATTAACTTGACCTTTTCCTATAGTAACTGCTGGTTTTTGTTTGTTAACAGTTGTACTAGTGGTGGGTTTTCTTGTGACCTTAACGAACTCAGTACGATCCGAAGTACAGGCCTTCTGTTTAGCAACAGTACCCGCGGACCCTTTGGTCACTACTGGCGAAACCAAATTTTTATGTCCGCCAGATCCGTGGGTGTTTGAATTTGTTGGAACAGGTTCTTGTACTTTCACTGTTTGTTTCTTAAAGTCATTTAAGTTTCCTAGTTTCATAAAACCTAGTCCGGTTTTATAATGAGGCAACTTTTGAATTCGCATTATCTCATCTGCTAAACAAGTTTTTTTTTTATCAAACCTTTTAAACTTAGATTTTTTTTTTGATAAGATCTTCCTGTGTGGTTTTAAGTGTTTCTAATTCTAGTTTATGTTCCTGACATGAGACTTCATTTTCTAAAAGTGTTGTTTTGGTTTTTAAAACTTATTTTTGTTTATGATTTTTAGAGTAATATGACACAGTTTGTTATATTCTACTTCTAAGGTTTCATCATCAATAGAGGAGTATGACGAATCAGAATGTACCTCTTCTAAGTCATGAGCCATGAGAGCAACCTCGTCGTTCTTAGGCTTGTCGTCATCACCATCACTATCGCTCCAGGCTTCACTAACAAATGCTTTTTGAGACTTGTTCTTTGGAGGCTTTGGACATTCTTCTATTAGGTGACCTGAATCCCCACACCTAAAACATTTCCTATCTACTTTTCCTTTCCTATCATCATGGTCTTTCCGGACGGATTTCTTTTCTTCACGAGGTTGTCTTACGAACTTTCCTCATCTCCTAAAGAACTTCTTGAAATCTCTAACGGCCATGGCATACTCTTCGTCTTCGCTACCCGAACTAGACTCTTCATCACTTGATTCTACTCTAGCTTTTAAGACAATGGACTTCATCTTCTCCTTTTTGCCTTTAACTATTTCCGAGTCTTTTTCCATCACCATCTCGTGAACTTTAAGATTTCTGATAAGCTCGTCCAGTGTCATGCTTGAAAAATCCTTGGATTCTTCAATAGCCGTCACCTTTGCTCTCCACTTCAGATGAAGGGCTCTAAGAAATTTCCTGAAAAAGTTCTTACTAGAAAAAGATTCATCAAGTGCTTTAAGAGAAGTTGTAACACCCCGACCCGACAAGGGTAAAGATGTCACAATAATGGTTTCATATAAGAACAAACACAAGCATATGACATAAATAATACAATTGAATTCCAATAGTTACAAAGGAAAATCCGAAACTACAAGGTTATAATACAATAATTTCTATGTCTAAATATAAATTCTTCTATTCATCTTCAATAGCTAGTAAGGTCTTCTAAGTCCAAGGTACTCTCCACTCATACCCAGCTTCCAAACTAAAACCTGCCGTAGGAAAAGAAATGCGGAAGAGCTTAAAAAGCCCAGTGAACAGATATAACAGTAACAAAGCACTAATACGGAATAATGAACAGTAAATGAATTACGAATCAGTCAGAGTTAAGGCATAAGCACATGGTAACAGTAATGAAAAGTACAAGTGTATAAGGTGTAGGAAACAGTAATCCGCTACGAGCCGAGTGACAGTAACAGTAACAGTAACAGTATTAGTATCAGTATAATCATACAGAGGGTAGACCTCTCAATAACCAGTAAATATGAGGGGAGTCCTCAATCAGTAAATGGAGTGATTAGCTCCCAGAGTGTGAAAGACGTGTATCGCACACACCATCAGTCACCAGTATATAACAGTAACAGTAACAGTAACAAATATACAGTAACAAATCTAGGATGCATCCATACGCCCCAGGTGGCCAAAACCTCCTCAACACACCAGATAAAATAAAGTTAGGGACGGGATAGGTCATCACTCTCCTACCCTAGAGTCATGCCATCGGTGCATCAATGACATGGACATGAAACCCTCATGCCTAGTGAGTGGCTCGTAGTCTCAAAATGTGGGTCAATGGTCAAGTATCAATTATCCAGTATTCAGTTCAGTTTCATAAGTCAGTTTCCATTTTAGTTATATCAGAAAGTTCATATCAAAAGGGTCATATCAGATGGGTTCAATATCAGAAGGTTAAATATTAGAAAGGTCAATATCAGTAGGTTCAATATCAGAAGGTTTTTAATCAAAGTTTCATAGTAACAGTTCATTTAAAAAGGTTTCTATTAAAGTCCATTTAAAGCAATCTTTTAAAACGGTTTTCATAAAAAATGATCTTACAAAATAGTTTTCATAAAAATGGTCTTTTAAAACGGTTTTCATGGAGATAGTCTTAAAAATAGTTTTCTTAAAACATTTTCATAAATAATTAAAAAGGTTTCCTCATCCCATTATAATATCAAGAAATCTTCAAGGTATCAAAGGGTTTGAATATTAATGTCAAAGGTGATGAACGAAGTATATCAAGTATCGAGGGAACTTAGCAAGGTTCAAAACAAGAGGTCAAGGCAAGGGTTCAAATCAAGCGGATCATAACAAGGGTTCACAATTCAAGGGAAACAATAGTAAGGTTCACAGATCAAAGGAAGCATAGCAATGGCTTAGGGAATCCTATAATGAATCAGAAATCAGAAAATCATGAGTACGAAGGCACTTTACTGATTAGGGCAGAATATCTGTACCTTATACCGCAAGTGAAAATACAACTAGAATATAAAGACCGGAAGCAACTCCTTCTCCAGTGAATCTACACGCATTCATGATTGTCTTATTATCAATACCTTATTCAAATCAGATTTCTCTTTTAGGTCGGCTTTCCATTTTTAGTAACTTCCCATTTATAGCAGGTTTCCAAAATTAGTAAGTTTCCATTTTTAGAAAGTTTCCTTATTTAGCAAGTTTCCATAATTAGCAGGTTTCCATAATTAGAAAGATTTGAGTATTATAATTTAGGTTAACTCATTAAATAATTATTATTATGGAAATAGGGTTGATTTTAACAAGTTATAAAAGTCTAGGGTTATTTATGACAAGTTTCCATATTTTAGGGTTTTAAATGTAAATATACCAAAGTTAAAGGTTTAAAATGAAAATATCACAAGTTACTCATTTTAATTCATAAGTTATCCAGAATTACACTTTTAACCCTTTAGGTTTTACCAATTTACCATTTAAACCCTTTTAATTAAATAAGTTACAAATGAAACCTTATGACATTTATAATTACACATCAAGCCCCTAGTTTTCCAAATTTACACAATATACCCTTATTTTAATAAATAATACGAACACACCCTTAGTTATATATGAATTACACAACAAGTCCCTTAAGTTATTTAATTTACAAAATAAACACCTTATTTTAAATAATTTACAAATTCGATTCTCAATTATTAATAATTACACATTAGGCCTTTAAATATCCCAAATTACACATTACACCCTTGATATATTTATTTATACGAAACAACCCTCAAATTCCAGGATTTACACTTTTAGTCCCTCTATTTTAATTTAATACAAATCGAATTACATATTTATTTAATTTACCAAATAAACCTTTTACTTACAAATTTTACACATAGCACCCCCAACTTATATTTTATACGAGTTGTCCCTGGTCTATATTATCTTACAAAAATAGCCCATGAGTTTAAATATTTACAAAATACCCCCTTCTATTTTAAAAATCCAATCGGTATAACATTTTATTTATTAAAACTCTAACCCTAAATTTCTAATCATCATCACATCATTAAACAATCATTAAAACATCATTATTAAATCAGATCTAACCCAAAAACCCTAACCCTAAATCGTATATCTAGGGTTTTCAATTTTTCCTTTATTTTCCTAAAATCCGGTTTATAGAATAATTAGCCACATGTATTCTAGACTCCAACAAATGTTAAGATAATTTTTACAGAGCTACATGATTCGTATAGAACACAGAAAAATTATATAAAAGCCTCAGAAAAATAGCATAGACGCAAATGGATTTTATTTACGTTTTTGTTCTCTATAATTCATACGATCAAATAAACTTGCATGATTTGATTTAGACAATTTATATGAGTCTTACATGATGTAAAGATCATAAGAAAAATACCATACGAATTTTTGAACGTGTGAATTTGGTGTAGGAATTTTTGGTACCTCGTATGAATAATTCGACACAAAGAAATCTCCCACGTTCGACCCAGCTATTCCACGACCCCAAGCTTATTTTTCCTAGCTTTCTTGGATGTAGAAGAACACCAGAAAAATACCCAATTACCTCCAAAAATTCGGATGAAGAAGAGAGGATTTTTGGTTGTTGATTTAGGGTTTTCGGTAATATAATAAGAAAAGATAAATGGAAGGAAATTATATAATTGATTATGGCCGAGTTTGGGGGGGGGGGAAATGGATGTATAATCGGCCTAATAATTGACAAAATCAAAATTTTGAATTCCTTGATCATTTCCCTAATTAAATTTGTAATTATCCTTACTTTAATGATTTTTTAAATATAATTAATTAAATAAAATTTATTTTCGGTTCTTATATAATATTTTGAGGTGTAACATAAATTTTTGGACATGTAAAAAAATGTTAAAAGGTTGTCTCAAAATTATTTCACTTCATATGTAGCTCATTACCAAAAGTTTGGAATTAATTTGGTGCTTTAATATATGCTTTAATTGAATTTTAAAGTTTCAGGGGCATTTTGGTCATTTTGCATGATTTCAAATTTTGGGTTTTACAACTTCTCCCCCTCTAAAAAAAAATTTTGTCCTCGAAAATTGAGGTGAAACGAAACGGGAACACAACTGACTGTGAACAGAAATACGAAGGATTTGTTTCTCATGACTCTCTCCTGTTGACCAAAGCTTCGGTTTCCTCAGAAAAGACAATTTATGCTGAATCCAGATCAAAAGAATGACATACCAGACATAATAGATGATAATCGGATTCTCTCGGAAGAGATGCAGGAAGTACATAGGATTTTGACAGATATGCCGTCCACAGAATTTGATTAGACAAATCAGATGAGAACGTACAGAAAATAGATTGTCGATAACATCAATTGACAGAAAGTTTTACAACAGAATCTAAGATAGAAGTACAGAGGTCAGGAAAACGTGCGACGAGAATCCAGACGTATCATATCGCATAACGGTCTATAGGTAGAATGAACTTAAAGTCTCACTAACGCAGACACTCTCAAACAGTTATCAAAATTTCTAAAGCTCTAAGGCACTTCTCGAAATATCTGATGCCCACAATAACTGCACGTTATATGATGTAAGTATTATCACGTTGGCCAGGCGTCATAATACTGGCATCATATAAATATGCTCTCATGATGGTCATACTTAATTTCATGTCGTGAACAAAATAACTTATCTTAATCCACCTAATCCAACTACAGTCTCAGAGGTCAACAAAATCAATGTTATAGTCAAGGCACGAATCAGAGTGATGCGGAAGCAAAGATACTTAAACAAATGCCTTATAGTCTACCCATTCCTCACTGGTCAAAACTTAAGTTCATATCAAGAAATCCTAAAGCAAGTTCTCAAGGTGTTCTCCTATGTTCTTACAGTGGAAGCCTAATGGTCCAAAACGCACAGGTCAAGGGTAAATGTATTACAAGCCGTCAACCTGGCCTCTGATACCATAAATTGTAACACCCTGACCCAACAAGGGTAGAGATGTCACAATAATGGTTTCATATCAGAACAAACACAAGCATATGACATAAATAATACAATTGAATTTCAATAGTTACAAAGGAAAATCCGAAACTACAAGGTTATAATACAATAATTTCTAAGTCTAAATATAAATTCTTCTATTCATCTTCAATAGCTAGTAAGGTCTTCTAAGTCCAAGGTACTCTCCACTCATACCCAGCTTCCAAACTAAAACCTGCCGCAGGAAAAGAAATGCGGCTGAGCTTAAAAAGCCCAGTGAACAGATATAACGGTAACAAAGCAGTAATACGGAATAATGAACAGTAAATGAAGTACGAATCAGTCAGAGTTAAGGCATAAGCACATGGTAACAGTAATGAAAAGTACAAGTGTATAAGGTGTAGGAAACAGTAATCCACTACGAGCCCAGTGACAGTAACAGTAACAGTAACAGTATTAGTATCAGTATAATCATACAGAGGGTAGACCTCTCAATAACCAGTAAATATGAGGGGAGTCCTCAATCAGTAAATGGAGTGATCAGCTCCCAGAGTGTGAAAGACGTATATCGCACACACCATCAGTCACCAGTATATAACAGTAACAGTAACAGTAACAGTAATAGTAACAAATATACAGTAACAAATCTAGGATGCATCCATACGCCCCAGGTGGCCAAAACCTCCTCAACACACCAGATAAAATAAAGTCAGGGACGGGATAGGTCATCACTCTCCTACCCTAGAGTCATGCCATCAGTGCATCAATGACATGGACATGAAACCCTCATGCCTAGTGAGTGGCTCGTAGTCTCAAACTGTGGGTCAATGGTCAAGTATCAATTATCCAGTATTCAGTTCAGTTTCATAAGTCAGTTTCCATTTTAGTTATATCAGAAAGTTCATATCAAAAGGGTCATATCAGATGGGTTCAATATCAGAAGGTTCAATATCAGAAAGGTCAATATCAGTAGGTTCAATATCAGAAGGTTTTTAATCAAAGTTTCATAGTAACAGTTCATTTAAAAAGGTTTCTATTAAAGTCCATTTAAAGCAATCTTTTAAAACGGTTTTCATAAAAAATGATCTTACAAAATAGTTTTCATAAAAATGGTCTTTTAAAACGGTTTTCATGGAGATAGTCTTAAAAATAGTTTTCTTAAAACATTTTCATAAATAATTAAAAAGGTTTCCTCATCCCATTATAATATCAAGAAATCTTCAAGGTATCAAAGGGTTTGAATATTAATGTCAAAGGTGATGAACGAAGTATATCAAGTATCGAGGGAACTTAGCAAGGTTCAAAACAAGAGGTTAAGGCAAGGGTTCAAATCAAGCGGATCATAACAAGGGTTCACAATTCAAGGGAAACAATAGTAAGGTTCACAGATCAAAGGAAGCATAGAAATGGCTTAGGGAATCCTATAATGAATCAGAAATCAGAAAATCATGAGTACGAAGGCACCTTACTGAGAAGGGCAGAATATCTATACCTTATACCGCAAGTGAAAATACAACTAGAATATAAAGACCGGAAGCAACTCCATCTCCAGCGAATCTACACGCATTCATGATTGTCTTATTATCAATACCTTATTCAAATCAGATTTCACTTTTAGGTCGGCTTTCCATTTTTAGTAACTTCCCATTTATAGCAGGTTTCCAAAATTAGTAAGTTTCCATTTTTAGAAAGGTTCCTTATTTAGAAAGTTTCCATAATTAGCAGGTTTCCATAATTAGAAAGATTTGAGTATTATAATTTAGCTTAACTCATTAAATAATTATTATTATGGAAATAGGGTTGATTTTAACAAGTTTTAAAAGTCTAGGGTTATTTATGACAAGTTTCCATATTTTAGGGTTTTAAATGTAAATATACCAAAGTTAAAGGTTTAAAATGAAAATATCGCAAGTTACTCATTTTAATTCATAAGTTATCCAGAATTACACTTTTAACCCTTTAGGTTTCACCAATTTACCATTTAAACCCTTTTAATTAAATAAGTTACAAATTAAACCTTATAACATTTATAATTACACATCAAGCCCCTAGTTTTCCAAATTTACACAATATACCCTTATTTTAATAAATAATACGAAAACACCCATAGTTATATATGAATTACACAACAAGTCCCTTAAGTTATTTAATTTACAAAATAAACCCCTTATTTTAAATAATTTACAAATTCGATTCTCAATTATTAATAATTACACATTAGGCCTTTAAATATCCCAAATTACACATTACACCCTTGATATATTTATTTATACGAAACAACCCTCAAATTCCAGGATTTACACTTTTAGTCCCTCTATTTTAATTTAATACAAATCGAATTACATATTTATTTAATTTACCAAATAAACCTTTTACTTACAAATTTTACACATAGCACCCCCAACTTATATTTTATACGAGTTGTCCCTGGTCTATATTATCTTACAAAAATAGCCCATGAGTTTAAATATTTACAAAATACCCCTTTCTATTTTAAAAATCCAATCGGTATAACATTTTATTTATTAAAACTCTAACCCTAAATTTCTAATCATCATCACATCATTAAACAATCATTAAAACATAATTATTAAATCAGATCTAACCCAAAAACCCTAACCCTAAATCGTATATCTAGGGTTTTCAATTTTTCCTTTATTTTCCTAAAATCCAGTTTATAGAATAATTTGCCACATGTATTCTAGACTCCAAAAAATGTTAAGATCATTTTTCTAGAGCTATATGATTCGTATAGAACACAGAAAAATTATATAAAAGCCTCAGAAAAATAGCATAGACCCAAATGGATTTTATTCACGTTTTTGTTCTCTATAATTCATACGTTCAAATAAACTTGCATGATTTGATTTAGACAATTTATATGAGTCTTATATGATGTAAATATCATATGAAAAATACCATACGAATTTTTGAACGTGTGTATTTGGCGTAGGAATTTTTGGTACCTCGTATGAATAATTCGACACAAAGAAATCTACCACGTTCGACCCAGCTATTCCACGACCCCAAGCTTATTTTTCCTGGATTTCTTGGATGTAGAAGAACACCAGAAAAATACCCAAGAACCTCCAAAAATTTGGATGAAGAAGAGAGGATTTTTGGTTGTTGATTTAGGGTTTTCGGTAATATAATAAGAAAAGATAAATGGAAGGAAATTATATAATTGATTATGGCCGAGTTTGGGGGGGGGGGGGAAATGGATGTATAATCGGCCTAATAATTGACAAAATCAAAATTTTGAATTCCTTGATCATTTCCCTAATTAAATTTGTAATTATCCTTACTTTAATGATTTTTTAAATATAATTAATTAAATAAAATTTATTTTTGGTTCTTATATAATATTTTGAGGTGTAACATAAATTTTTGGACATGTTAAAATGTTAAAAGGTTGTCTCAAAATTATTTCACTTCATATGTAGCTCATTATCAAAGTTTGGAATTAATTTGGTGCTTTAATATATGCTTTAATTGAATTTTAATGTTTCAGGGGCATTTTGGTCATTTTGCATGATTTCAAATTTTGGGTTTTACAGAAGTAATTATAGTATTAAACCTAGCAAAAGCACTATCAATGGTCTCATCTTCATAGATGACAAATTGTTCATATTGTTGAACCAGAAGATCAATTTTGTTATCTTTGACTTGTGAGTTCCCTTGATGAGTGATAATCAATGATTGCCAAATATCCTTATCCATTTTACACATAAAAACTCTTTCATTTTCTTTCTTAGGTAAGGCGTTATAAAGCATCATTTTGGCTTCATTATTTTTGGCAATCAGCTTCTTTTGCTCATCACTATGATGAGTAAGAGAAGTACCCACATCCCGACCACCTGATATATTTGATATAGGTTTATTATCACCTTCTACAATAATATACCACAAATCTATATCCTTTGACTTCACAGAAGTTTCAAAGCGATTTTTCCAATATATAAAACTATTTGGTTCAAATAGTAGTGGTCTTTGCATAGATTGCCCTTCTTTGAAAATTTTAAAATCCATTGATCGTTTCAAGTTTTAAAATACAATATATTTGAAAATCTTGAGTAATGTAGCTCTGATACCAATTGTGGAAAACTAGAAGGGGGTTGAATAGTTTTTACCGTTTTAAACTTTTCTTCGCTTTGTATAATTAACGTGATTTCAAACTAAAGCAAACAATCAAACAATATATAAAGCAAGTAAGGAAAGAAATGATCAAACCACATAACACGGATGTTTATAGTGGTTTGGCGACAAGGACTCTCTTCCTTGCCCTACTCCACTCCTCGAGCCTCTAACTCGAGATTTTTTCTTCACTAAGAAACAAGCTCCCTTCTAGGCGGAGAAAACCTTTACAAATCGCTTACTCCTTATCCGGTACTAAGCTAAACACCGAGTTCTTTACAAAGGTACAACCACTCCCGTTGGTTCTTTAACAAGGGTACAACCACACCCTACACTCTATGTGTTTTGAGGACTTAAACACTAACCGGATTCTACTGAATGAATGGTATAGACAATGATGTGTGAACACTAACTAATCACACTGTATCTAACTATCAAGACTTGCAACAGTGTGTTGAAGATTGTATGCTTGATCTTCTTTGATACAAAAGAGAGATCACTAAGAATGAAATGAAAGAATGTAATGGGTTAGTAATGTACAAATGAATGAATATATAATTTATGCTATATGAGTGATAGTTGTCCTTGAATGATCAGCTTGCTATTTATAGGCAAAACTGATCAGACAACTGGCGGATTTGGCGGACCCAAAATAAGGGTTCCGCCCTTGTACTGGTTTGGTTCAACGGGAACATGCCAGCTAAGAGTTTTCCAAATCTTACCAAATCTTGTCTAATCTTGTCAAGATCTTACAAAGTCAACTCCTTTGCTTCAAGATCTTACCAAAATATAAATGTAAAGTCAACTAAGATTTCCTAATGAGGTATGCCATGATGTCATGTGTATTTCCATTTTTAAGAAATAAAAATAAACATGTAAATATATATATGTATGCAATGTGTAATTCCTAGTGATCATATGGTATGTAAATGTGTTTTAAAAAGCTTGTTACTAAAATGTAAAAGACTTTAACATATACTTATACTTTCCTAAAGATAAACCTTATAATTGTTATTAATAAAATAAAGCAAGGATCGTAAAATATAAACAACGTTTTTAGGACGATATTTGTATTAACAAATTCATCTACACGTCATGCTAGTCTCTCAGGCTGAAAACCCCCTTGCGTTAGATTAGGTTTAATTAGAACTAACATTAGGATTAAAATACTGATAGATACTTAGGTGTTAATGTTCCACTCTTAGTGATCAGCACTCTACTTACCAACTAGGCCACATTGATCGGGTACACTGCCCGTTAGTGTTTGTTATAGGTTAAGTAGGCTAAATATAAATGTAAAACTTGATAATATAGTCTATACCTACAACGAAAGCACATCATAATACTAACCTTTAGCCTACTCGAGTTAAGGAATTGAGCAATCTTAAGTGTCTCACTCATGGATTTGGGTGACCATTTATGATTTTGTCTCTTTTTCTAGAATAGTGTTTTTAGTAAAGTTGATCTAATATGAATGGCTCGACCCAAAGCCTTAATTGTATTCACCCTATATTGCCTTTGGAAATTGCTTAGACCTTGGCTCTAGTGGTGGAGTTTAGTATACTCGTCAAGCGTATGTGATGCGCGTGATAGAATACACACTACGACTGTGCAAGTGAACGAGTGAATTTGTTTCCCTTTTCGTGAGGTGTTCGGCTTTGGCATTTCTAGCAGGTAATTTGTAAACTCATATTTTCTAGTAACTTGGGAGATATCTTTTAAGAAATTATAATCGGGTCTACTTAAGGTTTGATGAGGTGTAATTTTATATTGTTTTAAGGGGTCATTTAGCCTCTAAATTCGTACATATTCGATCAATTATTAACCTAAATCAATTCTATTTGAGTTTTAGGTACTCGGGAAGCAAATGCTAGAAAATGGAACGTCTATGGATCAATTGGATAAGAAAACAAAGAAAATGACAGAGTCAAGAAAAACGTCACAAATAAGACTGTGACGACATCAGAAACACAAGGTGACGCCGTCACTTGAAGATTAACAAAGATGATCAAGTTATAAATTTTCAAAGTGACTGTTCAGGCGATGGAGATGACGGCGTCATGACCAAGAATCTAAAGAGCGAAGGCGTCACAACCTATAAGGTGACGCCGTCACATTAAGACGTTGCCAATAACGAAAGCCTAATGACGGCGAGCTGACGGCGTCACAACTTGCAAGTAACGCCGTCACAAGTGTAATACAATATATATTTTCGTATGATTTTCATTCTAAGTGGGTGGAATTGGAGAGATACTTTGAGGTCCGAATTTTAAGGCTATTTTAAGGGTTTTTAGCCCCCATAACTCCATGTTTTATTGAAGATAAGTTATTTAATCCTTAATCATTACAATATGTCTATGTGTTGTATGGTTATTTGTTTGTCTTTTCTTCGATTTAACATGCTTTGCTAAACTTATTAGTGTTTACTTAGGATTGCATGAAACCTAGTTATTGATTATTGATTGTTGTCTCTTGTTTAATTGGTTGTGATATTACATTGGGAGTAGGTAAACTGGCTAGGTTGAATATATTACTAGCTTATACGTCTGACTAAACACCCAGTTATAATTAACTTGTTGTTCGTTATATTTACTGCATGAATTGCGTTTTTTGACATTGAGAGACTTAAAAGGGCATTCTTAGGCGCCGCTCAACCAGAAAACAATTCCTAGAGTATTGAATAACCAACCCCAATTGATATTAAGGAATACAATGCTCTAATTAAACAAGGACTTGGCAATTCGACTAATCAATAGGAGATAACTAGGGAGTAATGAAATTTTAAGTAAATACAATTTACCTATCATACGAGTTTCTATGATCATGTCATTAACCATGGGTCCAAATCCAAATTTTCTATGATCATGTCAACTATTCCACAAAGCAAGCAATAGACCATGCGGCCGGTGGTAAGCTTCGTGACAAGAATGCGAAAGAATCGTGGGGTACTATAGAGGACCTCTCCCTCTATGAGAACGAATGTTTGAATGACCCTCATGACTTTACAAGCAAAATGGTCAAGGCAATATCCTTGCCTTCCAATGTTTCAAACATTCCCGATCGTAGGATCATTGAACTTGAAGATCAAGTGAATTTTTTGATGAGTTCCTATGAAGTTCCTAAACCTTCACATCAAGTGAAAAAGATCGCTTCTTCATGTCAAATATGTAGTGGTCCGCACGGCACTTGTGATTGCATGAAAAATCCCGAACAAGCTTTTGCGATTATACGTCCTCGCGTACTGACAGAGCGGGAGAAAAGTGGTTCACTTTCAAAGCTGAGCAAAACAATCTTGGTGATTCATACAACCCTTCTTGGAAAAATCACCCAAACTTTAGTTGGAGTCAAAATCCAAATTTGTCTAAAAATAAATTTTCAAACCCACCTAATCATTTTCAAGCAAGCGGTTCATCCTCGAACTGTACCTTTAACAATAATCCTTCCTTCTCCAACAACTCCAATAATCTTGAAGGATTGGTATCTAATTTTATGTCATATCAAGAAGCTCATTTATCTAGGTTTGAAGACGATTTCAAACAACAACAAAGCGAGCTGACAAATAAAATTGATGCTCTTTTAAAGGTTCTTAATGATCGAGTAATGGGAGCACTCCCAAGAGACACCGTCAAGAACCCAACACTAAGCGTTAATTCTATTTCATCGGTTTCATCTGCTCGTTCTTTCCCTCAAAAGGAAAGTGAGTATCCATGCCCTTCACATCTCTTTCTCTCGGTCAATGCAATTAAAACATGTTTTAAACAAACTCAAAGCTTTCCAAAGACCAAAAACACATGGAAAACCCACCAAGTAAAGTGTCGGTCAATCAAAATTTTGAAACAACAACCAACCAAGAACCCAAATTAATTCTTAACAACGAATTTAAGGATCTCTACTTTGAACGTCCGGTTCTTGATGTCTTAACTCATGCTCCTTATTATAACACTCTTTTGGATAAGTATGTGGAAGGAGTTAAGTTGGGCAAAAATGTGTCTGATTTTGTTCAAAATAAGTTACCCAAAAAGTTAGATGATCCGGGTCTATTCGTTCTACCATATAGTATTGGAAACTCCGAAGCCTTTTACACCTTAGCCGATCTAGGATCATGCATCAACATACTTCCGTTATCCCTTTAAAGAAATCTCAACTTAAGAAGATTAGAAGAAACGGAAATGGTTGTAGGATTGGTGGATGGAAGTTTAACTTATCCGGTTGGGATATTAAAGGACCTAGTGGTACACATAGGGAGATTGACTGTTTTGGCAGACTTTCATGTCCTTGATGTTTAAAAATATACCCTAAGTGCCCATTGCTTGTTGGTAGAGTATTTTTAGGCACCGCTAGTGCTATAATAGATTGCAAGAAGTCTAAGATAGTGGTTGGTGAGGGATACACTAGGTCAATTTATGATGTCAAAGAGCATACTTATGACAATGATGACTAGCAAGAACCCCTATGGCTAGCGAAAGATAAAATATGATCAAAATATGGCCCCCGGGTTAATAGAGACTTTATAGAAACTCAACGTCCCTTTTTCTTGGAAGATGAATTTGTGAAAAACACATCTTATATGGAACAAGAATTGGCTGGAGAAACGGAGATCAACCGATTTAAGGATCCTTTAGTATTTAGGAAGATGAATGAATTCCGAGGAACTATACCAATTAATATTAAGGGAAACAAATGGGATTAGGAGGATTCAGAAAGTAAATGGAGTGGGAATAAACCACCAAAAGAAGGAGATGGATGGTGGCATATTGAGATGAAATTAATAGATCCCAACGGAGAAAAGTTTGAAAGGCCCTACCAAACAATACCTACTAAGAGAAAACTAAAAAAGAAATTTGATATTAATGATATCCTCGATGTGGATCTTATCCATAGTGCTTAGTAGGACATGACTTTGAGTCTAGCTACAAGACTCGTAAATAAAGAAAAGTGCTTCTTGGGAGTCAACCCATGTTTTTAATTCTTGGATGTTTCCATTTTGTTTGTTTGTGTCATATATGCTTAATCATGATTGTTTAATTTTCATGTTTTCAATAAATTGAGAAAATGCTTTATTTTATTTTTAACCTCGTCTTAATTGCATATAAAGGTATTTTACAAAAAAATAAGTGTAGGGAAGTTTGTTAGTGCAAACGTTACGACGTTTAATCTATACAGTGTTTTCGTGTTTTAATGATGACAAACATGTAATGTGTAACACATAACATAAACTGCACAAGTTACTTGTTTACACAAATCATCAATGCATGCACACATCAACATCTCTCGACGGCTCAAGTCCGAATCACTTCAGGTATGAACAAACACTATACCAACTTTGTTAAGTGATCAAAAAAAATATTTTTGTCCTTAGACCTCACATTTTTATAAATGTGACAAAACATGTTTACAAAAATAAATTAGACAAATTATTTTTGTATTTATAAAGAAATGTTTTAAAGAAAAATAAATTTGAATTTCGAATTCCCAACAGCTATTATTCCCGCCCAAATCAGTTAAATTTTCACCAGATAACATTTCATCACTAAAAGACAAAATCTGTTGGGAATGTCCCTTAAATAAGGTGACGGTCCGTTATATATAAGGGACCGTCCAATGTTTAAGGGACCGTCCCCTGCTCCTCGAGCTGCCTATAAATACTGACCCATTTTCACCAGATTTTCAATCCTCTTGGCACAAAAATTTTCTGTTCTTTCCTTCTTCCTCTTTGATCACTATAACTCTTTGGTATGTGTTTAAATGTGATACCGTCATTCTCTATCTCAAGTGCAAGAGAAGAAAACTTGAAGTCGTCAAGAATCGAAGTGCTATAATGTAGTCCACACACACACGTAACTTGTGTTACGATTCTCTTCTTCCACCTCCAAACTTTATTCTTGTATATTCGTATATCCGACATGTGTGTGAGTTGAGATTAGTTGTGTTAGTATAGTTTGGGACATAGTGTGAAGTCTTTGTAATAGTTTGTAGATTAGGGCGGGGCGATCGTCCGTGTGTAGATTAGGACAGGGTGATCGTCGGTGTTGTGTTAGTATAGTTTGTGACACAGTGTAAAGTCCTTGTAATAGTTTGTTGATTAGCACGGGGTGATCTTCCGTGTGAAGATTAGGATGGGGTGGACGTCCGTGTGAAGACAAGGACCGGGTGAAGGTCCGTGAAGACTTGGATCAGGTGAGGATTCAAGTGGACGGGGTGATCGTCCGTGCAGCCACATGCGCTTTTGTGTAGACTGGTTCTAACTAGGATTAGGACTCGACATTCCGCTTAGTGTCGTTAAATTGGTGTAAGCTTTGGTGTACGGTTTGTTCCCCCTAAAAGGAGCATGTTGACTAGTGAAGTAACTCTCGAGTTGGGTACTTGGGGAGTGGTGTAGGGCAAAGAGGTGCTTCGTGCCGAACCACTATAAATCATCGTGTCCAGTTTGCGTTTTCTCTAGTTTTCTCTTCACCTTTTATTCTTGCATTTATCTTTTTACATCTATACTTGATTTGAGCTTGTGGTTGCGTGGTTTGTTGCTTATAATGTGATAATGCAAAACATCATAAACGTCACTAGCGACGGTCCTGTAAATAGGCCGGCGGTCCTACATATATATGGGGCCGTCCATACATTTAAAGGACCGTCCAAGTGATTCTGATGTTTGTCTCTTCTCTGGTTCGTGCCCGTCTAATTGCTTCTGTAAGATGAATATAGATAAACATAATTATTATAAATTTCAATAACTACGATTCATATTTATCCACGCTTAATCGGGAATTTGATACGAAACATTTTAGATTTTAAACAGGAACGTATTCACCCCCCCCCTCTACGTTTCTACAAAGTTCATATTTTGTTTTAAAGAACAAAATTCGAATATGAAATTTACAATTGATGATTAGCTTATATTCTATCTTATTTGTGTGTTTGTTATAGTCAAATGCTTATCTCAGGTCACAATGAATGTTTTACAGAAAATTCCAGGTTTTAAAAATTAATTTTTTCCAGAAATTTTCCAGGAAACCAAACAAAATAATCTGTCAGGTCATCCCTGACGGCGTCAGGCACTGTAGCAACATATTTTTTCAGACTTTTTTATTTCTGTTGAATCTTAATTTATGAAAGTTTCTAGAATATTTAAATTTCCAGATTTCTGTAAACATTTATTTTGCAAATATTATATCTTATTCACTTTTTAGTTTAGTTTTTATTAAATATAGTGTTTACCGCGGATTTTATACGAGGTTTCATGTTTGTTTTCTTATAGATTTACAATTTATATTAGACAAGAAGATAAAATTGTAAAATGATATGCGTCACGTAGAATTTTATTTTCTTAGAGGAGGATTTGACCGTGTTTTGGTTTTCCGTTCATATCGAGCTAATCAGGGGAGTTTTTGTTTCTTTTAACTTTCTTATTTTTCACTTTATCAATTTTGGTACTTTTTAAGAACATTTGGGACAATGTTCAATTTAATTGTAGGGAGGGTAAAAAGGGACACCTTAGAAACTAGTCACACATTTGTTATTTGTCTTGTTCTTTAGTAATTGTCTAATAAACCGAAAAAATACATGTAAAGGTAATTTTCTTAGAGGAGGATTTGACCGTATTTTTGTTGTCTTGTTCTTTAGTGATGCATTCCGAGATCGCTAGTGAGATCGCATTCATGTGATTAGGATTGACTAAATGACAAGAGGCTACATTGGTCAAGTAGTTACCTCACACCCTTGCTACATTGGTCTAAACATGTTTATTATAATTACTTTGGCTACATTGGTCAAGTAATTACCCCACGCCCTTGCTATGTACTCATTTTTAGTAAAAGATACCCATAATACACCCCTCTGAGCGTATCTTTTTTGCGGTTCTCGTAATATTTCGGTGGATTTCAAAATATTAATGAAGAGTATTGTTTACAATTCACCCCCAAATGTTACACCCAAATCGCCTTAGCCTACCTTGTATGCATTATTTTTTAGTGCATTATTGTTACTACATATTTGTTAAACCATTAGTTAATTATCTAGTTGTTTACATGATTGCTAAGTCGAGTCATATCTTGTAGATATAGTTTTTGGAAGATTGAGACTCATGGGTTTAGTACTAGTTATTACGGAGTAATGGGGAAGAAAGTCAAATTATTACCCCCATATATACATTATTGTTTTAAGTACTCCATGTGCTTTGATCCTCGCAATTCGGGTCATTAGTTAGTTTATTTTTATGCAAAAAAGCAATTGTAGGGATGCAGTTATAAATCCCAAAGTTATTTATGTTTAGCAGATAAAAAGAAGGCAGGGCAAAAGTGTATGATAAAAAAATAATAAATAAATAAAAAAGAAAAAGAGAAAACAAAATAATAAATAAAAAAAGAGAAAAAAATAATAATAAATAAAAAAAAAAAGAAAAAGAGAAAAAAAGATAGAAAAGAAAAAAAAACATACGGTCTGCCATTCTTCTTTTGTTTAAGTCAAGAAAGAGTCAAGAAAAACACAAAAAGAGTTAGAGCTAGTGTGTCGAGTCTTGGCTTAGCAACGCCACTTTGTACATGTAACTAACTTGGATGATTAACTTACCACCAGTAAACTCCCCATATCCCCAAAACCATGTTTTCCTTACCTTTACACCTGACGTTACAACCCTTTAAAAGACCTCTTTAATAATTATTTCTAGGTGCTTACGCGAAAGCAGTGGAGGTTTAATCCGTTATGAAGCCAAAGGTAATTTATGTGTTGTGACAGGTAGAGAGTGTTTATTTTAACATTTCCATAACGTTATATAACCTATACACCCGAGAGATGAGAGAATCCAAACACTTTATATGAGGTGCTAGTATACAATTTTCGTGCTTGTTATGACTATTGTAGAATGAGTTGTGATGAACTCAAATAAGTACATTTTATTACTATCATTTATCCTATTAATTTGACTTGTTTTACTATATTATGTATGAGGATTGATACTTAATCGTTTACTTTTGTAATTCTCAGGTAAAAACAAGCATTTGGTGAAACTTAGCGATTTTGGACTAATTATGGAGCAAAACGTGCATAAAGTTGAAGGTCTACTGACATGGACAAGATCAAGTCAATTCTGCTCCAGATGCGCCGCATCTCACTCTCGACATGCGCCGCATCTCTATCAAGATATCACCAGATACGATCCAAGATACAAGAGGACATGCGCCGCATCTAATCATGGAGTTACGCCGCATCTTCTGGCGGTGTACGAATATTCCTGAATATTATAATCTTGGACCCCACGCGAAGTTAAGTACATGCGCCGCATCTACTTAGTAGATGCGCCGCATCTTCCCTCAGACAGAAACTATAAATACCCCGTAGACCAGACGAATTACAAGTTCCGAAAAACCTAAAACCGAAGTCCGAACAGGAGAAACAAAGGACGAATTCAGTCAAGGAGGCAGCACAAGACACACCCAAATCAAAGATACAAGAGCTGTAAGAAGGTGCTGCATGTGTTTAACTCATTAAGTAGTTTTGTTTTATTGTGTTAGCAAACTTTAATTCATCAGGATTGGTGGCTTGTGTAATGTGACAACGAAAGATTGCACTCCCTTTAATACTTGCTTTCCCATCAATTAAAGTTTATATGTTGATGTCTTTGGTTACTACTTATTAGTGCATTGATAACCTCTGTGTTTATTAGTGGCTTGCGGGCATTTGACTGCGGGACATAATGTGGCTCCCACGGTTATTACTAAATTGATCACTTAGGAATAACTTTTAGACATAAGTAATCATTAAGGGTTTACTCGCCGATAAGATTAGGACCAACGAGAAAGGGTTAACTACATACACTTCATATAAAGATATCAATAAAACAAGTGACAATCTACTTAATCATAAGGACAGCCCTCTTATTGTCTCGAGTATTTATCTGTGTACGTGTGTGCTACTTGCTGATTCGTGCCTATTGGTTTATTTTATTATTTAATTGCAAACAAACCGTGCCAGTCTCTCAGGCTGAAACCCCCTTGCGTTAGGATATTAAAATACTGATTAGAATAACGAGATAATACGTTCCACTCTTAGTGATCGACACTCTACTTACCATTATCTTCATACTGACCGGGTACACTGCTCGTTAAGTGTGTGTGTTATTGATAAGTCGGCTAAATATAAATTTAAAACTTGAGTAGGCATTAAAACTGCTAAACCGCAATGACACATCACGCGCATCAAGTTTTTGGCGCCGTTGTCGGGGAGTGAATTGTTATTATCTGTTAATTTAATTAGTATTTTAATTAGGTTTTTCTTTTTATTAGATTAATTGCATCATTGTATTATTTTGCATATTTGTTGTATTGTGTGATTAATTGTTTTCTTTTATTTTTGTGTGTTTATTTTCGTTTGTGTGTTTAATTTTTGTTTTTATTTTTCGTATTTTTCTGTTCTGCTATCGTTGTACTGTGCTAAATCAAACGATACGGCGCATCTGATCTCTCAGATACGGCGTATTGCATTTAATTTTTAAAAAAATACAACGCGTTTAATTAATTCGATACGACGCATCTTTTCCCCAAGATACGACGTATCTGTTTTTAATACGAATTTTTTTTTTTTTAAAAAAGCAATAAAGTAATACGACGCATCTGCTTTTGCAGATACGGCGTATCTGTTTTTAATAAGAAAAAAAAAATTCTAAACATTAACGCCATACGACGCATCTGCTTTAGCAGATACGGCGTATCTATTATTTTAATTAAAAACAGTTTGTGAATTATTAAACAGATACGGCGTATCGATCTCTATCGATACGGCGCATCTTTCTGAATCAAAAATCGATATTTATTTTTAAACGTAACGAAAATACGGCGCATTAACTTTCGTTAATACGACGGATTTAATTTTAATTAGAAAAGTTGATTTTTGATTAATTAATTCGATACGGCGCATTCTTAAATTCTAAGCGGCGTATCTATTTTCTGAATAAAGTCTGATTTAATTTTAACGTATTAAGATACGGCGTATCCAACTTTTTGGATACGGCGCATCGTCTGCAGATATCAGTAACTTTAATTTTTCGTATTCCGTTTTCGTTGTTAATTTTCTGATATACTACTTTCTCGAGCATACCCTACTGATATTTTTGTGTTGATTTCAGGAAGTGCATGACCAGGAGTTCTACGAAGAACTTGATTCAACCTTTCGAAGATCCTGAACGAGCCCTACATTCGCTTAAAAGGCTTTTCAACACAAGAAGCTTTGATCTTTCAAGTTCACTCGAGCTTGATTACTTTTCTGAAGAAAAAGAGGAAGTTGAAACAGAAACAATGGGCGAAAACACTACTATGGAGGAATACATGAACAATACACGTGCTGATTACACTTCAGGAGTTGCTAGACCTAAGTTTGATGATAAGTCAAAATTTGAGTTGAAGGGTCAGTTTCTCAAAGAGCTAAGAGAGAATGCTTTCAGTGGGACGGAACAAGAGGATGCTAATGAGCATGTTGAAAAGGTCCTGGAGATTGCAGATTTGTTTACTTCAGAAGGAGTCAATACCGATCAACTCATGCTAAGAATCTTTCCAATCTCACTAAAAGGAGCTGCTAACAAGTGGCTAAGGAATGAACCTGCTAGTTCAATCACTACATGGGAAGGTTTGAAGAGCAAATTCCTGAAGAGATATTGTCCACCTGCTAAGACTGCTAAAAAGATGGAGGCTATCAATAGTTTCAAGCAAGAGCCTGATGAAACCCTTTATCAAGCTTGGGAACGGTTTAAAGATTTATTGATAAAATGTCCTCAACACTATCTAACCCCTATGCAGGAAATAATATTGTTTTATCAAGGATTGGACGTGCCTACAAGACAGATTTTGGATGCTAAGGGAGCTGTACCTCAAATGAGTGCAACCAATGCTAGGAAAGCAATCCAAGATGCTGCTGATCATTCCCAAAAATGGCACGATGGGACCTCTACTAGATCTAAGAGCAGCACTAATTTTGACGGGATTGCTGCTATTCAAGCTCAATTGGATAAAATTAGTAGAGAGATGAAGAAGCGAGATGAAAGAGCATATGCTGCCCAAGTTGGATGTGAAAAGTGCGAAGGACCTCACTACACTAAAGATTGCCCGAACAAGAATGAAAGTGAGACATTTGAAGAAGCATATTACACCCAATTTGGACAACCATTCCGACCTTCAGGAAGATTTAGGGAAGCTAGTCCGGGATTCTATCAAAAGAACAACTTCAATCCCGCTTATCAAGAGAGGAGGCAGACTTTAGACGATACTTTAAAGCAAATTATGGCCGATGCTGCTAAAAGACATGAAGAGAATACTGCTATGATCAAAGAAATTCGAGCTTCAACGGACACTACTACAAGAAATCAAGGAGCTTCGATCAAAGCATTGGAACAACAAATTGGTCAAATGAGCAAAGTTCTTCAAGAAAGGGGATATGGAAGTTTACCGAGCTCAACTGAAACCAACCCAAGAGATCATGTCAAGGCCATAAGCACCACTGAAGAAGTCACTCCTAATATACCTAGAAGATCGATGAATGGTAATGATGGTGCAAGACCCGAATTTTTCTTTAATTCTTCAATCAGCTTAAGGAGACTACTAAAAGAAAAGACAAAGATTGAAGAGGAGATCAAGGCAACAATGAAAGAAGAGAGCTCTGCAACCGACTTAAATGCCTTGCCTCATAAAGAAAGAGACCCAGGAAGTTTTACTCTACCTTGTTCTATTAATAATATATCTTTCAATAATGTGTTAGCTGACTTAGGAGCTAGTGTTAGTGTTATGCCTCTTAAGACATTCGCTACCCTAGGACTAGGAAAATTAGCACCAACTAAATTACTTATTGAATTGGCTGATAAAACGGTAAAACGACCTGAAGGGATTGCTAATAATGTGCTAGTTAAGATTGAGCAGTTTATTTTTCCCGTAGACTTTGTTATACTAGACATGCCCGAGGATGTTAAGATTCCTTTAATCCTCGGAAGACCTTTCTTGTCTACTGCCCATGCTAAGATTGATGTGTTTAAAAGAAAAATCTCATTAAGGGTAGGGAATAATAAACTAGTCTATAAGTGCCAAGATCCGGTTAAAAGCATAATTAGAGGTGTTTATGTGCTAGGATTAAGAGAGCGTATGGACCTCGATCTTGAAGCTAGACTTATGGGAGAAACATTGATTCAAAACAACTCAACTAATCCTAATCATGAGAACTTTGAGGAATTCATTGACCTTAATGTACCCACCGAACTTAGACGCAATGTTGTTAATGATTCTGATGATGAGTGGTATGATTGTGTAGTAATTAATAAACGTAGGAGAGTAGTTGAGAAAACGAATTTGAACAATGATGTGTTTATTGAACTACCACCCCACCTTGCTTATTTGTGCCTATATGATAATAAGAATTTCCCGTCTATCATTTTGTCATCTCTGCCCGAAAGGGACAGGACTTTGTTCATACAGATAATGAAGAAGAATGGCGTGGAAATTAAGGACGGGCAAGGAGTGTTCAATATTACTGAATTGGCGATGAAGGAGCGCGATGTTTCCGACTCCTTCAATGATCGATATTAAAGAGCTGAACGTGAGTCTAACTTGAAGACTCTGGAATAAAGACAAGTGCTTACCGGGAGACAACCCGGAATTATCTTTTATTCTGTTTTCTGTGTCGAGTCAGTCAGGCCCGCATGAGGATACGGCGCATCTCAATTCTGAGATGCGACGCATCTCCTGCAATGGTCATATCTTATTTTATTTTTCTGCATTTTTATTTTCGACTTTAAAACTCTTTATCAGTTTATTTTTAATGCGGCGCATCCCTGGTTAAGGATGCGGCGCATCTTTATTCTGATCCGTATTTATTCCAGGCTCGATACGGCGTATCTTCTTCCATAAGATACGGCGCATCGACTGACCTGATGATTTTCAGTTTTAATTTTTAAGTTTTATTTTTATCTAACTACTAATGTATTATGCAAGTTTGAACCTTTCTTATCTTAGGTGTGTTTTAAAGTGTTGGTGGTATTATAGTTTCCTGGATTTCCTGTGGATACATCAAGTATGAAACTTTAACGTTCTAATCCACAAGAAGTTGATTTTTGCTCTTATACTAATGGAGGATCATACCGAGCAAATCTCAGGGGAGTTTTTCTGTTCTAATTCTTTTATTTTCCAGTTTTTAACCTTTTATACAAACAACGAGGACGTTGTTTAACTTAAGTGAGGGGATTGGAGAATTAGAACTTAACAATTACTTGTCCTAAACTTTTTCAAAAATTATGCTTAAAATGTGCTTAATATATCAAACTTAAAAATTTTTTAGCATGTTTTTGTTTAAGATCTAAGTTGCATAACTGCACACATGACGTTATTTTCAAAAATTGTGATTTTTCAAAATTCACAAATCTATGAGTGTGCCGGTGACTTGTAAACTTTAGAACTTGGCTTGTATACTATTCGAGACCACCATAATAAGTATTATTTATATAATTGGAATGACTTGTCTAAATTGGTAAAATTCTAGGATTACACCCAAATAGCCTATTATTTGTTATGTGTTATTAACTAACTACACTGGTTAGTTAACCCCCGTATAAACCCTTTTGTTACTCTCATTTTTAGAGTAAGATACCCTTAGAAAAACCCTCAGAGCCATTCCTTTCGTTTCTTACACCTATGTTTAAAATGTTTCGTTACACCCTTACACCTTAGCCTACCCTGTAGATTAGAATCCGTGGTTGGTTGATTGCTATAGGCAGAGTGTGTTTCCTTACATTACCTGTGTTCGCGTGCGTAATTCATTATCTATGGTTAGGTCGGGAAATTGCACAATGCAATTGGAGTGAAAGTAAATATTGTATATTTTGGAGTTTATTTTTCGTGTGTTTACTACTTTCACTATTACCATTATTTCTGAAGTCATGAAAAGTATGGAAAAATTATCCGGAAAGAAAGTTATAGTGATGTGGTGAAATTTTACACATCTATGTTTATGTTTAATAATTAAAAAAAAAAAAAAAAAAAAAAAAAAAAAAAAAAAAAAAAATCGAAAAAATGAGAAAAGAAAAAGAAAGAAAGAAAAGTTGGAAGTTAGTTTTAACCAACTTATGTAAAGTTATGTAAGTGGTCGATATCACCACTATTTGTTGTACTATATCTATGGATTGAATGGGAATTGGCAGTTATGGGAACGCCAATTAAGGTTTATTCTTTGATTAAGATCTTGTTGAGTATAATTCGTGTCTACCTAAAGCGTGTGTTTCAAGTGTTAAAGCGTGAGTTATTCGATGATATGAGTCTTATTCATGGGATGGTTGGGATAGTGATTAACCACACTTAGGATTTTAATTTATTTGTTTTGTTTATTTTTATTTTTGCACCAATTTATATCCCAAATGTTATCCATGCCCTTTATTATTCTTTATCCAACCAAACCTTTGATTTATTGAGATTAGGGATTTGAGCAATCTTAAGTATCGTAGTCGTGGATTCGGCTATGTATTTATGATTTTGTCGCCCTTTTTGATATATTATTATTGGTGAAGTTTGGACCTATCTTTAGCCTATTCGAGTTAAGGATTTGAGCAATTGCAAGTATCGTGTTCGTGGATTCGATCATGTATTTGTGATTTTGTTGCCTTTTCTGGAATTTGAGATCTATAGAGAATAAGAATAATTAACCCTTAAGCCTAAAAACCCTTTTTACCGCTTTAGACTTGTTACTCCTTAGCTTTAGTGGAGGAGATGTGTATACTTGCCAAGCTTATGATAGAATATTCGTCGCGACTGGACAGTTAAACGATTAGATTTGATTTTATCAAAATTATTTTATTTTACTTCTAATTCGTTAAGTGTTTAGCTGTGTGATTATGAAATAAACGAATACATGCTTAAATATAAAAATAAATCCTAACATCTTTTAGGATACATTTTCATAAAAGAAATTCTAAGGTTTACTTGGGGACAAGTAAAGTTCAAGTGGGGGGATATTTGATGAACTCAAATAAGTACATTTTATTACTATCATTTATCCTATTAATTTGACTTGTTTTACTATATTATGTATGAGGATTGATACTTAATCGTTTACTTTTGTAATTCTCAGGTAAAAACAAGCATTTGGTGAAACTTAGCGATTTTGGACTAATTATGGAGCAAAACGTGCATAAAGTTGAAGGTTTACTGACATGGACAAGATCAAGTCAATTCTGCTCCAGATGCGCCGCATCTCACTCTCGACATGCGCCGCATCTCTATCAAGATATCACCAGATACGATCCAAGATACAAGAGGACATGCGCCGCATCTAATCATGGAGTTACGCCGCATCTTCTGGCGGTGTACGAATATTCCTGAATATTATAATCTTGGACCCCACGCGAAGTTAAGTACATGCGCCGCATCTACTTAGTAGATGCGCCGCATCTTCCCTCAGACATAAACTATAAATACCCCGTAGACCAGACGAATTACAAGTTCCGAAAAACCTAAAACCGAAGTCCGAACAGGAGAAACAAAGGACGAATTCAGTCAAGGAGGCAGCACAAGACACACCCAAATCAAAGATACAAGAGCTGTAAGAAGGTGCTGCATGTGTTTAACTCATTAAGTAGTTTTGTTTTATTGTGTTAGCAAACTTTAATTCATCAGGATTGGTGGCTTGTGTAATGTGACAACGAAAGATTGCACTCCCTTTAATACTTGCTTTCCTATCAATTAAAGTTTATATGTTGATGTCTTTGGTTACTACTTATTAGTGCATTGATAACCTCTATGTTTATTAGTGGCTTGCGGGCATTTGACTGCGGGACATAATGTGGCTCCCACGGTTATTACTAAATTGATCACTTAGGAATAACTTTTAGACATAAGTAATCATTAAGGGTTTACTCGCCGATAAGATTAGGACCAACGAGAAAGGGTTAACTACATACACTTCATATAAAGCTATCAATAAAACAAGTGACAATCTACTTAATCATAAGGACATCCCTCTTATTGTCTCGAGTATTTATCTGTGTACGTGTGTGCTACTTGCTGATTCGTGCCTATTGGTTTATTTTATTATTTAATTGCAAACAAACCGTGCCAGTCTCTCAGGCTGAAACCCCCTTGCGTTAGGATATTAAAATACTGATTAGAATAACGAGATAATACGTTCCACTCTTAGTGATCGACACTCTACTTACCATTATCTTCATACTGACCGGGTACACTGCTCGTTAAGTGTGTGTGTTATTGATAAGTCGGCTAAATATAAATTTAAAACTTGAGTAGGCATTAAAACTGCTAAACCGCAACGACACATCACGCGCTTGTTATGACTATTGTAGAATGAGTTGTGTTGTAAATTATCTTTAAACCAATGTTAAATGCCCCATAACTTGAAAATTGATTAGGATAAAAGCTAATTTGCTTGAGGACAAGCAAATCCCAAGTGTAGGGATATTTGATGAGGTGTAACTTTATATTTTTTTGAGGGGTCATTTAGCCTCAAAATTTGTACATATTCGATTAATTATTAGCCTAAATCGTTTCTATTTGATTTTTAGGTACTCGGGCAGCAAATGCTGGAAAATGGAATGTTTATGGCTCGATTGGACAAGAAAATGAAGAAAATGACAAAGTCAAGAAAAACGTCACAAAAGGGACTGTGACGGCGTCACAAACACAAGGTGACGCTGTCACTAGAAGATTAACAAAGAATATCAAGTTATAAATTTTCCAAGTGGCGGTTTAGGCGATTGAGATGGCTTTGAGCTAACGACATCATCACCAAGAATCTAAAGAGCGACGGCATCACAATGTATAAGGTGACGCCATCACATTAAGTCTGTGCCAATAGCAAAACCCTAATGACGGCGAGGTGACAGCGTCACAACTTGCAAGTGACGCAATCACAAGTGTAATACTATATATATTTTCGTATGATTTTCATTCTAAGAGGGTGGAATTGAAGAGATACTTTGATTTCCGAATTTTATAGATATTGTAAGGGTTTTTAGCCCCCATAACTTCACTTTTAGTTGAAGATAAGTTATTCAATCCTTAATCAATAAAAGATGTCTATGTGTTGCGTGATTATTTGTTTGTCTTCTCTTCGATTTAACATGCTAGGCTAAACTTATTAGTTTTTACTTAGGATTGCATGAAACCTATTTATTGATTATTAATTGCTGTCACTTGGTTAATAGTTGTGATATTACGTTAGGAGTAGGAAAACTGGCTAGGTTGAATATATTACTAGCTCAAACGTCCGACTAAATGCCCACTTATAATTAACTTGTTGTTCGTTGTATTTAATGCGGAAATTGCGTTTGCTGACATTGAGAGACTTAAAAGGCATTCTTAGGCGCCGCTCAACGAGAACAAAATTCATAAAGTAGGGAATTACCAACCCCAATTGATATTAAGGAATACAACGCTCTAATTAAACAAGGACGTGATAATTCTACTAATCAATAGGAGATAACTAGGGAGAAATGAGATTCTATGTAAATACATTTATCTATCATACGAGTTTCTATCAATTTACTTTTCCGCATATTTAGTTTAATTTAGTTTTATTATTAGTTATAAAACCAAACTCTTCAAACCCCGAGATTTTATATTGCTTTCTATAAAATACAAAAATACAAAAATAATCATCCTTCAACCCTTAGACTTAATCCATTATACACTTTGAGCCTCCCTCACTATTCCCCTAGAGAAGGATCAGTCCCACATGGCTTACCTATACTAGACTATAAAGGTTAGGTACTCTGCCTAGGAGTATTGTAAAACTTATTGTGGTACAATGTACCGCATAATGAAAGTAGAAGTCAAGTGGGGGGATATTTGATAACATCAAATAGATTATACTTTTCTCTATTAAATTCCCTTATATTATGCTCCTATTTCTTGAACTCATATAAGATTTGATACTTAATTGCTTCCTATTTATTTTATAGGATTTATCTGAGCATTGAGCGAGGAGATGCGGAATTGAGAAGTTATTTATTTAGAAACAAGAAAATGCTGGAACATAAGACATATGAGGCGTATATCACATGTAGCACCAGCGTCGTATCCGTACTCAAAGCAGTCTAATCAAAGTCAAGTCAAAAGAGATGTACAACATAGTCTCATCGTAATGATGCTTGGTGATATGCAAAACCTCCCTAAGTTTTACAATCCTCCTAGGCAGTCTAACTAACCGTTGTAGTATAGTATAGGCAAGACACATGGGATCAATCGTTCTCTAAGGGAATAGTGTTGTGAAGGCCGAAGTGGATGACGAGATAGGTCTAAAGGTGAGGGATGATTCTTTTTATATTTTTATATTTTTTATAAAGCAAGTGAGATCTCGGGGTTTGAAGAGTAGGTGTTTAAAACTACTATTTAAACTATTAAAAACTAAATTAAACTAAATATGCGGAAAAGAAAAAGTTGTAACTCTTATGATAGGTAAAGGTGTTTACTTAGATTTCCTTACTCCATAGTTATCTCTTATTGATTAGTCGAATTGTCACGTCCTTGTTTAATTGATGGGTTGTATTCCTTTATTGTTGGGTGGTGCCAATGTCCCTAACTCTATTAATGTATAAGTCTCCTTTAGAAAACCCTATATTTACAAGTGACAATCAAGTCATCTCCTTAGTATCTCCTACTATCTACAAGCCGCAATTCACGCAATAAATACAACAAAAATAAACCACCCGTCCACTCTAGGGTATGAAGGTGTTTAGCCGGATTTACAAGCTAACACATATAAGATTAAATCCAATTTTCCTACGCCTAACGTAAGACAACCAATTAAACAAGAGACGACAATCAATAATCAATAACTAGGTTTCATTAGATCTAAGCAAACACTAATTAATTTAGTATAGCATGTTAAAGTGAAGTAAAGAAAAGCATATAATCAAAAAACAAATAGACATATTGAATAATTGAAGAGGGATTACTTAACTTCAATAAAACATGAGTATGATGGCTGCAAAATCCTCACAAAAGCTGTGAAATTCGTCTAGGGTTTTGCCTCTCCAAAGTGTTACATGAATAAAGGAAAACATATGAAAATATGCATAGTATTACACTTGTGACAGCATCAGGTTATAGTTGTGACGCCATCAGCCCGCCGTCATTAGGGTTTCGTCTATAGTGAAGTCGCCGTTGTGACGCCGTTGCTTGTTGATTAGTGACGCCGTCATAGACTGGTCAATGGTGGCGATGCCGTCAGCTCTCTAGCTGTGTAAAAGTCTGAACCGTCACTTGTAAAATTAACTATGAATCTTCATTCCAAAAGCAAGTGATGGCGTCACGTTGGGATTTTGACGCCGTCTGGAGCCCTTTTCCAGACTTTTTTGTGACTTGGTCATTTTCTTCACTTTTTTTTCCAAATTAGCCCAAAACATGCTAGTTTTCATCTTTTGCGTCCCAAGTACCTAAAATGCAAAAAAGAATCGATTTAAGGAAATAATTGATCAAATAATTATGAGTTTAGGGACTAAATGACCCCTTAAAAAGTATGTTTTAAATCCTTATCAAATATCGCTAGACTTGGGATTTGCTTGTCCTCAAGAAAATGTGTTTTTATCCTAATCAATTTACAAAGTTAGGGGTCATTTAGCGTTGGTTCAAAAGTAATTACAACACACATTCGTTCCACAATAGTCATAATAAGCACGGAAATCATATACTAGCACCTCACATCTCTCGGGTGTATAAGTGATATAACATGTATGGAAACGGGAAAATAAAACACTTACTACCCGTCATAGCACATAGATTACCATAGGCTTGAGAACGGATCAAACCTCTACCACTTTGGCATAAGCACCTAAGATAAACTATCAAAGAGAGCTTTTAAAGGGTTTTAACGTCAGGTGTAAGGGTATGGAAAACACAGCTTTTTGGATATAGGGAATTTACTGGTGGCAAGTCAATTATCTAAGTCAATCACATGTAAAGTGTGGCGTTGCTAAGCCAAGACTCGACTCACTAACTCTAACTCTTTTTTGTAATTTTCTTGACTCTTTTCTTGACTTGAAAAAAAGATAAAGAAGGGATGGTAGTACGTATGTTTCTTTTCTTTTCTTTTTTTTTCTTTTTTTTTTTTTTTTTGTTTTTTTCGATTTTTTTTTCCACTATTTTTATACACTCTTGCCCTACCATCCATAAAATATACATGCATACATAAGGCAGTTATAGTTGCATCCCTACACTTGAACTTTTAAATAAATAAAAACTAACCAATGACTCGAATTAAGAGGATCAAAACACGTGGAGTACTTTAAAACATCAACGTACATATGGGGGTAATAATTTTAAGTTTCTTACTAATTACTCCATATTAAATAGTACTTAAACCATGAGTCCCAATTGTCCAAAAACTGTATTTACAAGATATGACTCGACTTAGCAACCATGTAATCAACTAGACAATTAACAAATGGTTTATATATATGTTGTAACAATAATGCACTAAAGATGAGTGCATACAAGGAATGCTTAGGCGATTTGGGTGTAACATTTGGGGGTGGATTGTTAAAAATGCTCTTGATTAATATTTCGGAATCCACCAAAATATCACGAGAACCGCAAAAAGGATAGGCTCAGAGGGGTTAACTAGGGGTATCTTGTACTAAAAATGAGTACATAGCAAATGTGTGGGGTAATTCCTTGAACGGTGTAGCCAACGTAATTATAATAAATAGGTTTAAAACAAGGGTTATCCTAATGCCTCTTGTCATTTAGTCAATCCTAACTGCACGAATGTAGTCTCACTAGCGATCTCGGGATTTATCACAAACGCAAGTTCTAGAATCTATATACTACCGGTACACTAATAAGCATTAAAGGCGAATGCTTTTTCCTAAATATCTAAAGGCGAACCTTACATTTTGAGGTTTGAATTTTTGAGCGATAGGGTTTTTGTGCTAGCTATATAAATCCTATACATGTGACGCTTATTAAAACTAAAGTTTCACTCGTATATGTCATAAAAAATTACAAATTTGGTGCTAAAATTACCTTTACAAGTATTTCTTTCGGCTTATTACACAATTACTTAAAAACAAAACCAATATCAAATGAGTTATAGTTTCTAAGGTATCCATTTTTACCCTCCCAACACTTAAATTGAACATTGTCCCCAATGTTCTTGAAAATTACCAAAGTTATGATAACGGAAAAAATAAAAGAGATGAAAGAAACTAATACTCCCCTGATTAGCTCGACATGGACTGAATGAAATACGGTTAAATCCTCTTCCAAGAAGAAAAAGTTCTTTGTAGCTTCTCATCCATAATGCACTTGGATCTTCTTGTCCAATATAACCTGTAAATCACAAAGAAAACGAACACGAAACCTCGCATAAAATCGGCGGTAACACTATATATAATAAAAACAAATCCTAAGAAGCGAATAAGATATAATGCTTGTAAAATAAATGTTTACAGAAATATGGAAATTTAAAAATTCTTGAAATTAAAAAAAATTAAGTTTCGACAGAAAATCAAAAAATCTGGAAAACTGTTCTGCTACAGTTCTTGACGTCGTCAGGGTAGACATGACAGATTATTACATATTGTTTCCTGGAAAATTTCTGGAAAAATCTAATAATTAAAAACTGTAAATTCTGTAAGACATTCATTGTGACTGATACAAGCATTTGACTCAAACAAACAAACAAGTACGATAAAATATATATGCTCATCATATATTGTAAATTTTCATGTTTGAATTTCATTCTTTTAAAACAAATATGAACTTCCATACACATATCTTTTTGTAAAATACCTTTATATATAATTAAGACGAGGTTAAAAACAAAATAAAGCCTTTTTACAAATTATTCGAAACATAAAAATTAAACAATTATGATTAAGCATATATGACACAAACGAACAAACAAAATCAAAACATCAAACAATTAAAAACATTGATTGGCTGTCAAGAAGAGCTTGTTTTTGTTCGAGTCTCGAGACTAACTCTACCCTTATTTAACGTATATAAAGGAGGTTTTCTCTACACTTAAGATTAAGTGTGGGTGATAGTAGCGATACACACCCTTACGATGGAAATATGCCATGTGAGGTGAAAGAGGTGTGTGAATGGTCAAAGGATCTACAACCTTCATCCTAAAACTACCCGGATTATATGTTTTGATGAGTGTATTGGGGCCTTTTTCAATTGCTAGATTTATATCTAAGGATAGTAAATTGGGTAACGGCTTTGGTCGAGGTTCCGGTTCATAAAAAATAGTAACTCCCATAGAACTAAGAGAAAGGTTGTGACTACAAGTAATTAAACCTATTTCTTCTAGTTGTGTTTGGTCTAACATTTCTACCTCAATTGGGGTTTCTATAATCTCTTCTACTTCTTCCGGGTAAGTCACGGGTGGTGTGAATCTCAAATGATGGTGGGACTTGTGGGGTACCTAATGAGTTTGGATTTCTCACCTCATTCTTAATCGTATCTAGATTACCAATGTGTTCATCTTGTATTATGGTGGCACCTAACCACGACATGCACCTAGGTACCTCAACTCTAAGACCTCTTTCCTAAACAAACTTCCCAATTGAGCCTTCCAAATTGAAAATAGGTCTAAACTTTCTTTTTTTGGGTCTCACGTTCCACTTCTGAATTGGGCGTGAATCTCAAAGGTTTCCCATGCATCTTCAACACCAAATTCCCAAATTTTCCCATCGCTCATATAGTCAAGCCTTTTTTGGGTATCATGGTAAATACGACTGTATAAGAATTGAAGTGGAGTAAATAACTCGAAACCCTAATGGAGGACTTTTTGGAGTAAATATTTGAAACGAGTCCATGCATCATAGAAAGTTTCATTATGATCTTGTTGGAACATCAAGATATCATTTTTGAGTGAAGTGCATAAATTGTGTGGTAAGTTGTATGGCGGATTCGCGTTCTTCATAATGGCAAACGGAATAATTAATGAAAAAGGTTTACGAACAAAGACACAAAGAAAAGATAGACTACGAGAAATCTAATAAAAAGAAAAGAAAAATCTCACTTGATTGGAAGCTAGGGAGTAGACCTAAACGATATAGAAATCGAAGCCTAAACTATTCCCCAGCAGCGATGCCAAAAACTTGATGGGTGATTTTCAAAACCTCCCTATGTTTTACAATCCTCCTAGGTAGTGTACCTAACCGTTGTAATGTAGAATAGGCAAGACACTGGGGATTGATCGTTCTCTAGGGGAATAGTATTGTGAAGGCCGAAGTGTATGACGAGAAAGGTCTAATGTGAGGGATGATTCTTTTTATATTTTTATACTTTTTATAAAGCATGTAAAATCTCAGGGATTGAAGAGTAGGTGTTTAAAACTACTATTTAAACTATTAAAAACTAAATTAAACAAAACATGCGGAAAAGTAAAAGTGATAACTCTTATGATAGGTAAAGGTGTTTACTTAGATTACCTTACTCCCTAGTTATCTCTTATTGATTAGTCGAATTGTCACGTCCTTGTTTAATAGGCGCGTTATATTCCTTTATTGTCGTTGGGTGGTGACAATGTCCCTAAAACTATGAATGTATAAGTCTCCTTTAGAAAACCCTAGATCTACAAGTGACAACTAAGTCATCTTCTTTGGATCTCCTACTATCTACAAGCCGCAATTCACATAATAATTACAACAAAAATAAACCATCAATGCGCTCTAGGGTATGAAGGCGTTTAGTCGGATTTACAAGCTAACACATATAAGATTAAAGCCAGTTTTCCTACTCCTAACGTAAGAAAACCAATTAAACAAGAGACGGCAATCAATAATCAATAACCAGGTTTCATTAGATCTAAGCAAACACTAATTAATTTACCCTAGCATGTTAAAGTGAAGAAAAGAAAAGCATATAATCAAACAACACATAGACATATTGAATGATTAAAGAGGGATTACTTAACTTCAATAGAACATGAGTATGATGGCTGAAAAATCCTCACAAAAGCTGTGAAATTCATCTAGGGTTTTGCTTCTCCAAAGTTTTACATGAATAAAGGAAAACATACTAAAATATATATAATATTACACTTGTGACAGCGTCACGTTTTGATTGTGATGCCGTCAGACCACCGTCATTAGGGTTTCGTCTATAGCTGAGTCGCAGTTGTGACACCGTCGCTTGTTGATTAGTGACGCCGTCATGGACTGTTCAATGGTGGTGACGCCGTCAGCTCTCCAGCTGTGTAAAAAGTCTAAACCGTCGCTTTTAAAATTAACTCTGAATCTTCATTCCAAATGCAAGTGACGACGTCACGTTGGGATTGTGACGTCGTCTTGAGCCCTTTTCCATAATTTTTCGTGACTTGGTCTTTTTCTTTAGTTTCTTGTCCAAATTAGCCTAAAACATGCTGGTTTTCATCTTTTGCGTCCCAAGTACCTTAAATGCAAAAAGAAACGATTTAAGGCAATAATTTATCAATTACATACGAGTTTAGGGACTAAATGACCCCTTAAAAAGGTATGTTTTAAATCCTTATCAAATGAATACGCCGTATCACTAGTGAAGACTCAATGGTTATCCGTATCACAAGACCCATATGGCATAATTTGGACACATAAGATATGCCGTAACCAAAGCCACAAATGTTAACAAGAGGTGATGCTACGTAATGTTCACTTCACCTCTGCGCCGCAATGATTTCAAAGTCGGGAATGATTTAATCATTTAGGTGTATTCGGCATAATGGGAATTATGCAATTGCGTCGTAATCATCATGAAGATATGAAGAAAACATCTACTGAGAGCACACACGGCGTAACACCTAACTTAAGGTTACGCCGTATCTTTGTCAAGTCCTGGAAAACTATAAATACAAACCCTGTAAATAGTACTCATATTTGTGTCAGTATTGAGTAACTTTTTCTTACAATTTATTAAAAATAGTAAACTAACTCCAAAAATTATGAAAAAACTCTAGGGAACTACTCATGACCTATATGTAAGTCTACAAAAATTTGCAAGGTCCATAAAAATGTTTAGGTTAGGTTTTTCTGTCAAAACAAGCTGCTATAACAACAGGGATAGAAACATGTATTTGCAACTTAATTTTATATCAACTTCCTCAACCCTAACGTTAGTACCCATGACTATATAAGTGATATAATGAACATGGAATGTAATGTACATGCAAATAAAAGTATGTAAATGAGTTTACGATCCGTACAATGAGTTGGTGGATGGTTTGTGCAAAAGAACGCAACAATCACTATAAAACCCAAACTAAGCTTCCAAATTAATTTTATATCAACTTCCTCAACCCTAACGTTAGTACCCAAAAACCCTGGCTTCCGTTGCTACCCTTATAAAATCTTCACCCTTGCTTGGATACTTCTTAAATATGGATGAGATATGAGAGATATACATTCGTTTTGTGGTGAGAAATGATGGGAGAATGAGTTTTATTTATAGGGCAATGATTGAAGAAAGTAGCTAGTTACATGAGTGTAATTGGATCTAGCTGGATAAGGTGGTGAAGTGTAGTGCATGCATGTATGAGCTTAAATGCAAAACGTAGGCGTTTTACGTAAAACTTGTAAAACTAAATGTGTGGACTTATAAAACTTGTTTGTAAATGTCATATGACATGTATTTGAGGTAGACTTAACTTACTCTAGTGTCGATTTACGTTAAATATCGATTTCCAGTTTACGCGATTTAACCTAATGGTTATACATAAAAGTAATTATGTAAATGATAACATTAAATAAAGTCATATTTATAGCATTTTTTATTCTATGTATATTTGTAAGACCCCAACCCGACAAGGGTCAAAATGGCACATTATGGTGTCAATCAGAACATACAAACGCAAGCGGAAGACTTATAAACATAACGATTACATCGTATACTAAGATAATAAAGAAATACTAACTCTAAACATAATGAGTTCCAAAACCAAATACAAATCGAAACTAAGTCTAACTGAATGCAAATCCAAGTCTAATCCAGAAGCAAAATGGGTATCTATCATCAGGGTAGTCCACTAAGAGCTCCGATGCACCCTTCACTCAAATCCCAGCTTCCAACCTAAAACCTGCCACAGGAAAAGAAATAAGGCTGAGCTTAAAAAGCCCGGTGAACAGATATAAACAGAACGAATAATCGAACATACATAAGTATAGGGAAAAGGAACATAAGCTCCTGCTGAATGAATACCATCTGTCAAATGAATAAGAGATCAAGGATCAACTAAACAAAATGCCATCTATCATAAGAAGAAAATCATAGCAAAACATAAGGAGATTATAATGAAGTCAAATGAATCAAACAGTGAATAATAATCATATAATAGGTTAGAAATACCCATCGAGCTCAGAAAGCATGCCACATGCTTAGTCACATAATCATATCATATCATATCCATATTTTCGTCAAATCATAAGTTGTACAAGGAGCTGTAGACTTCGTTATACCAGAAGTGAAATAGGGTGCATGGCAGGCACAAACCAGTAACTAATCATATCCATAACAGAACATAACAGAATATAGGATGCATCCATTTGCTCTCTATTAAATAAAATATATATACCTGTACGAGACTGTACATACATATACATAATGGCCATGCGCACAAATCATCATATATCATATCAGAACATAATAGAAAGGGAATGTCGTGGATCCGTCACACCTCCACGGAAAGTGTCATGCCATTGGTACCTCAATCACATGGTCATGGTACCTCCATGACTAGTAATCAAATAGCTCGGGCAACAGAACAGAACAAAACAGAACAAAGCTATACATAATCATAACAGAGCAATCATAGCATAATCAACAAAGGCATATCAAAGTGAACAGAAACTCATATCAAAAGAGATATCATAATGAACATCATAACAAAATGGATAGCAAATTGAATCATATCAGAGGATCATATCAAACGGATCATATAATACCAAATGAATCAAAGTCAAGGATCGAGAAGTCATGAGTACCTTTACTGAGAAAAGGTAGAATATCTGTACATCAAACCGCAAAGAAACCATATCAGAACATAAGTGTCAGAAGTTACTCCTTCTTCAGTGAATCTACATGAATTAATGATCGCGTATTGCTTATAAGCTCATTTTATAAGTCTAGTACTTATAGTTATCCCGATTACATAATTAGGTTTTCTTTTCATTTTTAGTAACTTTCCATATTTAGTAAGTTTCCCGAATTAGTAACTTTCCATATTTAGTAAGTTTCCGGAATTAGTAACTTAGGGTTACAATTCATAATTACCCAATTTAGGGTCTCCAACTGATAATAAGTTACCTTTAAGGTTCAATACGACAATTATCAAAATCAAGGGTTTTAAATGACATTATAGCAAAGTCTAGGGACTAAATGTGACAATTGTCATAATTTAGGGTTTAAAGTGTAACTTACCAAATATTAAGGTTTATTGTGACAATTTCCAAAGATTTGGGTTAAATGTGTAAATTTAAGTTTTAATACTCTTTATTAGGAAGACAAATAGGACCTCGGATTATTTTTATAATTCTTAACGAATTCGGATTGCCAAAAAAAACTCGAAACGCCAAACCTACAAATTCGATACAACCACCATGCTTGCATTTAACACACTCTCGACACACACATGCAAACTCATCCCCACTGGACTTTACAACAATAATGAAAACCAAATCCATGTTAACATGACTCCATGTTAACTAAACCAATACTACGCTTTATACTTCTTTTTAAACCAGTTATACACACGTTTAATGACTACCAAAGACCATTCAAAAATAAACACAACAAATACACTATTTGATGCCCATATTAACAAGACCCACACATGAAATGACGAGGCAAAACATAACGAGACCCACACATGAAATCACCACATATAAAACATATTTAACCATACGTACCCTTATTACATGCATGCGACACACATGAACTGAAAAACCAAAAACCTTAACCCTAGACTAAAAAAACATGCAAATATTATCATAACCTTCATTATTATTATGTTTCAACTAGTTACATGTTTTAACCCACAATCAGACGTCCCTTATTAAAAGAGCATATCCATACTTAAAATACTGATTTTAAATTACATAATAGGCTGAAAATGAATCAATGAAGAGAATAGAACCCATGAAAAATTGATATGACAGTAACAAATCATGACTGATCCATGCACATAATCACACCCACAACATAAACACAACTCCCAGCATACTAAATGAGACATGGTCGATATATATACATGGCCCATGCATGCGTTCAACCTACGCCCCTCGCGAGACATGATCTTAACCACAACATGCGAGACCAAAAATTAAACCACGGACCCTCGCGAGACTAAGACAAGCTTAACAAGACACAACATGTGAGAGGGTACCATTTAACGAGGGAACAAATACACCACACCCTTATTCTTTTACGGCTATTTGTTACACCCCGTGACCAATCTGACTAAAATTTAAAACTTTTATGAGCAAAAGCGTGAATCAAAACTGACCTTCAGTTACTCTTTTGACTATTGAAAAAAATCTATAAACTTTCATACCTTGAGACAATTTTTAAATGAAACTAGACTCAATTACCTTCGAAATGACGGGTGGCACGACCCGTGACAACTTACGGTTAAAAAGATATGACTTTTTCAAAAACCGACAAAATCTGTCCACAATTTCACTTCCAAACCGAAATTTGGAGTTTTGGTTCCGACTTTCACATCCAACCCAAAATTTGGAGTTTTGGTTCCAAATTTCACTTCCAAACTGAAATTTACCCATTTTCATAATAAACAGCCCTTACTACCTTATTTCCACACCAAACTCACTCAAAGCCATTAACATATCATACTAAATCGTTTACATAATCAATCAACCAGTTTGTTAGTAAAATGGGTAAAAACACACTTAACCCAAACACCCCTTTAACCATGAATATAAACACTTAAACTCGTATATATGGTGAACCGTTAGACATTCTTTACCGTAACTAACAAGGACATAATTTGACACTTGATTACACAACATATAAACCATTAAAAGACTCTCAGGGTACAACGTTGACATTGAGCTCGGTATTCTACCTAGCTGCTACTTTCTTACCCAACCTTCTACCTCTGCACATACATTCCTTAATCCGTAACCAAGCCATAACACTATCATAAGAACCTAAAAAACATTATAACATTGAACCGTAAGCATAATTGATTAGTAAGTAAAATGAGCATAACATAACATCATAAATCATTCACGCACTACACATTCATAACCATTTAGCCAAATCAACATTAAACCAACAACACATACATTTCCCAACCTTAAGCATCATGATTCTCTTCCTAATCCATCCTTGTCTACCACATCAACTAACCTTATACTCACTTATACTTAACTTATACATTCAACTATACATCAATACAAACATAACAACTTACATGAACACATAACGGGTAGAAATCATTATAAACTTACATTACAACCGGTTTACTTACCTTGAGTCCAAGCTAAGTCTAACAATAATATCATCATCATCATCATCATCATCATCCTTACATTACAACCGGTTTACTTACTTAGAAGTTGTATAAGCAACAAGCAGCAGAACTAAATATAACTAGCAATACATTTCATAGCAAGCACCAGAAACAACTTATTGACTAATAACAATACAAATCCTTACAAATCATTACAAGAACACAAAGAGATAAGAATTTTCAAAGATTTATCATTCCAATACTAGCAATTAAGAATTGAAATCTACCTACATCAAAACCTTTTGTGAGCAAATCTGCAACATTATTGTCAGTATGAATTTTAAAAATTTGAATTAACTTCTTCTCAAAACACTCCCTTATAAAATGATGTCTTATCTCAATATGTTTTGTTTTAGAATGAAAAACATGATTTTTAATAATACACATTGTACTGTTATTATCAATATAAATTTTGGTGTGCATAAAATTATACCCATAGTCCAGTAATTGATTCTGAATCCAAAGCACTTGACCATAGTAACTTGAAGCAGCTACATACTCAGCTTCAGTTGTAGAATTTGCCACCACAGTTTGTTTCTTGCATTGCCATGAAATCAACCTATGTCCAAGAAATTGACATCCTCCAGTTGTTGATTTCCTATCTAAACATACTCCAGCATAATCACTATCTGATTATGCCACCAGATCAAAGGGTGAATCTTTTGGATACCAAAGGCCCAACCTAGGTTGACTCCTTAAGTACCTAAAAATTCTCTTTACAGCATTCAAGTGTGACACTTTAGGGGAAACTTGAAATCTGGCACAAGCACACACAACAAACATAATATCTGGCCTGGAGGCTGTAAGATACATCAATGAACCAATCATTGATCTGTATAGATGCACATCAACTTCTTCACCATCTTCATCTTTGACCAGAGGCTTGTTGGACTCCATGGTTGTCTTTGCAGGCTTCACGTCATAAATACCAAACTTCTTCAAGATATCAATCACATACTTATATTGACTGATAAATATGCCATCATGCATTTGTTTGACTTGAAGCCCTAAAAAGAATGTGAGTTCACCCATAGAACTCATTTGAAACTTGTTATGCATTAGTTTCTCAAATTCATCACATAACACCTTGTTGGTTGACCCAAAAATGATATCATCAACATACACTTGAACCAATAAGATATCCTTTTTGTCTCTTTTGATAAACAAAGTCTTGTCAATTCTTCCTCTACTAAAGCCATTGTTCAACAAGTACTTTGATAAGGTGTCATACCAAGCTCTAGGAGCTTGATGCAAACCATACAATGCTTTCTCCACCTTGTAAACTCTATCAGGATAATCAGGATCTTCAAAACCAGGTGGTTGTAAGACATAAACTTCTTCATCAATTTTCCCGTACAAGAAAGCACTTTTTACATCCATTTGATACACTGTGAAGTTCTTATATGAAGCATAAGCCAAGAACAATCTAATAGCTTCTATCCTTGCAACAGGTGCAAACACTTCATCATAATCAATACCTTCTTCTTGAGTGTATCCTTGAGCCACTAATCTTGCTTTGTTCCTGATCACAATGCCTCTTTCATCCCTTTTGCATCTAAAAACCCACTTTGTACCAATTTCCTTTTTCCCATTAGGCAAATTAGCCAAGGTCCAAACTTCTTGAAGCTTAAACTACAACAACTCTTCTTGCATAGCTTCCACCCAGCTTTCTACTTGTAATGCTTTATAAGCATTCTTGGGTTCCACTTGTGATAGAAAACAAGCAAACATGCAATTTTGAAGGTCTTTGTGGCTATTTATTTGATGAAGAGATTGAGCAAATTAACCTTGATTAAACAAATCTCTCAATCCTTTTGTTTTACTTCTTGTTTGAATAGCAGATTCAACATCTCCTATGATCTGCTCTTTTGGATGATTTTTGTGAACTCTGGTGGTTGGAATAGGACTGACAGGTATTGCATTCTCCATATTAGTTATGTCAGCCTCTGCACCAAACCCATCCAAAGCTTCATCATCAGTATCTTCATAGATATTGATCAAACCAGGCATATTAGTATCATCAGAAGAGTCATTATCAGCAAAAGATCTTGCATCTTTGTCAACAGTAGGAACTTTTGGTGCAGCAGTAGAAACACTAGACTTAGCAGTAGTAACTTTTGGCTTAGCAGTAGAACCATAGTTACTGCTGCTAGTGTTATTTCCTCTGTTTTCAACATTTGTTGATTCATTATTCTGCACTTCATCAATAATTTGTGGTCCTTCAATAATCACTTTTCTAGCATTAGAAGGTTTATCCCCACCTTCTGTATCTCCTTTTGGTACTTCATGAACAGCATCTGTGACAAATCGTAATTTACAGGTCAATACTATTCAACAAACTCATATTTATTTCCTAGACATTCATTTGAAAACAATTTATATATAATCTTTTAATTGAACCGACGTGAAAAACCTAGAATATATTTCTAGTACACTAGGACTTAGATTAAATTTAGTCCACAACAATCAAGTACCTTGCTCCTACTCCAATTCACAATTTTAAACTAAAAAACAAGTTTCTTTTCTTAAATTACTTACGGTTGGCAATTCAACAAACACTATTCGTAATTCAAAATTAAACACCCGATATACCCAATTCTCCCAACGATTATTTCTAATATATTTTTATACTTCCAAAAAGATTACAGAAGTTCAAAAAATATTTCCTTACACCAAAAATAATTTCTTTATATCCTATGTTTATTTACGTATAACTTTCGTTAATCACCAAAACAATAACCAATACCTATTTTTAACACCCAATACATATAATATATATACCCTTGTATCAAAACAACACATTTTATCTCATTCTACTTAAGATTGCCGCCCCCCCCCCCCCTTCCTTGGTTTGAAAATAACATTAGACAAAAAGTACAAGCATTTATGTAGCTCCATGCCTTCTAAATTTCAAAGCATGGCAACACAAGACTTTCAAGCGTTAACCATCAAATTCTTCCCCCCCCCATCCCCATTGTCCAATCGACCATGCCCTCCCCATACCCATACCATACCTAAAATGACTAGTACTTGCACTTCGCTAACCCTTTTGCTACATATATATCACACATAACTTCATTCTTTTACTAGTTAGTTAAAAAAATATATATATATATCACTTCCCATTTATCTACAATTCGACACACAAGGAGGAACATGGAAGAGAGATCTTGATTGTGGCTAAGTTCAAACATTCCTAGGGCATTCTAACAAGTATTTGGAACATTAATCTTGGGGTTAATCAAGTGTTTTGCACTCATATCTCACTAATCACTTTTGTAAGTAATCATACACTACAAAAACTTCATGTTTTTCTTTATTTCAAAATGCTAGACAAGTATATACTTAGTTATCACTTGGTACATGTTGATAAAGATTTACATTCACAAATATCCTTTAACAAAAGATTATGTTTTGAACAAGTTTTTATTTTATGAAAACTAGTTAGTAAAAATCTCACAAGAAAGTGGTAATAAACCTTATAAACATGTATGTTAGTAAACTTGTACATTTAGATATTCGTGATGATTATTACATGAACCTTAGAATATTGTTAAGTTTATGGTTAAATCATTATCATTATGTTGAGGAGTTGATGTAGGTACTAGGACTAGAAATGAAGTTGTAGTTAAGTGGCTAAAATGACTAGAAGATTTGAAATATAGTTTTGACACTTTTGATAAACAATCTGTCCCATTTTGTAAATACTGGAAAAATCAGTGGGTTGTAAGTAATTTTAGGCTAGAGATTCAAAAAATAAACTTAATAACGAAACCGTAGCCGCTTGAATGAGTTAAAACGGGCTTATAACGAAAAAAATACGCTAGTTTCAATTTTTACGATGAAAACATTATTTTCAAAAAATAGTTGAATCTGTCCAAAATTTTGAAAGATAAAAACTGAGGTTAAACAGTAACTAGACTAGCCGAGACCTTAAAAAGCTGATAGTACACTTAAATACCTTCGCGGGGATAGGTCAAACTTATGAAACGGAGCTACGACGCAAAAGTTATGGACTAACGAATTTTTACGTCAACATATACGTTTACTGGCTAGTATTTCTCTATTAGAAAGCTGTTAGGATTTTTAGAATGGATTTTTGGACCTTTTGGAGTATATTTTGGCTAAAACGAAGTAAACGGAAATGGTAGAACAATATATATACTTATTAGGCGTATTAGAAAATTTTGAAATAGCCATTAACATGAAAACTGAAATTTGGTCGCAAGATTTACAAGTTACATTTTCTAAAAAGTGGTAATTTTCTAAATAAAGGATCAATTTGGCGCAACTCTATTTTGGCAACAAATATTACAACAACATGTACAAGTGTAAAACCCTAAAATCTAAAACATTTGAAATGCCTAAATTGCCCTTATAATTTTGAATCTATAAGAACATCATGAAATCAAAAACTCAAATTATTATATACCCAAATCACTTATAAGATTATTAAAACTTCAAACTATGACATAATTAAGAAAATACATAACCTAACTTTAACTTACACAAGCTTCTACTAAAAGCCATTTTAAACGTTTTCTTTTTGTGTTTTCTTTGGGCCGAATTATATTATTACACAAGCACATACTCTTTGGGCCTTGAAGACATGAAAATACCCAACAAATCTTGGCCCAATTCCCCTCTTAATAGGTCGGTTTCTTTTCTTTTTTTTTTTTTTACAATACCGATTGTTAAATTTTTTCTAAACCCTAAAAACCCTCTCCAATATGTCGACATTCTGCTCTCTCTCCTTCCCTCTTTTCTGTCGAACAAAACACAGCAGCACAAGAGAGTTTTGGTGCTCCTTCTTGGTGGTTTTGTCGTGTGCTTCAACCAGTTCAAGTGGTGGTTGATTTGGTGTTCCTTGGCAGCCATTCGAAGAAAGTTTTAAGCTAGGGTTCGGCTGGATCTTTCTTGTGGTGTCTTGATTTCATTCTTGTCCTCCTTATCATGCTACGAGGGTAATGTATCAATCCTTGTTCAATATAATCTTAGTTGTTTGATTTCTGTTCATATCCTTGTGGGTCTTGTTGAATGAAACTACATAAAATCATAAAAAGGAAACTACATAAAATCATAACATAAAATCATGAATATGAAAACCCTAGTATGAATCAATCCATGAATTATTATTATGATTAATATGATTATGTTAAAAACGTGTAGGAAGTGACCTAGGGATGTTTTGATGTCAATTATAATTGTTTGTTATCAAGAATTTAGCTTTGGAATAGAAAAACCCTAAAAGATCACATGATATAATGAACCAGTTCCTGATCAGAATTTTAGGTCGACTCTAATCGAATGAATCTTGATGATAACTAGGGATATTTGGGTGTTTCTTGAGTCTAAAATTAAATTCAATGAAAGAGCTTTCTGGAGAAATTAGCCTTGTAATTTTTAGAGGTCGGGAAGGCAACTTTTTGATTTTTAGAAATTCGTGTGTCAAACCTGAATTCGGATGTCTGGAAATCAGTCCGTTTTGACGATTTTTCATTTTCAAACCATGAGGAGTTAGGTCATGAAATTCTCCAGTATGTGACTTCAATATGTTTAGTAGTGTCATGAATTTTTGTAGATTTTTCCTGCAGGTATTGGTGGGTAAATGAAGTGGTTACTTTCTGAGTGTTACAGCAGACATGTTTTCTGAGTAGTCCGAGTTGTGGTATTTTTCATGTGGGGTTAAACTAATTAATAAATTCTGGGAAAATTAGTGTGGGTTTTCAAGACATTGAGGTAGCTCTGGGAATTTTTGTGGATTTTATCTCTGAGTTCTAATATGGTTCATAAATTCGATCAAGTGTGGTCTGTTTAGGGTTAAAAGCTGATAAGAAGTTAATTAGGGCTAAATAAGGATTAATTGTGTAACTTAAGGGTGGAACTTATCATTATTCAAACTAAAATGGTTTAACTTGTTAAAACATGTAACTTTATGATATTTATATTTCATACCCTAATCTTACGATAGTTTCACTATAATCCCTAAACTATTTATAATTACTTAATAAACCCTAACTATAAGAATATGATTAGTAACAAGTATTTAAAATCCGTTATGAAATTAAATGAGCTAATAAGTATATTATGAATCATCATATATGTAGATTCGTTGAAGAGGTGTGACAGTGTGTCCTTGTGTTCATCCATTTGTTTGCTTCCATTCACTTGCTAAGGTACAGATATTCTGCCCTTCTTGTAAGGAGCCTTCGTTCTCTTGATCTCTTGTTTTGATTCGTTTAGGATTTCCCCAAGCCATTGCTATGTTCCCTTGTATTGTGAACCCTTGTTTTGAATCTTTTGCTTTGAACCCTTGCCTTGACCTTTTGTTCTGAACCTTGCCTTGAACCCTGCTATGAACCTTGATATGAACCTTGCCATACACCTTGCCTTGAACCTTGATATACTTGAGATTTTAGCGGGATGAGAAAACCTTTTTAATTATTTATGAAAATGTTTTAAGAAAATCATTTTTACAACTATCTTATTGAAGACCATTTTAAAAGATTATTTTATGGAAACTATTTTAAAAGGATTGTTTTCAAATGAACTTTTAGATTGAACTTTTACTATGAACGTTTGCTACGATCTCTTGTCTTGACCATTTGACTTGAACCTTGATACATTGAATCGAACCCATTGATATGTAAACACGAACTTGAAACTTGAACTTGACTTGTACACTTGATACTTGACCTTGACCTTGGCCCACATTTTGAGACTACGAGCCATACTAGGCATGAGGGTTTCATGTCCTTGTCATTGTTGCACCAATGGCTTGACTTTTGGGTAGGAAAGTGATTACCTATCCCGTCCCTGCCATGATTTGATACTTGACTTGAGCGTAGATGAAGACATTGTGGCAGCCTACAGGGGCGCATGGATGCATCCTAGATTTGTACTTGACTTGACTTGACTTGATTACTTGAATTGTTTAGTGACATGATGGGTGTGTGCGATACACGTCATTCACTCTTGGGAGCTCATGACTCCAACCCTTGGAGGTATCCCCTCATATTATACTTGGCATACCGAGGTCACCCCTCCGTATACATGTATACTTGTTTACTTGACTTGATTTGATATGTTCTGGGTTCGTAGTGGATTTCTGTTTCTGTTACCCTATGACTTGATATTTGACTCGACTTGAATTGAACTTGGGCTGGTGGTGGGTTACGGTTTACTTTACACCTACCTATTGTAAACATTTCTTGATAACCTTTTCATTTTCCTTCCTACTCTTGTTACGCCTTGTATTATTCCATTTACTTCACTATTCCTTTACTACTGCTTTGTATCGTTATATCTGTTCACTGAGCTTTCTTAGCTCAGCCGCATTTCTTTTCCTGCGGCAGGTTTTAGTTTGGAAGCTGGGTATGAGTGGAGAGTATCATTGGATTTAGAAGACCCTACTAGCTATGGAAGATTATTAGAAGAATTTATTTTTAGACTTAGAAATTATTGTATTGTAACCTTGTAGTTTCAGATTTTCCTTTGTAACCCTTGAAATTCTATTGTATTATTCATGTCAATGCTTGTGTTTGTTCTGATATGGAACCATCATTGTGACATCTTTACCCTTGTCGGGTCGGGGTGTTACAATTTATGGTATCAGAGCACAGGCTGCGACTCGTAATACATTTACCCTTGACCTGTGCGTTTGGACCATTAGGCTTCGACTGTAAGAACATAGGAGAACACCGTGAGAACTTGCTTTAGGATTTCTTGATATGAACTTAAATTTTGACCCGTGAGGAATGGGTAGACTATAAGGCATTTGTTTAAGTATCTTTACTTCCGCATTACTCTGATTCGTGCCTTGCTTGTGGTTAGAGCCTGTTGAGTAGTTTTGTTTTTCCCTCTTGACTATGGCATTTGATCTTGTTGATTTCTGAGACTGTAGAAGTACTAGGTAGATTAAGATAGGTTGTTCTGCTTACAACTCGAGATAAAGTATGATCATCATGAAGGCATATTTATGTGGTGCTAGTAGTATGATGTCTGGCCAACGTGATAATACTTACACCATATAACGTGCCCTCATTGTGGCCATAGGATGTCTTGGGGAGTACCTAAGAAGTTAGAATTTGATCTCCGTTGGTTTATCCGTGATTAGTGAGACTTTAGGTTCATTCTACCTATGCGTATACTCTGTCTTTGTCCATTAGATGTCTGGATGAGTTCAGACTCTCGTTTTGCGTTCTGTTGATTTCAGTTATAAATCTTGAACTCTTGTAGAGCTCTCTACTGTTGATATAGTTAAATTGATTTGAAATCTTGTTCGCATTCCGTATGAGTTTCCGTTATATTGCCTTTCCGTTTCCTTGCAAATTTTCGAGGACGAAAATTTTTTTTAGAGGGGAAGAGTTGTAAAACCCTAAAATCTAAAACATTTGAAATGCCTAAATTGCCCTTATAATTTTGAATCTATAAGAACATCATGAAATCAAAAACTCAAATTATTAAATACCCAAATCACTTATAAGATTATTAAAACTTCAAACTATGACATAATTAAGAAAATACATAACCTAACTTTAACTTACACAAGCTTCTACTAAAAGCCATTTTAAACGTTTTCTTTTTGTGTTTTCTTTGGGCCGAATTATATTATCACACAAGCACATACTCTTTGGGCCTTGAAGACATGAAAATACCCAACAAATCTTGGCCCAATTCCCCTCTTAATAGGTCGGTTTCTTTTCTTTTTTTTTACAATACCGATTGTTAAATTTTTTCTAAACCCTAAAAACCCTCTCCAATATGTCGACATTCTGCTCTCTCTCCTTCCCTCTTTTCTGTCGAACAAAACACAGCAGCACAAGAGAGTTTTGGTGCTCCTTCTTGGTGGTTTTGTCGTGTGCTTCAACCAGTTCAAGTGGTGGTTGATTTGGTGTTCCTTGGCAGCCATTCGAAGAAAGTTTTAAGCTAGGGTTCGGCTGGATCTTTCTTGTGGTGTCTTGATTTCTTTCTTGTCCTCCTTATCATGCTACGAGGGTAATGTATCAATCCTTGTTCAATATAATCTTAGTTGTTTGATTTCTGTTCATATCCTTGTGGGTCTTGTTGAATGAAACTACATAAAATCATAAAAAGGAAACTACATAAAATCATAACATAAAATCATGAATATGAAAACCCTAGTATGAATCAATCCATGAATTATTATTATGATTAATATGATTATGTTAAAAACGTGTAGGAAGTGACCTAGGGATGTTTTGATGTCAATTATAATTGTTTGTTATCAAGAATTTAGCTTTGGAATAGAAAAACCCTAAAAGATCACATGATATAATGAACCAGTTCCTGATCAGAATTTTAGGTCGACTCTAATCGAATGAATCTTGATGATAACTAGGGATATTTGGGTGTTTCTTGAGTCTAAAATTAAATTCAATGAAAGAGCTTTCTGGAGAAATTAGCCTTGTAATTTTTAGAGGTCGGTAAGGCAACTTTTTGATTTTTAGAAATTCGTGTGTCAAACCTGAATTCGGATGTCTGGAAATCAGTCCGTTTTGACGATTTTTCATTTTCAAACCATGAGTAGTTAGATCATGAAATTCTCCAGTATGTGACTTCAATATGTTTAGTAGTGTCATGAATTTTTGTAGATTTTTCCTGGAGGTATTGGTGGGTAAATGAAGTGGTTACTTTCTGAGTGTTACAGCAGACATGTTTTCTGAGTAGTCCGAGTTGTGGTATTTTTCATGTGGGGTTAAACTAATTAATAAATTCTGGAAAAATTAGTGTGGGTTATCAAGACATTGAGGTAGATCTGGGAATTTTTGTGGATTTTATCTCTGAGTTCTAATATGGTTCATAAATTCGATCAAGTGTGGTCTGTTTAGGGTTAAAAGCTGATAAGAAGTTAATTAGGGCTAAATAAGGATTAATTGTGTAACTTAAGGGTGGAACTTATCATTATTCAAACTAAAATGGTTTAACTTGTTAAAACATGTAACTTTATGATATTTATATTTCATACCCTAATCTTACGATAGTTTCACTATAATCCCTAAACTATTTATAATTACTTAATAAACCCTAACTATAAGAATGTGATTAGTAACAAGTATTTAAAATCCGTTATGAAATTAAATGAGCTAATAAGTATATTATGAATCATCATATATGTAGATTCGTTGAAGAGGTGTGACAGTGTGTCCTTGTGTTCATCCATTTGTTTGCTTCCATTCACTTGCTAAGGTACAGATATTCTGCCCTTCTTGTAAGGAGCCTTCGTTCTCTTGATCTCTTGTTTTGATTCGTTTAGGATTTCCCCAAGCCATTGCTATGTTCCCTTGTATTGTGAACCCTTGTTTTGAATCTTTTGCTTTGAACCTTTGCCTTGACCTTTTGTTCTGAACCTTGCCTTGAACCCTGCTATGAACCTTGATATGAACCTTGCCATACACCTTGCCTTGAAACTTGATATACTTGAGATTTTAGCGGGATGAGAAAACCTTTTTAATTATTTATGAAAATGTTTTAAGAAAATCATTTTTACAACTATCTTATTGAAGACCATTTTAAAAGATTATTTTATGGAAACTATTTTAAAAGGATTGTTTTCAAATGAACTTTTAGATTGAACTTTTACTATGAACGTTTGCTACGATCTCTTGTCTTGACCATTTGACTTGAACCTTGATACATTGAATCGAACCCATTGATATGTAAACACGAACTTGAAACTTGAACTTGACTTGTACACTTGATACTTGACCTTGACCTTGGCCCACAGTTTGAGACTACGAGCCATACTAGGCATGAGGGTTTCATGTCCTTGTCATTGTTGCACCAATGGCTTGACTTTTGGGTAGGAAAGTGATTACCTATCCCGTCCCTGCCATGATTTGATACTTGACTTGAGCGTAGATGAAGACATTGTGGCAGCCTACAGGGGCGCATGGATGCATCCTAGATTTGTACTTGACTTGACTTGACTTGATTACTTGAATTGTTTAGTGACATGATGGGTGTGTGCGATACACGTCATTCACTCTTGGGAGCTCATGACTCCAACCCTTGGAGGTATCCCCTCATATTATACTTGGCATACCGAGGTCACCCCTCCGTATACATGTATACTTGTTTACTTGACTTGATTTGATATGTTCTGGGTTCGTAGTGGATTTCTGTTTCTGTTACCCTATGACTTGATATTTGACTCGACTTGAATTGAACTTGGGCTGGTGGTGGGTTACGGTTTACTTTACACCTACCTATTGTAAACATTTCTTGATAACCTTTTCATTTTCCTTCCTACTCTTGTTACACCTTGTATTATTCCATTTACTTCACTATTCCTTTACTACTGCTTTGTATCGTTATATCTGTTCACTGAGCTTTCGTAGCTCAGCTGCATTTCTTTTCCTGCGGCAGGTTTTAGTTTGAAAGCTGGGTATGAGTGGAGAGTATCATTGGATTTAGAAGACCCTACTAGCTATGGAAGATTATTAGAAGAATTTATTTTTAGACTTAGAAATTATTGTATTGTAACCTTGTAGTTTCAGATTTTCCTTTGTAACCCTTGAAATTCTATTGTATTATTCATGTCAATGCTTGTGTTTGTTCTGATATGGAACCATCATTGTGACATCTTTACCCTTGTCGGGTCGGGGTGTTACAACAAGTGATAAAGTAAAGTATGAACTTGCATGCATGGCCTTGTTATCGAACCTAAGACGTATGCATTATTTAGGTCGCGGTTAGAGTATCGGACCTATATTTTCAGTTAACATTAATATCAATCGGGAATTGCTTTTGCTAAGGTGAGTTTTCATAGCCACGTTTTTCAAGTTAATATTTCATTTCAAACCTACGGGGGAGAATACATTGCAAATCATTTTATTACGAGCCCAAGTACAATAAATTCATTTACATTGCTTAAGTTACCACATTGCCAAGTTAGAGTCCCCTTTTATGTATCATGAACCGTTAATTGACATTAAGCGAGGGTGAGTGAATAGATCTATTGAGGGTGACTCATCCGTTCGGGTTGATAGCTCCAACAAGTCTACGAACGCATTTCATTTGAATCATATTAGAGTGTCTGGCAAACCACTCTGTTGGGGCTTTTATTTTCTGACTAGCTTCGGGGTCATTAGCTTATATCAATTGTATTATTTTAATTATATGACGACATTGTCACACTTAACTTTATACTTGTGGATATCGTACAAAACATTTACATAAACCTATGATTCTCACCAACATTTTTGTTACCGTTTTAGCAATGTATTTTCAGGTAATTAAGTCATTCACATCATGTCCTGCATGAGGACCTATCATAGAGTCGCGGTGACGAGGCGTCTCACTTGTATTTTTTTATGCACTTAAACTATCGTTTGGTTTGTAACAAACTTATTTCTGCAACTTTGACAAATCTTTTGGGACCTATCTTTTGTAAATTCTGAATGTTTTATGAAATCAAACGATGTACTTTTAAAACGACACTTTAGGTCATTCAATCTAACTATAACTGTGATGCTATGGCAGTCACGCCCCATGTATTCCATTCCGCTGCAAATCAGGTATTTGGGGGTGTGACAGATTGGCATAAGAGCTAAGGTTATAGCGAACTAGGTTGTATCACAGACCCTAGACTATAACCACATCATCATAGCATCTCATCATTTCATCATAAGTGCATATTCACTATACATGCAGTTTCATACATACACTATGCGAGTTACTTATACTTATATATATATATATATATATATATATATATATATATATATATATATATATATATATATATATATATATATATATATATATATATATATATATATTGACCTGGTTTACAACAATATGTCTTCACCCAACCACCCTATTATCATTCTAGCAGACTCGGATATCGAGGACGATTTTTCATCCACTAATACACCTACATCACTACTCTAACTTTTCTATACCTCGACATTCCTATATCACTCACCATTGTTAGATGATAACTCCCACTATTTAAGGTATTAGCACCACCTGAGCCAGACTTAGAAGAGACTACCAGATATGACACTGAGACTTTTGAGATTCAGGAGACTGCCCTACCTTCCCACTACCACCATTATCATTCCCCTTTTCCATTCCCACATATCAGGAATTAGATGACACCTTGTAGATAGTACCAAGATTATCGACTCATCAGGAAAATCAGCAGATTCCTCAAGAATGGTTTGGGATCTATACTATCTCAGATATGATCGACGCACAAATCCAGACCCCACATCAGAACTCATCACAACCCTTGGATGCCGCAATCTAGGATCCAATCAGAGGAGCACCAGGAAGCCTCTAGACTAGACTTATATCTTTACTAGCTTTTACTATTATCCTAGCCACGAGATATGTGGCATAGTTCAAAGAAACTTGCAGTATTTTGGTTGTTGTACAACGAATTTATCAAGTATTGACTCTACTATATGGATATGGTTGTGCTATGCCTGATATCGGTCTATGTAGGCCGAAATTTTCATTTTATATATTCAGGTGTGTTATGATTATATTTATGATATTTTCATGGTTGCATCTTGTTGTGATTTCACTCCATTTATACATGTCATGGTTGCGTATATGTGAGTGTAATGATCTTTACTACTTATAAATTCTCATAGTCTCTTATGATTTTGAAGAGTCATGTCGATGCAAGCTGCTCCAGCCACGACACAAGCTACTGTTGAACAAATCATTGCCAAGAGCATAGCCATAGCCCTCGCCAGAAATCCTACTCCCGAGGAATTTATGGATTGCAATCCCCACACCTTTAGCGGAACTGAAGGCGCGAGAGGATTTTGCAAATGGTTCAAAGAAGTAGAAACAATATTTCAAGGTGGTAACTGTCACAAGGAAGACAAAGTTAGGTTCGCCACTTTCACTTTTCGGGATCGTGCCCAGGAATGGTGGACCAAATATGTTCAGATAGTAGGGATCGATGCTGCAACTCAATCTCTTGGGAGAAACTGAGGAGGATGATGATTTTAGAATATTGCTCAAGGAGCGAATTACAAGCAATGGAACAGGAAATCCTAGACTTTACCATTATAGGAGATGATATTGCCAAATACACTGATCATTTTTACGAATTAGCACGACTATGCCCTGCAATGGATGAACCAGAATGCAAGAAACTTGAGAGGTATATCGGGGGGCTCTCCCCCGAAATTCGTATGTTGGTCGCCTCATTAGAACCCGATACCATGCCTAAAGCTATCCGTATGGCGATCAAGGCAAAGGAACACATAGCTCACGCCAAGGCCGTAGGAAACAATAGTGACAACAAACGAAAATGGAACAACAACAACAACAACAAGAGAAAGTGGGACACCAATCAAGGTGGCAATGCTACCCAACAACCACCAAAGAGACAAGAAGTTGCTAAGGTCTATGTTGCAGTCCCAACTGAAAAGAAAGGTTACGATGGTACCTTACCCAATTGCACAAAGTTTCAAGGTCATCATAACCCAGGGAATTATCCGAATCCTTGTGGTAACTGTAAGTAGATTGGTCACTATACCAGAAATTGAAAGCTACCAGTTGTGGCCAAAAATCAAAAACCTTTAGTGACGTGTTTTGTCTATGGAGAGATAGGACATTTTAGGAATGAATGTCCAAAACAGAGGAACCAAAGGGCTGGGAATCGGGATGGAATAGCTCATGGGAGAGCTTATGTCAGCGGAGGAGGAGATTGCCAGGACCTCAACAACATTGAGGACGACAATAATGTTTAAGAACAAAGAACTTCTGTCTTAATAATAAACCATAGGCGGAGCCTTCTAGGGTTGTATTTCTTTAAGTAGTCTATCTCTTTCTTGTAACCTCGTTGTATCATGTACCTTTCTATCTAATGTAATCCCTATCTTTATCATCTTCACAATAATCACAACCTTCGTTTATTTCATTTCTTATTCCATTTGCCCAATATTCAATCATTTCGCAACAACATACCGCTATCCTAGTATGGGTTAGCCAAATATTGTCTTTGACTATAGACTAGTACCATTCTATAAGATTATTCCATACATCCTGTAACCCATCCAACAGATTTTATCCCAAACTATTGCACTACCTCTTTATAAAACTATTTCAGATAACTTTACCTCAAGCTATTTTACTACCATCTCATGAAATTATTTCACAGCATTTTTCAAACGAGTTATATTACTACCACCTTATAAATTGATATTCTGTCATCCTACCAACTATTTACTACTATGTTACCAAACAACACGTTGAACACCATTTAAAACTTTTGAGAAACATAATGTTACTATGACTAAAACGAACATCGCATCATTAGTCCTCAATTATGTATAGCCTGATCACCTATGTCTAATTCAGGAGTAATTATGCCATGAAGGAAACAATCATATTTTAAAAAATTCTTAACAACAATCTTCATTCAAAAGTTTTGTAACTAAATAGAATTTTTCATAAACATCCCTTTTGACAAACCCTCTCTAGATACCTACACCACATGTCACTCACTCAACCGTTAAGTTGGATTTTTACCCTTGACCTTTCTAGGAATGACTTTCCAATTACAAGGAGAATTCTCTGACATAAGAAAACAACGAAAGGATTTCGGATCTACAAACGAGGACTAGAAGTATACAATAAGTTGATTCGTATCGCAACGGAAAACATAAGATCTCACGAGACAACCCAAATCACTATCTTTGGCATAGTCACCCAATCCTATCATTTCGTGAGTACTAGTTAGACTAAGCACCATAGGCGAAGGGAGACTCATATCGTAATACTAGTTAGAGCAAGACGCAAGGAATCAAAATGGTTGTCATAGCTTTATCCTTTCGATGACATCTTTTCAACGAACTTATGATTGTAGAATTAGTCACGAAACATGTTGTACCAATTTCAAATATTCCCAATAAAAAGTAGACGATGCACCTCAAACTTCTGGCAATCCCTTTAAGATATTTTACCCAATCAGATATACGCACGCTATACCGTCCACGGACCAACGAACATTAAAGAGAACTATCCAAACACTATAGGACGTGCTCAGTGCCGTATAATCAACTTTGAATTGTTTAGAGTAATCTTTTGACATTGACATATTTCACCTTCAACAATAGCCATCACATGAATATAAAGACTGTACCCTTTAAGGCACCCTATGATGGAAGTACCAATCACCTATTGACAGACCGAAATCGGAAAAGCCCAACTCACTAGTCTAGGACTTAATTGTGAAACAACAAAGGAAAATCATACAGGTCAAGAATCAGTTACAAGTGACAAGAGAACGATAGAAAAGTTAGGTTGGTACATGACACAAATCATTGGAATTAGGTGTCCCTAAGCCACAAACCATTTGAATTCGAGTTGTAGAATGAGTTATGTTGAAAATCTTGCCTTGGAAAGGCATGATACAATTTTTGGGAAACGCGGGCAATTGAACCCTAGGTACATTGGACCATTTAAGATTCTAGCTAGAATCAGCCGACTAGCTCACAGACTTTAGCTTCTGTCAGAGCTCAGCAGCGTACATAACACATTTCATGTTTCAAATCTCAAGGAGTGTCCTTCAGATGAATCACTTGTAGTTCTATTAGAAGAAATCCAACTCGACGATAAGCTCAATTTCGTAGAGGAACTAGCAGAAATCATGGACCGCGAGGTCAAATATTCGAAGCAAAGTCGAATTCCTATCATGAAAGTTTGCTGGAATTCTCGAAGAGGTCCCGAGTTTACTTAGGAGTGGGAAGACCAGATGCAACTCAAATGTCCACATCTTTTCACCAAATCCACTCCTGAGACCGACACTAACTGAATTCTGTGACTGAATTCCTTTTAGGGAGGAAGACTATGACAAATCGTAATTTACAGGTCAATACTATTCAACAAACTCGAATTTATTTCCTAGACATTCATTTGAAAACAATTTATATATAATCTTTTACTTAAACCAATGTGAAAAACCTAGAATATATTTCTAGTACACTAGGACTTAGGTTAAATTTAGTCCACAACCATCAAATACCTAGCTCATACTCCAATTCACAATTTTAAACTCAAAAACAAGTTCCTTTTCTTAAATTACTTACGGTTGGCAATTCAACAAACACTATTCTTAATTTAAAATTTAACACCCGATATACCCAATTCTCCCAACGATTATTTCTAATATATTTTTATACGTCCAAAAAGATTACAAAAGTTCTAAAAATATTTCCTTACACCAAAAATAATTTCTTTATATCCTACGTTTATTTACGTATAACTTTCGTTAATTACCAAAACAATAACCAATTCCTATTTTTAACACCCAATACATACAATATATACACCCTTGTATCAAAACATAACATTTTATCTCATTCTACTTAAGATTTCCCCCCCCCCCTTTCCTTGGTTTGAAAATAACATTAGATAAAAAGTACAAGCATTTATGTAGCTCCATGCCTTCTAAATTTCAAAGCATGGCAACACAAGACTTTCAAGCCTTAACAAACAAAGTCTTCCCCCCCCCCCCATCCCCATTGTCCAACCGACCATCCCCTCCCCATACCCACACCCTACCAAAAATAACTAGTACTAGGACTTTGCTAACCCTTTTGCTATATATATATATCACACAACTTCATTATTTTACTAGTTAGATAAAAAATATATATATCACTTCCCATTTATCTACAATTCGACTCACAAGGAGGAACAAGGAAGAGAGATCTTGATTGTGGCTAAGTTCAAACATTCCTAGGGCATTCTAACAAGTATTTGGAACATTAATCTTGGGGTTAATCAAGTGTTTTGCACTCATATCTCACTAATCACTTTTGTAAGTAATCATACACTACAAAAACTTCATGTTTTTCTTTATTTCAAAATGCTAGACAAGTATATACTTAGTTATCACTTGGTACATGTTGATAAAGATTTACATTCACAAAGATCCTTTAACAAAAGATTATGTTTTGAACAAGTTTTTATTTCAAGAAAACTAGTTAGTAAAAATCTCACAAGAAAGTGGTAATAAACCTTATAAACATGTATGTTAGTAAACTTGTACATTTAGATATTCTTGATGATTATTACATTAACCTTAGAATATTGTTAAGTTTATGGTTAAATCATTATCATTATGTTGAGGATTTGATGGAGGTACTAGGACTAGAAATGAAGTTGTGGTTAAGTGGCTAAAATGACTAGAAGATTTGAAATATAGTTTTGACACTTTTGATAAACAATCTTTCTGTCACACCCCCAAATTTCGTGACTTGCAGCGGTATAAGTCATTCAAGGGCACGACTGGTCATAGCACCAAAGTTGCAGTTATATTGAACGACCTAAAGTGTCGTTTAGAAAATACATCGTTTGATTATTTAAAAACATTCAGAGTTATAAAGCTAGGTCCCAAAAGGTGAAACAGGTTTTCATAAAACAAGTTCATACAATTCAAACGATGGATAAGTTCATAAAATATTAAGTGAGACGCGTCGACTCCGCGACTCCATGATGTCCATATGCAAGCCAACATGCGATACCTTAATTACCTGAAAATACATTGCTAAAAATGGTCAACAAAAATGTTGGTGAGATCATAGGTTTATGTAAATGAAATATTGTACGGATACCACAAGTATAACGTGTATGACAAAACAATGCCACATAAAAATGATACATTAGCTCTTAAGCTCATGACCCCGAAGCTAGACGGAATGAAATGCCCCAACTGAGTGTTTGCCAATCACTCAAATATGACAGAAATGAAATGCGTTCGTTTGACAAGTTGGCGCTACCAACCCGAACGGAGGAGTCACCCTCAATAGATCTATTCACTTACTCTCGCTTGCTAACAATTAACGGTTCATGATAATAAAGGGGACTTTAATCTCGGAAATGATGTAACTTAAGCAATGTAGTGAGTTTGTATAATTTGGTCCGCATATAGAAATGGTGCAATGTATTCTCCCCCGAGAGTTTAGAAATCAATAAACAATTTAAAACGGGGCTATGAAAACTCACCTGATATGATATAGCAACAATGACAATGATGGATGTGATGAAATAAAGCTCGGTCTCTAACCGCGACCTATTATGAATGATGTGATTCAATGTAAGCAATGATACAATGCAACACATGCAAATACGTATGTTAACGATACCACTTGTTAGTTTTGAAAATAACATTTATCGACGAAAAGTACACCTTTGACGTCTCGTTAAGTTATAAACTACTTTTCGCGTAAACATGTTGAAACGGTACTCCACGATCCTCGTTTGGTGTTCTATCGGCAAAATGTAGCATTTTCATCGCAATTTAATATTTTCCTTAACTTGTGAAAATATGCCCAAAATGGCTTCGTGAAACTAGTCGCGGAATATTGCACGTTATGTGTTAGTTGATCAAGCTCGATGTTTTTGAAAACCTTGTAACAATGTATAAATGTCGTTTCATTTAACTTTCGATTGTACACGCCTCGATCAATTAGAAAATTGGCTAACAACGTTATGTTTCGCAAAAACACTAGTTTTTATATTTAAAATACTTTCTAATAGTGGCTGTCAAAATGAATATGGTACGTCGTACTTCAAACGTGAATAACTCGGCCGTTACAAGCTCGTTTTCTATGTTCTTTACGTCCACGGCTTCGTATAAACATGAACTAACATAATCTCAGTAGGTTGGGTTGTCTAGATCACGTCTAATGCCTTGTTTTGTCCTTTGAATCTCGGTGATCAGCAACTAAATTTTCAGAAAATTAGTTTTCGTCATCTAACTTTGAAAAATCATATCTCCTTCGTTATAAGTCGGTTTTTAGTGATTCTTGCGGCCACGGTTTCATTTTTGAAAGAAATTTCTGAATATGAATGCCAAAATATACCAAAAGTTACAGAGTTTTCCAGTTTACACGTTTTTCGACAGAACCTATTTTAAATTGTTAAAAACTCACTTCCTTGGTTCTAAATTTGATCATACTAACTCAAATCAACTCCACAAGTTCGCAAATCCTACCATACACCTTCTTAGGGTGTCAAGGGATCCTAAACATCACCAACCTTGGTGGATTTCATGAGATCATTAGTGAAACTTATAGATCTAGTGATTTAGAGAGTTTATGTTCAAATGTGGTATGCAAAACATAAGTAACTTGCATGGATGACTAATATAACTTGAAAATACATGAACATATATATCAAATGAAAGTATAAAATGATCAAAACATGTTCTTGAAACTTACTTGATGATTTGATGAGTTTTGGTAAGAAATGAGTAATAAACTAGAGGTTTGATCACAAATCCATAACTAGGAAGGTAAATGGAGTATGATTATGACTTGATCTTGAAAAATCTATGGATTTTGGGTGGTGTTATTGGTTTGGCCAAATGGGGTAGATGGGGTGGAAGGGGTTTTGATCTTTTTTAGCTAAATGGTGTATATGTGTATGTGTTTGTGTTAATGGGATGAGAAATTAAATCAAGGGAAATTCATTAATGGGATTTGGATGTATTAAGCTAAATGGGAGGGTAGGGGGCGGCACACATGGGTAAGATGAAGAAGATTTGATGTTAATTAAGATACTTGTCTCCCATTTATTTAGACATTGGATGATTAGTGTATACATTGAGTGTTATCGGGTAACGAGTTAACTAGAAATAACTCGTGACGAGGTGAAATGAGATACGAAAATTGTAAAATCATGTTCCTTGCAAGAATCGGGTGTTAGAATGATAGTCGGATTGAAATTTCGTAAACCGACGGAGTTATAAGCGTCAAACGAAAAGTATAGCGATTGTTTTAAAAACACCGGGTAAAGTAATAAAATAATCTCTGTATCATTATAATTAGCTTGAAAATGTATTAGGATCATTGTCGGGAGTATTGGGTTTACTATTAGTAGAAATGACTAAGTGGTAACGTTAATTAAACAATTAAGCATATGTTAATGAAAATGACACAAACTCATGCACGAACTGATATGGAAATGATGTTACTGATGATATGCAAACTACTCTAGTCTGTATGATGTGTCTTTTACTGATGATGCATGAATACGCAGCTAAACCTAACTGGTTACGCGCATTTGAATACCCGTAAACCCAGTTTAGGACATGATGAATGATGCCCATGAATAGTGATTTCCCTCCGAGAATGAATAGTGTCACATGAATAGTAAAATTTTTGATGACTTCTCAAAGTCTCAAACTGACTTCAAAAATGATGAATAGTGAAATGATGAATAGTGATCGGTGAATAGTGATTGATGAATAGTACTCATGAATAGTAAATTGTCGAGGTTGGAAAATGACCTGAAATTACGAGTTGTGACAGTCGACCACCCTAAAAGGAATTCAGTCCCTGAATTCAGTTGATGTTGGTCTCTGGAATGGTCTTGGTAAAAAGATGTTGGTATTTGAGTCGCATCTGGTCTTCCCGTTCCCAAGTAAACTCAGGACCTCTGCGAGAATTCCAGCAAACTTTGACGATCGAAATTCGACTTTGCTTCAGCTGTTTGACCTCTCGGTCCATGATTTCTGCTGGTTCTTCCACAAAGTTAAGCTTATCATCGATCTGAATTTCTTCCAATGAAATCACGAGCGTTTCGTCTGAAAGACATTTCTTGAGGTTTGAGACATGAAACGTGTTATGCACATTGCTGAGCTCTGACAGAAGCTCCAGTCTGTACGCTACCGGACCGATGATGAGTGTCTAAATACTCATCATTTCTGTCACATTTAGACTGCAAAAACATTTAAAAACGTGCAGATATGCTTCAAAATACAAGAAATATCATTTGATTGTGTTTTTATGTGTTGCAAGTGCAAAAGGATTGAAAAACAGGTGAAAACGAACAAAGTTTGCATAATTGGCAGTTTCAGTCCCTGAACTTTCAAAAGTTGTCAAAATTAGTCCGTGGTTTTCAAAAATGGAAAATTATCTTTTATGGTCCTTGTACTATTGAAACTTGGCATGAATGGTCCTTTGATAAACTTTGAAACAGTTTCACATTCAACCCTTCAAAATTCAGATAATACAACTTTGGTCCTTGGGCTTAATATACTACATAAACCAACCGGACCCTATTTATCCCTAAAACCCAACACTTCCACCTAAGCCCAACTACAAATAAATCCCTGGTATTTATTTACCAGGTCAAACCCGGTCAAACAAACACCTTCACCCTCACCATTCCCTCCATACCACTGAGTCACAAAACCAGGTGGTTTTACCACCACCTGGCCTTCCACCTCACCCCCAGCTGGCTAACAACTCTCACCACCACCTCCTTCCACCTATACACTAGCCCACAATGCAGTTAATGCATCCCCACCATCAACACTTCACTAAACTTTACTTTTCCCTAGTTTTGCTTCCACATCACACCAAACTCATTAAAACTTTACCTTTCTTGTCCCTTACACCTCTACAATCCTCCAAGACGCATTAATTGCAAAGAAACGGCTACAAGCTACCTAAATATCTTTTTTCGCCAAAAGCACTTTCAAAGGCTGGGATTGTTTGCAGTGATCCAACGGCTGTTATTTTTTATGGGATTTGCTCAGAGGACCAAGTGGAACACTATCTATCATCTATATAGAAAAAAAGAAGCATAAGTAAAGAATTATTAGTGTAGCTTAGCGTAGTATAGTGTAACTCATCATTTTAGTGTAATTTCAATTTCCAGTGTTCACTTTAGCTTTCTAAGTTGTAATTTAATCATTTCAGTGTACTTCAAGTTTAATTAATCAATATTTCAGTCTTTCTCAATCAAATTCAGTTTTGGCATTATTTTAGTGAATTTGACAAATTTACTTAACATTGTTAAAGTTGTTGTTTCATGATCTAATCAGTTAATTTATGTTACTGTTAAGCTTTTACAAGTTTCCAAACTATTGGAACCAGTTTTAGTTTAAGTTTACTGAAAATACTCAAAAAAAAAATCAAATAAAATTGAAAATAAATAAAAAACAGGTTTGAAGATGGAAGATTGCAAGGAGCATGGTGTATTCTGGATTGCCATGGTTTAGTGTCTCAGGGGAGACTATAGGATTGGTTCTAAGGTCCTTGTTCTTGGTTCTATGTCTTCAGCTGGATTGCAATTTGTAAGCCTTTGTTCACATTTTTCCATCTTACTGTATAAGCTGCTTATCCTTGCTTTCATCTGTGTTTCTATGTTTATTTTGTGCTCATTAGTCATAATATAGCTTAAAATAGGTAGTTTGTTCTTTGAAAATTGTTGTTACTTGAAATTCCATTTTCACAGTCAAAATAGCTTTGTAGTGATTCATGTGATATGTTGTTATTGTTAGTGTTTATCTGCTCATTTCAGTTCATTTTATCATAATTTAACCTTAGGAATCAGTCTTATGGCTTGAATTTGTCTCATGCTTTGAAAACCTCAAAATCAATTTTATAAGGGGGTGTTTTGATCTAACTGTTTATCTGTGTTAAAGGTTATTTGTGCTGTTGTTCTTGTTTGATGTACATCACAAAGGGATCCAATATCTCAGTTAGACAATAAAATTCAGCATCACTTTGTTCAAAAGTCAATTTGATATTTAATCTCATGATATGAATTCACTGTTAGGTTTATTAGTTGCATATTCAATCATATTAGTTTATAAGTTGTCTAAATAGCTTAATCTAATCTTATTACAACTTAATATAACATAATTAATCAGTAGGATCCTTTATAAGTTCATTTTAGTCAACTCTTTAGTTTAACTTAAAAAGCCAAAAATTTCAGTTAGTAAATTTTTGAATAACTTCTTAATTTTCTATAGGTCTTAATATTGAGTTTCATGTTTTGTGCTTTTAGGTTTATATTATTTTGCTGCTAATCTTCAATAGACTATTTTTATTTATTTTTATCTCTTTAGTTTAACCGCTTATTTTACTGCTTTTTGTAGCATGTTTTCTAGATTGTTGCCCTGTGCCAGGTTCACAAGCTCACTTTCATGAGCTTGTAGCTTGTTCATTATTGAACTTGTGCCTGTGATAATTGTTGTTTTTAGAAGCCCACCTAGCTGACTTGTTGGTTCCAGTCTCATTTCAGACTTTTTAGCTTATTTGATAAGTTGGAATTAGCTTTAAAAAACCCTGCAGGCCTGTGTGGTTGTTTAAGCTTGTTTTAATTTTAATACTTGATTTGGCTTGCGGCTTGGGATTATCTAAGGTTTTTTAGTTGAATTGAGTTTGTTTTAGTATATTGCACTGTACCTGAGCTTTTGGTGCATTCTAGTGCGTATTTGCTTATTTGAAGTGCTTATTTAAACTGCTTATTTGCCCAATTCAGCTTATTAGTGGGCTTATCAAACTTTTTATATTTTTCCTAGATTTAGAATAATATTTTAGATTTACCTTAAAAGTTTCAGATTTTTCCTTATAGTTTTAGTATTTTTAATAATTTAATTAGTGTAAAATAGTTTTTAATTCCTATTAAATTAAATATTAATCAGAAAAATACAAATCTTTTTCCTAAAATTTTCTTTTGTCATATAGAGCTTAGGAAAAATGATTTGGTGCTTGTAGGATTAGATTTCCATATTTCTTAGTTTTAATCCCGCATTTAGATTTTCCGTTTTGCGTTTTTAGTTTATTTAATTCGCGTTTACGTTTCTAAGTATTTTTCCTTCACATACTTGTTCTATTAGCTTATTTAAGCTATTTCCTTTTATATTCCCTGGTATAAATCACTCAAAACCCTTTTCTGTTCAATTATCACCCGATCCATATTCGTTCTATTACAGATTTCACACCTCGTTGGGACTTAACGACCCGGGGAAGCACTAAACTCCTTGGATAGTTGACCTCAAGTGTTTGACTCTTGTTGACCATTTACTTGGTCAATATTAGTTGACCGTTTGGGACCGATCAACCGATCCTTTCCAGAATCTTGAATGGCCCAATGTATCTCGGGTTCAACTTCCCGCGTTTCCCAAATCATATCACGCCCTTCCAAGGCGAGACCTTCAACATGACTCTGTCTCCAACCTGAAATTCTAATGGTTTGCGTCGAACATCGGCGTAACTTTTCTGTCTGCTTCTGGCTGTTTGGAGTCTTTCTCTAATCTGAATTATCTTTTCTGTTGTTTCTCTAACCAACTCTGGACCTGTTAGTTGTACATCACCAACTTCGGCCCAACAAACTGGGTACCTGTACTTACGACCGTAGAGTGCCTCGAATGGTGCGGCTTTTATGCTCGAATGATAACTGTTATTGTAAGAGAACTCGATTAACGGCAAATGGTTAGCCCAACCATTTCCAAAGTCAATGACACATGCCCTGAGCATGTCTTCCAATGTCTGAATCCTTCTCTCGCTCTGACCATCGGTCTGAGGATGATAGGCGGTACTCATGTCTAACTTAGACCCAAACGAATCTTGCAATGATTCCCAAAAGTTTGAAGTAAAGCGATTGTCTCTGTCGGAAATGATGGAAATTGGTGCACCGTGCCTTGAGACTATTTCCTTGACGTAAAGTCTAGCGAGCTGATCCATAGTATAAGTCTCTTTGATTGGAACGAAATGAGCTGACTTGGTGAGACGATCAACTATTACCGACATAGCATCGTAACCTCCTGATGTTTTGGGAAGTTTAGTGACAAAATCCATTGTAATGCGTTCCCATTTCCACTGGGGAATCTCTGGTTGCTGAAGCAATCATGATGGCTTCTGGTACTCAGCTTTCACTTTAGCACAAGTAAGGCATTTACTGACATATGTAGCTATCTCTGCTTTCATATTGGGCCACCAATAAAGCTTCTTGAGATCCTGATACATCTTATCAAAACCTGGATGAATGGAGTAATTCGAATTGTGTGATTAACTCTCGTATTCCACCATAGAGAGGTATACAGCTTCTATCCTTGAAGCATAATGTTCCATCTGATCTCCTTACTAAACCGTTTGCATTATCTTGCGTTCCCTTGAGTGTTTCACTTGGTAGGTTTTCTTCCTTGAGTGCCTCGACTTGGGCCTCGAGGATCTTTGATGGTAGTGGTGAAATGATTGTCATTCCCAATGATCTGACTCTTAAAGGCTTGAGTCTCTCTTTCCGATTGAGTGCATCTGCCACAACATTGGCTTTTCCTGGGTGATATCTGATTTCACAGTCGTAATCACTAAGTAGTTCCAACCAACGACGTTGCCTCATGTTAAGTTCCTTCTGATCAAGAATGTACTGTAAGCTTTTGTGGTCTGTAAATACTACACACTTTGTTCCGTAAAGATGATGAACTCAAATAGTACATTTTATTACTATCATTTATCCTATTAATTTGACTTGTTTTACTATATTATGTATGAGGATTGATACTTAATCGTTTACTTTTGTAATTCTCAGTTGAAAACAAGCATTTGGTGAAACTTGGCGATTTTGGACTAATTATGGAGCAAAACATGCAAGAAGTTAAGAGTCTACTGAAATGTACAAGATCAAGACTATTCTGCTCCAGATGCGCCGCATCGCTATCAAGATCTCACCAGATACGATCCAAGATACAAGAGGACATGCGCCGCATCCAAAGATGAAGATACGCCGCATCTTCTGGCGGTGTACGAATATTCCTGAATATTATAATCTTGGACCCCACGCGAAGTTAAGTAAATGCGCCGCATCTACTTACTAGATGCGCCGCATCTCACCCTCAGACAGAAACTATAAATACCCCAAAGACCAGACGAATTAAGAGTTCGGAAGTTTTAACAGAAGACCGAAGACCAGAAACCTAGGACGAATTCAGTCAAGGTAGCAGCACAAGACACACCCAAATCAAAGATACAAGAGCTGTAAGAAGGTGCTGCATGTGTTTAATTCATTAAGTAGTTTTGTTTTATTGTGTTAGTAAACTTTAATTCATCAAGATTGGTGGCTTGTGTAATGTGACAACGGAAAGATTGCACTCCCTTAAAACTGCTTTCTCATTAATTAAAGTTTATATGTTGATGTCATTGGTGACTTTTATTAGTGCATTGATAACCTCTGTGGCTAGCTGAGCGTTGATCGGGTCGCCATGCCTCTGCCCTCGCCTGTTTATTAGATCGCCTATGCATTCTATGGTCTGTAGAAAACTAGGAGAAAGATAAACGGGATAGTCATAAGTAATCATTAAGGGTTTACTCGCCGATAAGATTAGAACCAACGAGAAAGGACTTAATCTCGGTGCGTTGCATCGAACTATACACTTCATATAACACTAGCAATAAAACAAGTGACAAACTACTTATCATAAGGACAGCCCTCTTATTGTCTCGAGTATTTATCTGTGTACGTGTGTGCTACTTGCTGATTCGTACCTATTGGTTTATTTTATTATTTAATTGCAACCAAATCGTGCCAGTCTCTCAGGCTGACCCCCCTTGCGTTAGATTAGATTGTATAGCTAACTTAATATATTAAAATACTGATTAGAATAACTAGATAATACGTTCCACTCTTAGTGATCGACACTCTACTTACCATTATATTCATACTGACCGGGTACACTGCTCGTTAGGTGTGTGTGTTATTGATAAGTCGGCTAAATATAAATTTAAAACTTGAGTAGGCATTAAAACTGCTAAACCGCAACGACACACGCAGCACATCAAGTTTTTGGCGCCGTTGCCGGGGAGTGAATTGTTATTATCTGTTAATTTGATTAGTATTTTAATTAGGTTTTTAATTTTTTATCTAACCGCTAATTTTGTTGTGTATTAGTTTAATTTGCATTCATTGTACTATTTTGCATATTTTCTGTTTTTGTGTGTTATTTGTTTGCTTTTGTTTGTGTTTATTTTCGTGTGTTTTTATTTTTATTTTTCGTAATTTTTTTTGTTTTCTGCTATCGTTGTACTGAGCTAAATCGAACGATACGGCGCATCTGATTTCTCAGATACGGCGTATTGCGTTCAATTTTTTATATAATACAACGCGTTTAATTAATTCGATACGACGCATCTTTTCCCCAAGATACGGCGTATCTGTTTTTAATAAGAAATTTTTTCTAAGCGATAAAGCGATACGACGCATCTTTTCCCCAAGATACGGCGTATCTATTTTTAAGGAAAATTTTTTCTAAACTTTAACGCCATACGACGCATCTGCTTTAGCAGATACGGCGTATCTATTATTTTAATTAAAAACAGTTTTCGAATAATTAAACAGATACGGCGCATCGATCTCTGTCGATACGGCGTATCTTCTGAATCAAAAATCTCGTATTTTGAAATGTAACGAAAATACGGCGCATTAACTTTTGTTAATACGACGCATTTAATTTTAAATAAATATCGATTTTTGATAATTAAAATTGATACGGCGCATTCTAATTTCCTAAGCGGCGTATCTATTTTCTGAATAAAGTCTGATTTAATTTTAACGATTATAAGATACGGCGTATCCAATTTTTTGGATACGGCGCATCGTCTGCAGATATCAGTAACTTTAATTTTTCGTATTCCGTTTTCGTTGTTAATTTTCTGATATACTACTTTCTCGAGCATACCCTACTGATATTTTTTGTGTTGATTTCAGGAAGTGCATGACCAGGAGTTCGACTAAGAACTTGATTCAACCTTTCGAAGATCCTGAACGAGCCCTACATTCGCTTAAAAGGCTTTTCAATACAAGAAGCTTTGATCTTTCAAGTTCACTCGAGCTTGATTACTTTTCTGAAGAAAAAGAGGAAGTTGAAACAGAAACAATGGGCGAAAACACTACTATGGAGGAATACATGAACAGTACCCGTGCTGATTACACTTCAGGAGTTGCTAGACCAAAGTTTGATGATAAGTCGAAATTTTAGTTGAAGGGTCAGTTTCTCAAAGAGCTCAAAGAGAATGCTTTCAGTGGGACGGAACATGAGGATGCTAATGAGCATGTTGAAAAGGTCCTGGAGATTGCAGATTTGTTTACTTCAGAAGGAGTCACTGACGATCAACTCATGCTTAGAATCTGTCCAATCTCACTAAAAGGAGCTGCTAACAAGTGGCTAAGGAATGAACCTGCTAGTTCAATCACTACATGGGAAGGTTTGAAGAGCAAATTCCTGAAGAGATATTGTCCACCTGCTAAGACTGCTAAAAAAATGGAGGCTATCAACAGTTTCAAGCAAGAGCTTGATGAAACTCTTTATCAAGCTTGGGAACGATTTAAAGATTTATTAATAAAATGTCCTCAACACTATCTAACCCCTATGCAGGAGATAATATTGTTTTATCAAGGATTGGACGTGCCTACTAGACAGATTTTGGATGCTAAGGGAGCTGTACCTCAAATGAGTGCAACTAATGCTAGGAAAGCGATCCAAGAAGCTGCTGATCATTCTCAAAAATGGCACGATGGGACCTCTACTAGATCTAAGAGCAGCACTAATTTTGACGGGATTGCTGCTATTCAAGCTCAATTGGATAAAATTAGTAGAGAGATGAAGAAGCAAGATGAAAGAGTGTATGCTGCCCAAGTTGGATGTGAAAAGTGCGAAGGACCTCACTACACTAAAGACTGCCCGAACAAGAATGAAAGTGAGACATTTGAAGAAGCATATTACACCCAATTTGGACAACCATTCCGACCTTCAGGGAGATTTAGGGAAGCTACACCGGGATTCTATCAAAAGAATAACTTCAATCCCGCTTATCAAGAAAGGAGGCAGACTTTAGATGACACTCTAAAGCAAATTATGGCCGATGCTGCTAAAAGACATGAAGAGAATACTGCTATGATCAAAGAAATCCGAGCTTCAACGGACACTACTACAAGAAATCAAGGAGCTTCGATCAAAGCACTGGAACAACAAATTGGTCAAATGAGCAAAGTTCTTCAAGAAAGGGGATATGGAAGTTTACCTAGCTCAACCGAAACCAACCCAAGGGATCATGTCAAGGCCATAAGCACCACTGAAGAAGTCACTCCTAACTTACCTAGAAGATCGATGAATGGTGATGATGGTGCAAGACCCGAATTTTTCTTTAATTCTTCAATCAGTTTAAGGAGACTACTCAAAGAAAAGACAAAGATTGAAGAAAAGATCAAGGCTACAATGAAAGAAGGGAGCTCTGCAACCGATTTAAATGCCTTGCCTCATAAAGAAAAAGACCCAGGAAGTTTTACTCTACCTTGTTCTATTAATGATATATCTTTCAATAATGTGTTAGCTGACTTAGGAGCTAGCGTTAGTGTTATGCCTCTTAAGACATTCACTACCCTAGGACTAGGAAAATTAACACCAACTAAGTTACTTATTGAATTGGCTGATAAAACGGTAAAACGACCTGAAGGGATTGCTAATAATGTGCTAGATAAGATTGAGAAGTTTATTTTTCCCATAGACTTTGTTATATTAGACATGCCCGAGGATTTTAAGATTCCTTTAATCCTTGGAAGACCTTTCTTGTCTACTGCCCGTGCTAAGATTGATGTGTTTAAAAGAAAAATCTCATTAAGGGTAGGGAATAATAAACTAGTCTATAAGTGTCAAGATCCTGTTAAGAGCATAATTAGAGGTGTCTATGTGCTAGGATTAAGAGAGCGTATGGACCTCGATCTTGAAGCTAGGCTTATGGGAGAAACATTGATTCAAAACAACTCAACTAATCCTAATCATGAGAACTTTGAGGAATTCATTGACCTTAATGTACCTACCGAACTTAGACGCAATGTTGTTAATGATTCTGATGATGAGTGGTATGATTGTGTAGTAATTAATAAACGTAGGAGAATAGTTGAGAAAACGAATTTGAATAATGATGTGTTTATTGAACTACCACCCCACCTTGCTTATTTATGCCTGTATGATAATAAGAATTTCCCGTCTATCATTTTGTCATCTCTGCCCGAAAGGGACAGAACTTTGTTTATACAGATACTGAAGAAGAACGGCGTGGAAATCAAGGACGAGCAAGGAGTGTTCAATATTACTGAATTGGCGATGAGGGAGCGCGATGTTTCCGACTCCTTCAATGATCGATATTAAAGAGCTGAACGTGAGTCTAACTTGAAGACTCTGGAATAAAGACAAGTGCTTACCGGGAGACAACCCGGATTTATCTTTTAATTTTCTGTTTATGTGTCGAGTCAGTCAGGCCGCAGAGGATACGGCGCATCTCAATCCTGAGATGCGACGCATCTCCTGCAATGGTCATATCTTATTTTATTTTCCTGCATTTTTAATTTCTGAATTTAAAACTTTTTATCAGTTTATTTTAATGCGGCGCATCCCTGGTTAAGGATGCGGCGCATCTTCTATTCTGATCCGTATTTATTCCAGGCTCGATACGGCGTATCTTCTTCCATAAGATACGGCGCATCGACTGACCTGATGATTTTAATTTTTTATTTTTAAGTTTTATTTTTACCTAACTACTAATGTGTTATGCAAGTTGAACCTTTCTTATCTTAGGTGTGTTTTGAAGCCTTGGTGGTATTATAGATTCCTGCATTTCCTGTGGATACATCGAATATGAAGCTTAGACGTTCTAATCCACAAGAAAGATGATTTTTGCTCTAATACTAATGGAGGATCATACCGAGCAAATCTCAGGGGAGTTTTTCTGTTCTAATTCTTTTATTTTCCAGTTTTTAACCTTTCAAACAAACAACGAGGACGTTGTTTAACTTAAGTGGGGGGATTGGAGAATTAGAACACTTAACACTTACTTGTCCTAAACTTTTCAAAATATGCTTAAAATGTGCTTAATATATCAAAATTTAAAATTTTTAGCATGTTTTTGTTTAGAGTCTAAGTTGCATAGCTGCACACATGACGTCATTTTTAAAAATTGTGATTTTTCAAAATTCACAAATCTATGAGTGTGCCGGTGACTTGTAAACTTTAGAACTTGGCTTGTATACTATTCGAGACCACCATAATAAGTATTATTTTATATAATTGGAATGACTTGTCTAAATTGGTAAATTTCTAGGATTACACCCAAATAGCCTTTATATGTTATGTGATATTAACTAACTACACTGGTTAGTTAACCCCCGTATAAACCCTTTTGTTACTCTCATTTTTAGAGTAAGATACCCCTAGAAAAACACTCAGAGCCATTCCTTTCGTTTCTTACACCTTTGTTAAAATGTTTCGTTACACCCTTACACCTTAGCCTACCCTGTAGATTAGAATCCTTGGTTGGTTAATTGCTATAGGCAAAGTGTGTTTCCTTACATTACCTGTGTTCGCGTGCGTAATTCATTATCTATGGTTAGGTCGGGAAATTGCACAATGCAATTGGAGTGAAAGTAAATATTGTATATCTTTGAGTTTATTTATTTTTTCGTGTGTTTACTACTTTCACTATTACCGTTATTTCTGAAGCCAGGAAAAGTATGGAAAAATTATCCAGAATTATTGTTATAGTGATGTGGTGAAATTTTACACATCTATGTTTATGTTATTATAAAGTTCAAAAAAAAAAAAAAAAAAAAAAAAAAAAAAAAAAATCGAAAAAATGAGAAAAGAAAAAGAAAAAAAAGAAGAAAGTTGGATGTTTGATTTAAACCAACGATGTAAAGTTATGTAAGTGGTCGATATCACCACTAGTTGTTGTATATTATATTTATGGATTGAATGGGAGTTGGCAGTTATGGGAACGTCAACTAAGGTTTATTCTTTGATTAAGATCTTATTGAGTATAATTCGTGTCTACCTAAAGCGTGTGTTTCAAGTGTTAAAGCGTGAGTTATTCAATGATATGAGTCTTATTCATGGGATGGTTGGGATAGTGATTAACCACACTTAGGATTTTAATTTATTTATTTTGTTTATTTTTTATTTTACACCAATTTATATCCCAAATGTTATCCATACCCTATATTATTCTTTATCCAACCAAACCTTTGATTTATTGAGATTAGGGATTTGAGCAATCTTAAGTATCGTAGTCGTGGATTCGGCTATGTATTTATGATTTTGTCGCCCTTTTTGATATATTATTATTGGTGAAGTTTGGACCTATCTTTAGCCTATTCGAGTTAAGGATTTGAGCAATTGCAAGTATCGTGTTCGTGGATTCGATCATGTATTTGTGATTTTGTCGCCTTTTCTGGAATTTGAGATCGATAGAGATTAAGAATAATTAACCCTTAAGCCTAAAAAACCCTTTTTACCGCTTTAGACTTGTTATTCCTTGGCTTTAGTGGTGGAGATGTGTATACTTGCCAAGCTTATGATAGAATATTCGTCGCGACTGGACAGTTAAACGATTAGATTTGCTTTTATCAAATTATTTTATTTTACTTCTAATTCGTTGAGTGTTTAGTTGCGTGATTATGACAAAAATGAATACATGCTTAAATATAAAAATAAATCCTAACATTTTTAGGATACATTTTCATAAGATTAATTCTAAGGTTTACTTGGGGACTAGTAAAGTTCAAGTGGGGGGATATTTGATGAACTCAAATAAGTACATTTTATTACTATCATTTATCCTATTAATTTGACTTGTTTTACTATATTATGTATGAGGATTGATACTTAATCGTTTACTTTTGTAATTCTCAGTTGAAAACAAGCATTTGGTGAAACTTGGCGATTTTGGACTAATTATGGGGCAAAACATGCAAGAAGTTAAGAGTCTACTGAAATGTACAAGATCAAGACTAATCTGCTCCAGATGCGCCGCATCTCACTTATGACATGCGCCGCATCGCTATCAAGATCTCACCAGATACGATCCAAGATACAAGAGGACATGCGCCGCATCCAAAGATGAAGATACGCCGCATCTTCTGGCGGTGTACGAATATTCCTGAATATTATAATCTTGGACCCCACGCGAAGTTAAGTAAATGCGCCGCATCTACTTACTAGATGCGCCGCATCTCACCCTCAGACAGAAACTATAAATACCCCAAAGACCAGACGAATTAAGAGTTCGAAAGTTTTAACAGAAGACCGAAGACCAGAAACCTAGGACGAATTCAGTCAAGGTAGCAGCACAAGACACACCCAAATCAAAGATACAAGAGCTGTAAGAAGGTGCTGCATGTGTTTAATTCATTAAGTAGTTTTGTTTTATTGTGTTAGTAAACTTTAATTCATCAAGATTGGTGGCTTGTGTAATGTGACAACGGAAAGATTGCACTCCCTTAAAACTGCTTTCTCATTAATTAAAGTTTATATGTTGATGTCATTTGTGACTTTTATTAGTGCATTGATAACCTCTGTGGCTAGCTGAGCGTTGATCGGGTCTCCATGCCTCTGCCCTCTCCTGTTTATTAGATCGCCTATGCATTCTATGGTCTGTAGAAAAGTAGGAGAAAGATAAACGGGATAGTCATAAGTAATCATTAAGGGTTTACTCGCCGATAAGATTAGAACCAACGAGAAAGGACTTAATCTCGGTGCGTTGCATCGAACTATACACTTCATATAACACTAGCAATAAAACAAGTGACAAACTACTTATCATAAGGACAGCCCTCTTATTGTCTCGAGTATTTATCTGTGTACGTGTGTGCTACTTGCTGATTCGTACCTATTGGTTTATTTTATTATTTAATTGCAACCAAATCGTGCCAGTCTCTCAGGCTGACCCCCGTTGCGTTAGATTAGATTGTATAGCTAACTTAATATATTAAAATACTGATTAGAATAACTAGATAATACGTTCCACTCTTAGTGATCGACACTCTACTTACCATTATATTCATACTGACCGGGTACACTGCTCGTTAGGTGTGTGTGTTATTGATAAGTCGGCTAAATATAAATTTAAAACTTGAGTAGGCATTAAAACTGCTAAACCGCAACGACACACGCAGCACATCAAAAGATAATGCCTCCAAATCTTGTGTGCGAAAACCACGGCACCCAACTCTAAATCGTTAGTAGTGTAGTTCTTCTCATGCTTCTTAAGCTGACGAGATACATAAGCTATCACTTTCTCGTTTTGCATTAGCACTGCTCCAAGTCCTTTTTGTGAAGCATCGCAATATACCACGAAGTTTTCAATCCCTTCTGGCAATGACAAAATTGGCGTGCTGCAAAGTTTCTGTTTCAATAATTGAAAAGCGGTCTCTTGCTTTTCTCCCCAGTCGTACTTCTGGTTCTTTTGTGTCAACTTGGTCAGTGGCTTAGCTATCTTGGAAAACACTTCAATGAACCTTCTGTAATATCCGGCAAGTCCTAAGAATTGACGAATTTCTGTGGGAGTTTTTGGTGTTGCCCAATCTTTAACTGCCTCAATCTTTGCTGGATCAACCTGTAGTCCCTGACTATCAATGACGTGACCAAGAAATTGTACTCTTCTGATCCAAAAATCACACTTTGAAAATTTGGGGTACAGTTTCTCTTTCTTGAGCAGTTCTATGATTGTTCTAAGGTGTTCTCGGTGCTCTTCTTCACTCCTTGAGTAAATCAAGATATCGTCAATTAATACGATCACAAACTTATCTAGATATGGCTTGCACACCCTGTTCATGAGATCCATGAACACAGCTGGTGCGTTGGTTAGTCCGAACGGCATTACCTGAAATTCATAATGTCCATAGCCTGTTCTGAATGCTGTCTACGGGATATCTCCCTCCCGAACCCTAAGCTGATGGTATCCCGATCTCAAGTCGATCTTGGAGTAATAACTGGAACCTTGCAACTGATCAAACAAATCGTCGATCCTGGGAAGTGGATAACGATTCTTCACCATTAACTTGTTTAACTCTCGATAGTCAATGCACATTCTGAAAGATCCATCTTTCTTCTTTACAAACAAAACTGGTGCTTCCCAAGGCGATGAACTCGGCCTAATGAATCCTTTATCCAAGAGCTCTTGTAATTGGTTCGACAACTCTAGCATTTCTGAAGGTGCAAGTCGATAAGGTGCTCGCGCAACTGGGGCGGCTCCCGGCAGTAAGTCAATCTGAAATTCGACTTGGCTCATAGATGGAAGTCCTGGAAAGTCTTCTGGAAAGACTTCTGGAAAATCTTTAACTGTTGGTACATCCTCAAGTCGCTTCTCCTCCGACTTCTTTTCTGTGATATGAGCCAAGAATGCATAACAACACTTCTTTATGTATTTCTCTGTTTTAATGCACGAGATGATGCTGAGTCTAGTCCCACTGCGTTCTCCGCGAACGACCAATGTTTCGCCATCATAAGGAAGATGAACAACTTTTTCATCACAGATGATTCTGGCATGATGTTGAGATAACCAATCCATTCCGATAACAATGTCGAAACTTCCAAGTTCTACTGGCATGAGGTCTATATTGAACGGGTGATTGAGAGAATTGAGAGTGCAACCACGAATGATCGTGTCGGTGCCAACTAAACTACCGTTAGCTAGTTCAATGTGATATGGAGTGTCTAATGCGGTTGGTTCAATGTTGAGTAATGGTGCAAATGCAGTAGAAACAAAACTTCTATCGGCTCCTGAATCAAATAGTATGGATGCATAACGATTATTAATGAGGAACGTACCCGTAACGACATTCGGGTCCTCCCTGACATCTTCTCCTCCAAGGACATAAGCTCTTCCTCTAGCTGTTCCACCTTGGACATTTATTCTTGAAGTGCCCAACTTCTCCACATCCAAAACATGTTACTGGGGGCTTCTGATTATCAACCACAATCGGGGCTTTGCAATCCATGGTCGAATGACCAACCTTCTTACAGTTTCCACACGGATTCGGACAATTTCCAGGATTATGATGGGTTTGACATTTGTTGCACTTGGGTAAAGTACCATTGTAACCTCTTTTCTCAGCTTGACCTGCAACATAAGCCTTTGCAGTTTCCTGTCTCTTGGGTGGTGGTTGAGTAACATTGCTACTCTGGTTGTTATCCCGATTTCTTTTGTTGTTGTTGTTGTTATTGGAATTGTTTCGGTTGCTGTTATAGTTGTTGTTGGAGTTACGGTTGTTGTAGTTACGATTAGTTTGTTGGTGTTTTTTTTGTTGTTTGAAGCAGTTTCTTTCTTCACTATCTGAGCCATGAGTTTTTGTGACATTCTGATTGCCTCATCCAATGTTTGTGGGTAAAAAAAAATCACATCTCCACGGATGTTGTGAGGTAATCCTCCAATGAAATTCTCTAATAGCTTCTCAGTGTCCGGAACCATTGTCGGACATAATGCTGCCAATTCCTGAAACCTCCTGATATATGCCTCAATATCATTACCTGCTGTCACTAGCTCATAAAACTCTGTTTCCATCTTTTTCACTTCTGTTCGTGGGCAAAACTTCTTTGTCAGCAACTTCTTGAATTCGTCCCATGTAAGCTTGTGAGCATTCTCCATTCCCATGGGCTTTACATACGAATTCCACCATGACATAGCTTCCTCAACGAGTGTACTAGTAGCAAACTTAACCTTCCTGTCTTTTCAAACCATCGGATCATGGCTGTGGCTCCTTCAGTGCCTTTGAATTTTTTCGGATCACCACTCTTGAAATCTTTGTACGTACATTTACGACCATTTGTACCATTGGTATTTGTTCCTGCGGCTTCCGCGGTTTCTGCCCGCGAAGCGGCTTCAGCAGCAGCAGCAGCTATGGCAGCTCTTTCTGTAACCAATGCTGCCTCTATATTGTCGGCAACAAGCTTTCTGACTTCAGCTGGTGTCATAGCAGTAGTGGCTCTTTTGGGTGGCATAATTCATCACAATCACAAAAGATAACAACAATGAGAATCCACAATAGAAAACGATCATCATACACAATATATGCAACCAAAACATGTATATACATCCACAACACGTATAAATACAACCACAACATGTATAAATACAATGAAACCACAACGAAACATCATAAATATAATCACAGCGCACATGACTATAATACATGAAAATTTTGTTTACACAAACCGATATCATAAAATAGCACAACGAAAATCCTGCATAGTAGAGTCACACTTGATATATTTGTTTGTACTACAAGCAAAAGACAACAAGTACTAACTATGTACTGAATGCCATACTCCTCTTCGCTGTCAAGCGGCGACAGAGTAGATGAGATGGAGTAAGTGATGATGGTGGTGGTAGGGATACAAATGCAGCTGGTGACCTGACAGTGAGACGATGAACCCGCTTCATGCGCGGCCCACCTGGATATGTACGGTAAACTTGACCATAGGGTACAAACTCTCCTGGCTGGATAACTGGAACAACACTGGGACCACGACGGATCACAGGTGACAGTGGTGGGGTAGGCACGACTTCCCCCTCCTCAAAGGGTTCTGTCTCGGCCTCTGACATCACAGGTGAAGACTGTGGAGTAGGCTCCACTGATGACAAAATGATAGTGGGTATCGGGGATGATGTAACCGGCTCTAGTATGATGGAGGGTAGTGAGGAAGTATCGTCTGCTGACTTTGAGTCAGACAAGATAACCATAGGGTGTGAATCCAAAGACATCACTGAAACAACAGGTGTGAAATAAAAGTAAATAAGCATTTACATAATGTGGGTTATGATGAAATGATATATGTATGAAATCGCAATCACTACATGTGATATAATGAATATGCACTTATGCTACAATGATGAGATGCTATGATGGTGCAGCTATAGTCTAGGATATAATGGACAACCTAGTTCGCTATAACCTTTGCTATGGTACCAATCTGTCACACCCCCAAATTTCGTGACTTGCAGCGGAATAAGTCATTCAGGGGCACGACTGGTCATAGCACCAAAGTTGCAGTTATATTGAACGACCTAAAGTGTCATTTAGAAAATACATCGTTTGATTATTTAAAAACATTCAGAGTTATAAAGCTAGGTCCCAAAAGGTGAAACAAGTTTTCATAAAACAAGTTCATACAATTCAAACGATGGATAAGTGCATAAAATATAAAGTGAGACGCGTCGACTCCGCGACTCCATGATGTCCATATGCAAGCCAACATGCGATACCTTAATTACCTGAAAATACATTGCTAAAAATGGTCAACAAAAATGTTGGTGAGATCATAGATTTATGTAAATGAAATATTGTACGGATACCACAAGTATAAAGTGTATGACAAAACAATGCCACATAAAAATGATACATTAGCTCTTAAGCTCATGACCCCGAAGCTAGACGGAATGAAATGCCCCAACTGAGTGTTTGCCAATCACTCTAATATGACAGAAATGAAATGCGTTCATTTGACAAGTTGGCGCTACCAACCCGAACGGAGGAGTCACCCTCAATAGATCTATTCACTCACTCTCGCTTGCTAACAATTAACGGTTCATGATAATAAAGGGGACTTTAATCTGGGCAATGATGTAACTTAAGCAATGTAGTGAGTTTGTATACTTTGGTCCGCATATAAAAATGGTGCAATGTATTCTCCCCCGAGAGTTTAGAAATCAATAAACAATTTAAAACGGGGCTATGAAAACTCACCTGATATGATATAGCAACAATGACAATGATGGATGTGATGAAATAAAGCTCGGTCTCTAACCGCGACCTATTATGAATGATGTGATTCAATGTAAGCAATGATACAATGCAACACATGCAAATACGTTTGTTAACGATACCACTTGTTAGTTTTGAAAATAACGTTTATCGACGAAAAATACACCTTTGACGTCTCGTTAAGTTATAAACTACTTTTCGCGTAAACATGTTGAAACGGTACTCCACGATCCTCGTTTGGTGTTCTATCGGCAAAATGTAGCGTTTTCATCGCAATTTAATATTTTCCTTAATTTGTGAAAATATGCCCAAAATGGCTTCGTGAAACTAGTCGCGAAATATTGCACGTTATGTGTTAAATGATCAAACTCGACGTTTTTGAAAACCTTGTAACACTGTTTAAATGTCGTTTCATTTAACTTTCGATTGTACACGCCTCGATCAATTAGAAAATTGGCTAACAACGTTACGTTTCGCAAAAACACTAGTTTTTATATTTAAAACACTTTCTAATAGTGGCTGTCAAAATGAATATGGTACGTCGTACTTCAAACGTGAATAACTCGGCCGTTACAAGCTCGTTTTCTATGTTCTTTATGTCCACGACTTCGTATAAACATGAACTAACATAATCTCAGTAGGTCGGGTCGTCTAGATCATGTCTAATGCCTCGTTTTGTCCTTTGAATCTCGACGATCAGCAACTAAATTTTCAGAAAATTAGTTTTCGTCATCTAACTTTGAAAAATCATATCTCCTTCGTTATAAGTTGGTTTTTAGTGATTCTTGCGGCCACGGTTTCATTTTTGAAAGAACTTTCTGAATATGAATGCCAAAATATACCTAAAGTTACAGAGTTTTCCAGTTTACACGTTTTTGGACAGAACCTATTTTAGATTGTTAAAAACTCACTTCCTTGGTTCTAAATTTGATCATACTAACTCAAATCAATTCCACAAGTTCGCATATCCTACCATAAACCTTCTTAGGGTGTCATGGGATCCTAAACATCACCAAACTTGGTGGATTTCATGAGATCATTAGTGAAACTTATAGATCTAGTGATTTAGAGAGTTTATGTTCAAATGTGGTAAGTAAAACATAAGTAACTTGCATGGATGACTAATATAACTTGAAAATACATGAACATATATATCAAATGAAAGTATAAAATGATCAAAACATGTCTTGAAACTTACTTGATGATTTGATGAGTTTTGGTAAGAAATGAGTAATAAACTTGAGGTTTGATCACAAATCCATAACTAGGAAGGTAAATGGAGTATGATTATGACTTGATCTTGAAAAATCTATGGATTTTGGGTGGTGTTCTTGGTTTGGTCAAATGGGGTAGATGGGGTGGAAGGGGTTTTGATCTTTTTTAGCTAAATGGTGTATATGTGTAGGTGTATGTGTTTGTGTTAGTGGGATGAGAAATTAAATCAAGGGAAATTCATTAATGGGATTTGGATGTATTAAGCTAAATGAGAGGGTAGGGGGTGGCACACATGGGTAAGATGAAGGGGATTTGATGTTAATTAAGATACTTGTCTCCCATTTATTTAGATATTGGGTGATTAGTGTATACATTGAGTGTTATCGGGTACCGAGTTAACTAGAAATAACTCGTGACGAGGTGAAATGAGATACGACGAAGTTGTAAAAATTGTAAAATCATGTTCCTTGCAAGAATCGGGTGTTAAAATGATAATCGGATTGAAATTTCGTAAACCGACGGAGTTATAAGCGTCAAACGAAAAGTACAGCGATTGTTTTAAAAACACCGGGTAAATTAATAATATAATCTCTATATCATTATAATTAGCTTGAAAATGTATTAGGATCATTGTCGGGAGTATTGGGTTTACTGTTAGTAGAAATGACTGAGTGGTAACGTTAATTAAACAATTAAGCATACGTTAATGAAAATCACACAAACTCATGCTTGAACTGATATGGAAATGATGTTACTGATGATATGCAGACTACTCTAGTCTGTATGATATGTCTTTTACTGATGATGCATGAATACGCAGCTAAACCTAACTGGTTACGCGCATTTGAATACCCGTAAACCCAGTTTACAACATGATGAATGATGCCCATGAATAGTGATTTTCTTCCAGGAATGAATATTGTCACGTGAATAGTGAAATGATGAATAGTGATCGGTGAATGGTGATTGATGAATAGTAACTCATGAATAGTAAATTGTCGAGGTTTGGAAAAGGACCTGAAATTACGAGTTGTGACACTTTCCCATTTTGTAAAAACTAGAAAAATCAGTGGGTTGTGAGTAACTTTAGGGTAGAGATTCAGAAAATAAACTTAATAACGAAACCGTAGCCACTTGAATGAGTTAAAACGGGCTTATAACGAAAAAGATACGCTAGTGTCCAGAATTTTGAAAGATTAAAACTGAGGTTAAACAGTAATTAGACTAGCCGAGACCTTGAAAAGCTGATAGTACACTTAAATACCTTCGCTGGGATACGTCAAACTTAAGAAACGGAGCTACGACGCAAAAGTTTTGGCCTAACTTATTTTTACGTCAACATATATGTTGACTGCCTATTATTTCTCTATTAGAAAGCTGTTAGGATTTTAAGAATGGATTTTTGGACCATTTGGAGTATATTTTGGCTAAAATGAAGTAAACGGAAATGGTAGAACAATATATATACTTATTAGGTGCATTAGAAAATTCTGAAATAGCCATTAACATGAAGACTGAAATTTTGTCGCAAGATTTACAGGTTACATTTTCTAAAAAGTAGTAATTTTCTAAATAAAGGATCAAATTGACGCCACTATATTTTGGCAACAAATATTACAACAACATGTACAAGTGATAATGTAAAGTATGAACTTGCGTGCATGGCCTTGTTATCGAACCTAAGACATATGCATTATTTAGGTCGCGGTTAGAGTATCGGACCTATATTTTCAGTTTATATTAATATCAATCGGGAATTGATTTTGCTAAGGTGAGTTTTCATAGCCCCATTTTTCAAGTCAATATTTCATTTCAAACCTACATGGGAGAATACATAGCATATCATTTTATTACGAGCCCATGTACATTAAATTCATTTACATTGCTTAAGTTACCACATTGCCAAGTTAAAGTCCTCTTTTATTTATCATGAACTGTTAATTGACATTAAGAGAGGGTGAGTGAATAGATCTATTGATGGTGACTCCTCCGTTCGGGTTAGTAGCTCCAACAAGTCTACGAACGCATTTCATTTGAATCATATTAGAGTGTCTGGCAAACCACTCTGGTAGGGCTTTTATTTTCTGTCTAGCTTCGGGGTCATGAGCTTATAGCAATTGTATTATTTTAATTATATGGCGACATTGTCACACTTAACTTTATACTTGTGGATATCGTACAAAACATTTACATAAAACTATGATTCTCACCAACATTTTTGTTACCGTTTTAGTGAACTAGGTTGTATCACGGACCCTAGACTATAACCACATCATCATAGCATCTCATCATTTCATCATAAGAGCATATTCACTATACGTGCAGTTTCATACATACACTATGCGAGTTACTTATACTTATATATATATTTAACTAGTTTACAACGATATGTCTTCACCCAACCACCCTATTATCATTCTAGCAGACTCGGATATCTAGGATGCCTTTTCATCCACTAATACACCTACATCACTACTCTCACATTCCTATACCTCGACATTCCCATATCACTCACCATTGTTAGATGATAACTCCCATCTATTTAAGGTATTAGCACCACCTGAGCCAGACTTATAAGAGACTAACAGATATGACACTGAGACTTTTGAGATTCAGGAGACTACCCCTACCTTCCTACTACCACCATTGTCATTCCCCTTTTCCATTCCCACATATCAGGAATTAGATGACACCTTGTGGATAGTACCAAGATCACCAACTCATCTAGAACATCAGCAGATTCCTCAAGAATGGTTTGGGATCTATACTATCTCAGATATGATCGATGCACAACTCCAGACCCCACATCAGAGCTCATCACAACACCAAGATGCCGCAATCCAGGATCCAATCAGAGGAGCACCAGGAAGCCTCTAGACTAGACTTATATCTTTACTAGCTTTTACTATTATCCTAGCCACGGGATGTGTGGCATAGTTCAAAGAAATTTGCAGTATTTTGGTTGTTGTACAATGAATTTACCAAGTATTGACTCTACTATATGGATATGGTTGTGCTATGCCTGATATCGGTCTATGTAGGCCGAAATTTTCATTTTATATATTCAGGTGTGTTATGATTATATTTATGATATTTTCGTGGTTGCATCTTGTTGTGATTTCACTCCATTTATACATGTCATGGTTGCGTATATGTGAGTGTAATGATCTTTACTACTTATAAATTCTCATAGTCTCTTATGATTTTGAAGAGTCATGTCGAAGCAAGCCGCTCTAGCCACGACACAAGCCACTTTTGAACAAATCATTGCCAATAGCATAGCAACAGCCCTTGCCAAAAATCTTACTCACGAGGAATTTATGGATTGCAATCCCCACACCTTTAGCGGAACTGAAGGCATGAGAGGATTTTGCAAATGGTTCGAAGAAGTAGAAACAGTAATTCAAGGTGGTAACTGTCACAAGGAAGACAAAGTTAGGTTCGCCACTTGCACTTTTCGGGATCGTGACCAGGAATGGTGGACCAAATATGTTCAGATAGTAGGGGTCGACACTGCTTACTCAATCTCTTGGGATAAACTGAGGAGGATGATGAATTTAGAATATTGTTCAAGGAGCAAATTACAAGCAATGGAACAGGAAATCCTAGACTTTACCATGGTAGGAGATGACGTTGCGAAATACACTAATCGTTTTTACGAATTGCACGACTATGCCCTGCAATGGATGAACCGGAAAGCAAGAAACTTGAGAGGTATATCGGGGGACTCTCCCCTGAAATTCATATGTTGGTCGCCTCATTAGAACCCGATACCATGCCTAAAGCTATCCGTATGGCGATCAAGGAAAAGGAACACATAGCTCACGCCAAGGCCGTGGGAAACAATAATGACAACAAACGAAAATGGAACAACAACAACAACAACAAGAGAAAGTGGGACAACAATCAAGGTGGCAATGCTACCCAACAACCACCAAAGAGACAAGAAGTTGCTAAGGCCTATGTTGCAGGCCCAACTGAAAAGAAAGGTTACAATGGTACCTTACCCAATTGCACAAAGTTTCAAAGTCATCATAACCCTGGGAATTGGCCTAATCCTTGTGGTACCTGCAAGAAGATTGGTGACTATACCAGAAATTGCAAGCTTCAAATTGTGGCTAAAAATCAGAAGCCTTTAGTGACGTGTTTTGTCTGTGGATAGAGATGACATTTTAGGAATGAATGTTCAAAACAGAGGAACCAAGGGGATAGGAATCGGGATGGAATAGCTCGTGGGAGAGCTTATATCAGCGGAGGAGGAGATCGCCAGGACATCAACAACATTGAGGACGACAACAATGATTAAGAACAAAGAACTTCTTTCTTAATAATAAACCATAAACGGAGCCCTATAGGGTTGTATTTCTTTAAGTAGTCTATCTTAAGTACTTTCTTGTAACCTCGTTGTATCATGTACCTTTCTATATAATGTAATCCCTATCTTTATCATCTCCACAATAATCACAAACTTCGTTTATTTCATTTCATATTCCATTTGCCCAATATTCGATCATTTCGCAATAACATACTGCTATCCTAGTAGGGGTTAGGCAAATTTCATCTTTGACTATAGATTAGTACCATTCTATAAGATTCTCCCATACATCCTATAACCCTTCCAACAGATTTTATCCCAAACTATTGCACTACCGCTTTATAAAACTGTTTCACATAACTTTACCTCAAGCTATTTTACTACCATCTCAGGAAATTATTTCACAGAAATTTTCAAACTAGTTATATTACTACCACCTTATAAATTGATATTCTGTCATCCTACCAACTATTTACTACTATGTTACCAAAAAACACGTTGAACACCATTTAAAACTTTTGAGAAACATAATGTTACTTTAAATAAACCGAACATCGCATCATTAGTCCTCAATTATGCATAACCTGATCACCTATGTCTAATTCAGGAAGAATTATGCCATGAAGGAAACAATCATCTTTTCAAAAATTCTTAACAACAATCTTCATTCAAAAGTTTTGTAACTAAATAGAATTTTTCATAAACATACGTTTTGACAAACCCTCTCTAGATACCTACACCACATGTCACTCACTCAACCGTTAAGTTGGATTTTTACCATTGACCTTTCTAAGAAAGACTTTCCAATTACAAGGAGAATTCTTTGACATAAGAAAACAACGAAAGGATTTCAGAACTATAAACGACGACTAGAAGTATACAATAAGTTGATTCGTATCACAACGGAAAACATAAGATCTCACGAGACAAAACAAATCACTATCTTTGGCATAGTCACCCAATCCTATCATTCCGTGAGTACTAGTTAGACTAAGCCCCATAGGCGAAGGGAGACTCATATCGTAATACTAGTTAGAGCAAGACACAAGGAATCAAAACAGTTACCATAGCTTTATCCTTTCGATAACATCTTTTTGACGAACTTCTGATTGTAGAATTAGTCACGAAACATGTTGTGCCAATTTCAAATACTCCCAATAAAAAGTAGAAGATATACCACAAACTTCTAGCAATCCCTTTAAGATATTTTACCCAATCAGATATACGCACGCTCTACTATCCTCGGACCAACGAACATTAAAGAGAACTATCCAAACACTATTGGACGTGCTCAGGGCCGTATAATCAACTTTGAATTGTTTAGAGTAATCTTTTGACATTGACATATTTCACCTTCAACAATAGCCATCACATGAATATAAAGACTGCACCCTTTAAGGCACCCTAAGGTCGAAGTACCAATCACCTATTGACAGACCAAACTCAGAAAAGCCCAACTCACCAGTCTAGGACTTAATTCTGAAACAACAAAGGAAAATCGTACAGGTCAAGAATCAGTTACAAGCGACAAGAGAACGATAGAAAAGTTAGGTTGGTACATGACGCAAATCATTGGAATTAGGTGTCCCTAAGCCATGAACCATTTGGATTCGAGTTGTAGAACGAGTTATGTTGAAAATCTTGCCTTGGAAAGGCATGATACAATTTTTGGGAAACGCGGGAAATTGAACCCTAGGTATATTGGACCATTTAAGATTTAACCTAGAATCAGCCGACTAGCTCACAGACTTGAGCTTTCGTCAGAGCTCAGCAGCGTACATAACACATTTCATGTTTCAAATCTCAAGGAGTGTCCTTCAGATGAATCACTCATAGTTCCATTAGAAGAAATCCAACTCGATGATAAGCTCAATTTCCTGGAGGAACTAGCAGAAATCATGGTTCGCGAGGTCAAATAGTCGAAGTAAAGTCGAATTCCTATCGTGAAAGTTAGCTGGAATTCTCGAAGAGGTCCCGAGTTTACATGGGAGCGGGAAGACCAGATGCAACTCAAATGTCCACATCTTTTCACCAAATCCACTCCAGAGACCGACACTAACTGAATTCAGGGACAGAATTCCTTTTAGGGTGAAAGACTGTGACAAATCGTAATTTACAGGTCAATAGTATTCAACAAATTCGAATTTATTTCCTAGACATTCATTTGAAAACAATTTATATATAATCTTTTACTTGAACCGACGCGAAAAACCTAGAATATATTTCTAGTACACTAGGATTTAGGCTAAATTTAGTCCAAAACAATCAAGTACCTTGCTCCTACTCTAATTCACAATTTTAAACTAAAAAACAAGTTCCTTTTCTTAAATTACTTACGGTTGGCAATTCAACAAACTCTATTCGTAATTCAAAATTTAACACCCGATATACCTAATTCTCCCAACGATTATTTCTAATATATTTTTATACTTCCAAAAAGATTACAAAAGTTCCAAAAATATTTCCTTACACCAAAAATAATGTCTTTGGTGACTTTTATTAGTGTATTGATAACCTCTGTGTCTTGCTGAGCATTGCTTGGGTAGCCATGCCCCTTCCTCGCCTATCTATTCTAGCGTATACGAAACGTGGGCATCACAAGTGCTCAATATTCTAGGATAGTGGGATAGACATAAGTGATCATTAAGGGTTTACTCGTCGATAAGATTAGAGCCAACGAGAAAGGGTTAATTATATACACTTCATATAAAACTAGCAATAAAACAAGTGACAAGCTACTTAATTATCAGGACAGGTCTTCTTATTGTCTCAAGTATCTATCTGTGTACGTGTGTGCTAATCGCTGATTCGTGCTCATTAGTTTAGTTTTCTATTTAATCTTAACCAAACCGTGCCAGTCTCTCAGGCTGAACCCCCTTGCGTTAGATTAGGTTGTACAACTAACTTAAGATATTAAAATACTGATTAGAATAACTATATAATACGTTCCACTCTTAGTGATCGACACTCTACTTACCATTATATTCATACTGACCGGGTACACTGCTCGTTAAGTGTGTGTGTTATTGATAAGTCGGCTAAATATAAATTTAAAACTTGAGTAGGCATTAATACTGCTAAACCGCAACGACATACACGCGCATCAAGTTTTTGGCGCCGTTGCCGGGGAGTGAATTGTTATTATCTGTTAATTTGATTAGTATTTTAATTAGGTTTTCTTTTTAATTTTTAGATTCTAACCACTAACTCTGTTATATATTAGATAAATTGCATTCATTGTATTATTTGCATATTTTCTGTTTTTGTGTGTTTTTATTTTGTGTAATTTTTGTTTTTTTTTTGTTTATTTTTATTTTTGTATTTTTGTTTTTCTTTTTTTCTGCATTCTGCTATCGTTGTACTGTGCTGATACAAACGATACGGCGCATCTATTTTCATAGATACGGCGTATTGCGTTTAATTTTTATAAAATACAACGCGTTTAATAAATTCGAGTACGACGCATCTTTCCCCAAGATACGGCGTATTCTGTTTTTAATAAGAAATTTTTCTAAACCCTAACGCCATACGACGCATCTGTTTTAACAGATACGGCGTATTTATTATTTAAATTAAAAACAGTTTTCGAATTATTAAACAGATACGACGCATCGATTTCAATCGATACGGCGCATCTTCTAAATAAAAAATCTTGTATTTTGAAACGTAACGAAAATACGGCGCATTAGCCTCTGTTAATACGACGCATTTAATTTTAATAAATATAATCGATTTTTAATAATTTAAACTGATATGGCGCATTCTAATTCATAAGCGGCGTATCTGTTTTCTGAATAAAAGTCTGATTTATTCTTAACGATTATAAGATACGGCGCATCCTATTTATAGGATATGGTGCATCGTCTTCAGATATCAGTAACTTTTATTTATCCCGAACGGAGGAAATTCTAATCAACTTTCCTGTCTCTTAGAAAATTTTTACTTCGAAGCCTATTTGTTCTATGTTTCAGGAATGATGATTGATCTTTTCCCAAGCTGGTTCGGATGATCAAGGATCAAACTTACAATCGACGAGATTATATCAAAGTTTGCCCAAGAAAGCGGAAAGGAACTATTGCTGGAAGAACAAAACAATATGATTAGAGAAGTGACGATTGAAGTGCACCAATTGTCAAGGGTAATTAAAGGAGTTTTGTTCCAAAGGCATGACCTAAAGGGAAATACCTTGATAATTACATCGACAACGCTGATAACGAAGTTGTCGAGTTTGAACCAGAACTACTGGAAATAAGGAGCTGAACGTGAGTCTAACTTGAAGACTCTGGAATAAAGACAACTGCTGGCCGGGAGACAACCCGGAGAATTTTTACATTCTGTTCTGTGTCGAGTCTTTCAGACCCGCAGAAGATACGGCGCATCTCCATCATAAGATGATACGCATCGCCTGCACTGGTCATATTTTATTTTATTTTCTGCATTTTTATTTTTGACTTTAAAACTTTCTGTCAGTTTATTTTAACGCGGCGCATCCCTGGTTAAGGATGCGACGCATCTTTTATTCTGATTAGTATTTATTCCAGGCTTGATACGGCGTATCTTCTTCCATAAGATACGGCGTATCGACTGACCTGATGATTTTCATTTTAATTTTTTCTTTAGTTTTATTTTTACTAACTACTAATGTATTATGCAAGTTTGAACCTTCTTAACTCAGGTGTGTTAAAGTCTGAATGGTATTATAGATTCCTGCAATTTCTGTGGATACATCATTTTTGAAGCTTAAACGTTTTCATCCACAAGAAAGTTGATTTTTGCTCTTATACGAATAATGGAGGATCATACCGAGCAAATCTCAGGGGAGTTTTTCTATTCTAATTCTATTATTTTCCAGTTTTTAACCTTTGACACAAACAACGAGGACGTTGTTTAACTTAAGTGGGGGGATTGGAGAATTAGAACACTTACTTGTCCTAAACTTTTTCAAAATATGCTTAAAATGCGCTTAATATATCAAAATTTAAATTTTTATAGCATGTTTTTGTTTAAAGTCTAAATTACATAGCTGCACACATAACATTATTTCCAAAAATTGTGAACTTATCAAAATTCACAAATCTATGAGTGTGTCGGTGACTTGTAAACTTTAGAACTTGGCTTGTATATTATTCGAGACCACCATAATAAGTATTATCTATATAATTAGAATGACTTGTCTAAATTGGTAAATTTCTAGGATTACACCCAAATAGCCTTTATATGTTATGTGATATTAACTAACTACATTGGTTAGTTAACCCCCGTATAAACCATTTTGTTACTCTCACTTTTAGAGTAAGATACCCCTAGAAAAACCCTCAGAGCCATTCCTTTCGTTTCTTACACCTTTGTTATAATGTTTCGATACACCCTTACACCTTAGCCTACCCTGTAGATTAAAATCCGTGGTTAATTGCTTTAGGCAAAGTGTGTTTCCTTACATTACCTGTGTTCGCGTGCGTAATTCATTATCTTTGGTTGAGTCAGGAAATTGCACAATGCAATTGGTATGAAAGTAAATATTGTATAACTTTGAGTTTATTTTTTTTGTGTTTGCTACTTTCGCTATTACAGTTATTTCTGAAAGTATGAAGAGTATGGAAAAATTATCCGGAAAAATAGTGATAGTAAAGTTGTGAAATTTTACACATATATGTTGATGTCAAAAAAAAAAAAAAAAAAAAAAAAAAAAAAAAAAAAAATAGAAAAGAAAAAGAAAAAGGAAAAGTTGGAAGTTTGTTTTAACCAACTTATGTAAAGTTTTGTATTAAGTGGTCGATATCACCACTAATTGTTGTTATATATTATATTTATGGATTGAATGGGAGTTGGCCGTTATGGGAACGCCAACTAAGGTTATTCTTTGATTGAGATCTTGTTGAGTATAATTCGTGTCTACCTAAAGCGTGTGTTTCAAGTGTTAAAGCGTGAGTTATTCAATGATATGAGTCTTATTCATGGGATGGTTAGGAAAGTAATTTACCACACTTAGGATTTTAATTTATCTGTTTTGTTTATTTTTCATTTTACACCAATTTGTATCCCAAATATTATCCATACCCTACATCATTCTTTATCCAAACCTTTGATTTATTGAGATTAGGGATTTGAGCAATCTTAAGTATCGTAGTAGTGGATTCGGCTATGTATTTATGATTTTGTCGCCCTTTTTGATATAATATTATTGGTTAAGATTACTTGGTCCTATCTTTAGCCTATTCGAGTTAAGGATTTGAGCAATTGCAAGTATCGTGGTCGTGGATTCGATCATGTATTTGTGATTTTGTCGCCTTTTCTGGAATATGAGATCGATAGAGATTAAGAAGGATGATTAACCCTTAACCAACAAACCCTTTTTACCGCTTTAGACTTGTTATTCCTTGGCTTTAGTGGGGGAGATGCGTATACTTGCCAAGCTTATGATAGAATATTCGTCACGACTGGACAGTTAAACAATTAGATTTGCTTTTATCGAAATATTTTATTTTATTTCTAATTCCTTAAGTGTTTGGTTGTGCAATTATGACAAAACAAATACATGCTTAAATATAAAAATAAATCCTAATATCTTTTAGGATACATTTTCATAAGATTCATTCTAAGGTTTACTTGGGGACAAGTAAAGTTCAAGTGGGGGGATATTTGATGAACTCAAATAAGTACATTTTATTATCATCATTTATCCTATTTATTTGACTTGTTTTATTATATTATATATGAGAATTGATACGTTAATGTTTACTTTTGTAATTCTCAGGTAAAAACAAGTATTATGTGAAACTTGGCGATTTTGGACTAATTATGGAGCAAAACAAGCAAGATGTTAAGATCAAGATCATTCTGCTCCAGATACGCCGCATCATACTTCTTACATACGGCGCATCACTATCAAGATTTCACAAGTTACAATCCAAGACAGCAAAGGACATGCGCCGCATAGAGAAATGGAGTTACGCCGCATCTTAAGGCGGTGTACGAATATTCCTGAATATATTAATCTTGGACCCCACGCGAAGTTAAGTCAATGCGCCGCATCTACTTATCCTATGCGCCGCATCTAACCCTCAGACAGAAACTATAAATACCCCAAGGCCAGACGAATTTTGAGAGACTTGACCTTAACTCAGAAGAGAGAGATAGAAACCCTAGAGACGAATTCAGACGTATTAGCAGCACAAGACATACCCTGAACGAAGATACAAGAGCTGTAAGAAGGTCCTGCATGTATTCAATTCATTAAGTAGTTTTGTTTTATTGTATTAGTACACTTTAATTCATCAGGATTGATGGGCCGATTTCATGTGACTACGGAATATCATGGGCACCCCTTAAAATTGCTTTCCCATTAATTAAAGTTTATATGTTGATGTCTTTGGTGACTTTTATTAGTGCATTGATAACCTCTGTGTCTAGCTGAGCATTGCTTGGGTCGCCATGCCCCTTCCTCGCCTATCTATTCTAGCGTATACGAAACGTGGGCATCACAAGTGCTCAATATTCTAGGATAGTGGGATATACATAAGTGATCATTAAGGATTTACTCGCCGATAAGATTAGAGCCAACGAGAAAGGGTTAATTATATACACTTCATATAAAACTAGCAATAAAACAAGTGACAAGCTACTTAATTATCAGGACAGGTCTTCTTATTGTATAAAGTATCTATCTGTGTACGTGTGTGCTAATCGCTGATTCATGCTCATTAGTTTAGTTTTCTATTTAATCATAACCAAACCGTGCCAGTTTCTCAGGCTGAACCCCCTTGCGTTAGATTAGGTTGTACAACTAACTTAAGATATTAAAATACTAATTAGAATACCTAGATAATACGTTCCACTCTTAGTGATCGACACTCTACTTACCATTATATTTATACAGATCGGGTACACTGCTCATTATGTGTGTGTGTTATTGATAAGTCGGCTAAATATAAATTTAAAACTTGAGTAGGCATTAATACTGCTAAACCGCAACGACATACACGCGCATCAGCAACACAAGACTTTCAAGCCTTAACCAACAAAGTCTTGTCCCTCCCCCCATCCCCATTGTCCAATCGACCATGCCCTCCCCCTTCCCACACCATACCTAAAATGACTAGTACTTGGACTTTGCTAAACCTTTTGCTATATATATATATATATATATATATATATATATATATATATATATATATATATATATATATATATATATATATATATATACATATATATATATATGTATATCACACATAACTTCATTCTTTTACTAGTTAGTTAAAAAATATATATATCACTTCCCATTTATCTTCAATTCGACACACAAGGAGGAACAAGGAAGAGAGATCTTGATTGTGGCTAAATTCAAACATTCATAGGGCATTCTAAGTGTGTTTAGATCCTCTCAAGTATTGTGGAGTTTAATAGAACTCCTTAGATCATTTTGAGCTCTAGGAATAACAATAACAAATGTTAACAATATACGCAGGGGATTAACAAAACATCAATGTTATTGTAACAAGGTTTTCATCATTATCTTCACTATAATAATTACATACACAATCAGCCACAATACTAATTGATCAATTGTAGTACGGTTACTCAACAATAACAGGGATCAAAGATCCTTGAGGCTAAACCAAACACAAACACTATCTAGGCATTTGCAAGAACCCACACCTAAAACACACACACTTTTACTAGACGTCTACATCTTTTCTTATGCACATTAAAACCTAAGACCCTGTATCTCTTTATATAAGAGAGGTATTAGGGTTTACAAAGACTTATAACTGTATTAGAAAACAAATAATTTCCTAATCTTTTATCAATATCTTCTAATGAATCTTCTATAATCTTCCATAGCTTGTAGAATTCCTTCTTTGTCTTTTAAGTCCTTGTAGTTTCGTATTTGCTTCATTCTTCTTTTATTGTTTTGTATTATCAACTCAATATAAAACCTAACAATCTTCCCCTAGTTGATAATTACAAAACATTCTTCTAGATCTTCCATGAATGAAACAATCTTCCTTTTAAGCTCAACTCGTGTGAACTTACATAACATGCTGTACCACCAAGGATCTGCAAGTTGCAAAACTTGTATCTATTTCTTGATACTCGTTATTTAATGTTTCATACCAATGAGACAATGGCACATTCAGATTTGGTTTGGTATTACTTGAACCCTACACAACTTTTTAGGGTTTCTAAATTTTTTTCTCATTGTACGACTTGGAAGCAAGTAAGTTCAGGGAATTGGTGACATGGTCCAAGATAGATAGTGATTGATTTACAAGTTATATTTTGATACATTGTTTTGGGATTCATGATATTTGTTGATACTTGTGAATTTTATGGACCTGCGTTACAATAAGTGAGGGGAAGACAAGATGGTTTCTAGTTTTGTTCGATATCTTATGTTTTATCTTTTGATTCTTGGACAATTTAAGTTATTGGAAGACACACACATGAAGGTGTTTGGTTTTGGATTTTTGGTTTTTGGTCGTGACTTGATATTCTTTATTATTGAATACACTTATGAATCAGGTTCAAATTAGAGAACTATTCTTCATGTTACTACTGCTTGGTTTCAAATGCTATTGTAGTTATTTTTCGTAAGCTATTTGGTGCTCGTTCATGGATGGTACTACATGGTGTTCGTTGCTGTGGTGGTTAGTTATTCGACAAGTTCTTTTAAATGGTTAACATTTGGGTTTTAGGGGAAGCTTAATGTTAAAATGATTAACCATTTATGTGCTACATTGAGATGAAGGTTTTTACAACTGCTAGTTGTTATTATTACTACTGGTTTAGGGTTCTTCTATCATGAATTCATTTATAGTAAGCTTTTTGGTGTTCTTAATGGTGGGTAATTCGAGACATTGGAAAACTGGATTGGCAGTATGATAGTGGTTCGTGGTTGTGATGATCAAGGTTGCTTACTTTTGTCCCCTAATTGATGATGACAAAAAGGGGAAGAATATTTACATAGAAGATTGCAACTTGTAGAGCCTTTGCGATATAGCATGTATTAAGGGGAAGTCTATATCTTTCATATATTTTAACTTTAGGGGAAGTTCGTGCTTATCTAGTTTTTTCATTATCAACTAGGGGAAGATTGTTGGGAATTATAATTGAGTTGATAAGACAAAACACATGAAAGATGAAGGACGTATGAAGACAAAGTTGAAGTTCGTCACAACAAAAGACGAAAATATTAACAAGACGATTACACCATAATTTTGCTACATATGGTGAGATAATATAAGCTTATGAAGATTTATGGCGTAAGTAGCTCGAGGGACATACCCCGTAATAAGTACCTTGGATGCCATGGTTTGGTAATTCCAGGGACCTAAAGTGTGAAGTTTAATATTAATTACGAGGAATGGAAGTTTTACGATGAGAACGATGGAGGACCAGAGTTGGACAATTGTTATTATGTTTATATTTATCATAAGGACAAAAAGATTTACATCAAGAACGATCGAGGGCAAAAGACGTGCAATTCTTATTATACATAACGAAAGTTATAAGCCACAAGGACTGGAAATAATTATGTCAAGGATAATGGGGGGCTGAAACCGTAACATTTATACAAAGTTTTACACTTGTAATGGACGAGGACCTTGAGTGAATACAAGACGCTACTTCAGGGGTTAAACGTGGACAAGCCACAAGGACTGGAAGTAATTATGTCAAGGATAATAGGGGGCTGAAACCATAAAATTTATACAAAGTTTTACACTTGTAATGGACGAGAACCTTGAGTGAATACCAGGCGCTACTTCAGGGGTTAAAGGCAGATGAAAATGTTAATGAGAGACTTACGGCGTAATTCATTACTTTTGGTTATGCGATAACTTAATCGAGCCTATTAATACAAGCCCTAATTCAGCTGATTCAATATCTTTTACCACCCCTCTCCAAAGAACGATTGGGAGACCAACCCAAGGCGTTTTCCAGCTACCAACAACCACTTTTCAAGAGAGAATTCACTTCAATTCATCAATTCTATATTTGTATCAGTTAATAATCAAGTAATTGTATCGAATCTTATGTTTAATCCATCCATGATTTTTAACATTATGATTTCTGTGCTTTAAAATATGAGAGGCTAACCACTTTATGTGTTAGCGTAGTTATGAAATTGTTAATGCTTTGATTTTAGTTCATTTGTCTATTTATTATTTTATGTGGATATCTTTTGAGCCTATCGATTGATCCCTACGCTTTGGTAGCATTGAAGCTAGTGTAGAGTTTATTAAGTAGCTATTAGATGACCATTTGAATAATAGTCTAATAGGCTACTAGAGGTGTGACCATCACCCGAGTGTAGGATTTGACCAGATTACCACCTACACTAGATTAAATAATTAAGAAGCGCAGGTAAACCTTACGTGGACCAAAAGAGGTTCTGAATGTCGGGAAGTTGGTTCATTGACATTAGATAGGTCTTTTAAGATAGTTGGGGGTTTAATGACTATGAGCTAGATACCTGACTTCCGTGACCAACGGGTTTGAGATCATAGGAGTTATAGGTTAGGATACGATGACCAATCGGGCCTAATGATATTAGAACAACCACGTAAAATGAGATGTAGACATTGCACTTAGGAACGAGATCATTGCGTTAATAATGTAGTAACTAGGTTCACACATCTTTCACCCTTGATAGTTTTTACATTTACATTTCGTTATTCATTCATTAGCAATTAGTTAATTAAATCAAAACCATTTCGTGACAATTTAAACTTGAATTAGAAACCAACCTTTAGCTCTTGGGACAACCTTGGCTTTACCGAATACTACACTACACATGACCGGGTTCTCTGCCCATTAGTGCATAACTAGATCATAGGTAGACGAGCTTTTATAAGTTTTAAAACGTGATCTAAAATAAGTATAAAATTTTTGGCGCCGCTGCCGAGGAGCTAAATAGGTTTTAAAATTTAGTTTTTTTAAATATTTTGCTTTTATAATTCTAGGTATTTTTTTTTTTCAATTTTATTTGCTTCTTAGGATTTTTTCTTTTAATTTTCGGTTTTCTTTCTCCCGTCTTTTATGTTTTCTTTGTTTTTGAATTTCAGGATATGGGTGATGTAGATATCGACACGCTCACCATGAAGCAATACATAGCTTTGACTCGAGATAACAATAGACCAGGCATGGTGAGAACAGAAATTGGAAATAATGTCGACTTCGAGATCAAACGCCAGTTCATGAAGGAGCTGAGACACAACCTATTCGCAGGTACTCAGGATGAAGATGCCCACGAACATGTGCATAGGGTATTAGAGATCGCGGATCTTTTCCGCATTCCTGGCGTCACGCATGACGTAATTAGGCTTAAGTTGTTTTGTTGGGAATTATATTTGAGTTGATAAGACAAAACATATGAAAGATGAAGGACTTTAAAGACAAAGGAGGAATTCTTCAAGATGGAAGATTACAGAAGATTTCCTAGAAGATAATTGTAAAAATTAGGAAGATATGCTTATTTCGTAATACTTATCATTTGTAAACCTAATATCTCTATTATATAAAGAGATATAGGTCATATAGTTTTCTGTGTGTCAAGATGTGAACACCAGGAAAGTGTATGTGTGTCTAGGTGTGAGTCCTCTAAAGTAGATGCCTAGGGTTTGTGTTGTTTTAGCCTCGAGGATCGTTTGATCCCTGTTATTGTTGAGTAACCGTTCTACACTTGATCAAGTAGAATTGGGGCTGTTAATTGTGTATGTAATTGTTATAGTGAAGATGATGATGAAGAAAACCTTGTTACAATAACAATTTTTGTTTGATTAATTCCGCTGCATATTGTTGTCTTTGTTATTGTTATTCCTAGATGATATCTAACAAATCTCGTGTTCTAAATTATTCTACATGTTTCATATTACCCTCACGGGGCAGCTAGGAGATGGAAGAACATGCTTCCTGCAGGATCAATCTATACATGGGATCTTCTGGAGAAAGCATTCATTTTAAAATATTTTCCACCTTTAAAAACTGTCAAGAAATTAGAAGAGATTCCAAATTTCAAACAAGGGATGGACGAGATGTTGTACCAAGCTTGTGAAAGGTACAGTGATCTTCTATTCAAATGTCCGCAACACGATCTGAACAACCATCAGAAGGTTCAGAGTTTCTAAAAAGGTTTAAACATCCTTCCAGCCAAATGCTCGACTCTCAAGGGTTGATCCCTAAGATGCCACCAGCTCGAGCCCTTAAATCAATACAAGACAAGGCAGACCATTCACAAAAATGGTATGATGAAGCAACCACTTGGTAAAAGACGAGCAATAGCTCGGATGACATTGGTGTTATTACCTACAGACTTGATAGCCTTGGATGTGATATGCAGAAGCTTAAAGAGAATATTCATGCTATACAAATAGGTTGCAAGATTTGTGAAGGGATGCATCTAACACAAGAGTGTCCTATCAGAGAAGAAAGCAAGATTGGTGAACATGTTAAGTATATTCGATTCTTGGAAGAAACCATCAATAAATATTGGGAAGAATCAGTTAAGAAGCAAACCTCGAATGATGAATGTATTAGGAAATTCAGAGAAACCATGGACTTGGACTTAAAGAAGCTAGAAGTTGTAAGGAAGAACCTTGAGGTGAAGGTTGAACAATTCACTCAGGCAATCCTAGTAAATGAAGATAATGCGGTTGAAAAGGTCAAAGCAAAGATGGGAAACATTAATGAAGTCAAGAAGGAGCTGGTTCCTCGTGATTTACCTATTGTCAACTCGTATGTACCACTTATCCCTTTTCCTGGGCGTTTGAAGAAACATGAGGATGAAGCACAAGCTATTGGGCAATGTTAAATGCCGAAAGTCACCGGCAGGATTTGAATATAAATCATACTATGTTAAGAAAACAGATTAAACATCTGATGAACAAAAGACTTGCAAATATCTAATACCCAGCGAGCTACCCCAGCAAACGTTCAAGTCTTAGACATCGTCAAGGAAGTCAAATACAACTTGAAGACGTACTCTCTGGCTGAGTGGGATATCAGATAGAATGTATGAGGTACCTTTGAGGGTATATTTGTATCAGAGAATGACAATACTCTGATATATATAAATCGGAATCACTCTCTGAAACATGCAACAGAGCACAGCTCTGATGTTCTCGGATATATGTGGGCGGGATTAATTTGAACTAAGTGAAAAATACTAGACAATTCAAATTAAAGTCTGACAATACAGAATAGTGAAGAGACTGTGAACTGATGGCAAACAGTTTACCTGCACTGTAAGACAAGCTTCTTGACTAGACGTACATTAAATGAGATTTGTGCCTCTCCACAAGATTCATGCCACGTCTCAAGATACTTATAGTTAAGACACCCACATACCACTATATAAGAGAATGTTGGTCTAGAGTAAATGTATTGATTTTGTTGTTCTTATTTGTATTCACTATTAGATAAGCATTTACTCTCTTATCAAACTTCCAGGTAGAGTCGTTGATCTCACTAGACTTTCTATATAAGTTTGCCTATAAACTTAACTATAGGTTAAGTTTACTTGATCAAAAAGGTTTCCCCCATTGTCATTTAACTAGTGTTACTCACAACACTTTGTAATTCTTTGATTTATAATCAATAAAGATTTACACGTTTGAAAAGTTAAATCATTATATCGTTTTAACTACTTATTGTTTAAAAGGCATTATTTGCGACAAACAATTGGTATCAGTGCAAGTTTGATATTAAAATCTATTTTCAAGATCTTCAAATCTCACAAACTTGTTCAAAAAGATTTTCTAATCAAGATCCTAAAATGTCTACAAACAATGACAAATGCTAAGAATCCTAGAAGTCCACTTGGTCCCATACCACCACCTCTTGGAGGGAATGGTAATGATATAAACGGTCAACCTAGGAACACCATTGATGGAACAAATGCTAACTCAAACACCATTTTTATTGGTCATAGCAATGATCTTCCACAACTCTTAGATTCTAGGGGAGGGGCTCATGTTACTGCTATACCTCAACTTGAATTAGATGATTTTCTAGATTGGAAGGATAGGTTCTTAGTTTATTTAAGTGGTTTAGAACCATATCTCTAGCAAATTTTAGAAAATGGTCCATACATTCCTCAAGCAGTCAGCTCTACACATGAATTTTTTTACCTAAACCTTTAAAGCAATGGTCTGGAGAGGAAGCCAGACTTGCAAATCAGGATAATAGGTTAAAATCAATCATCATCTGTACACTCCCTAGGGACACAATGAAATCTTTTGTAAGATGTAAAACAACAAAAGAAATGTGGGATGACTTAATTCTAGGAAATGAAGGACCCTATGAAACCAGAGATACCAAGATTGCTGCCTTAAGGTTAAAATTCAATAGTTTTAAAGCTATTGAAGCCGAAAAAGTCGCTCAAACCTATACAAGGCTGAAAATCCTGATAAATGACCTCTCAAAAAAAGGCGTTGAAATCCCTCAAGTAGAGGTCAATGCTCAATTTGTTAATAGTTTACCCAGGAAGTGGCTGAGTCTGAATCAGACTCACAAAGCCAAAAACTCTATCAATAATGATAGCTTGGCAAAACTTTTTGGAAAATACAACTATGAGGAATATCTCATTGACCAGATATACTAACCTGATAACATCAAGAGCATTGTTCAAACCTCTGTATCAAATGCTTTGTTCTCTAGTTCCTATATGCAGGTACCTGATAGTGATTCATATGTTGAAGAAGATACATGAAGCAGTCAAGCATTTCTCTTTGATCTTACTGCTGAGTATGAAAACAGGGAACTCTTAGCAAATTAGCATAGATTCTACAAAAGATCAGGAAGATTAGGATCAGCAAAGGGTTCAAGTGACAAGTCGCAAGATACTTGTTACAGATGTAACAAACCATGACATTTTCAAAAGGATTGTCTTAACAACAAAATATCTAAACCCTCCTATCCTTTCGAAACCTCTCATTCCTCGCTTTCTCCAAATCATTCATACAAAGGATCTGATAACCTTTCAAAAGATTACAGATCCCTTTACAAAAGAAAGATAGCTGAGGTTGCACTACTAACACAAAAGATCCAAACTCAAAGTGACAAAGAAAAGCAACCCACCTTATCTATTCACAAGAACAAAGAAAAGGGGAACAAGGGACTGATTGATGAGAACTACAATTGAGATCAAGAAGAAACATCATCTGATGATGAGCATGATGCTCCTTTAAACAAAAAGGCATACATGGCAATTGCTAATGAAGAACTCTCTATTGGAAAGAATGATGCTCGACAAGGGAAGTGGGTAGATATAGTCCTTAAAAAGGTACATACACTACTTGAAATGAATGACACTCCTGACAGAAAGCATGTTCTAGATTATACTGTAGTAGATCTCCACTGTTCAAAATGATCTAAATTTATGCAAACTGAGACTCCTTGACCTAGATAGCATAAAAAATCACAGTGTAGCTCTTACAACTTCCAATGATAAACTTATTCAGACTAATCAGGAATTCAAAGACAAAGTCTCAGAGTTAGAAGAGCTTACTTCCAAGTGGAATTCTTGTACGAAACACCTGAGTAAATTCATTGATGAACAAAAGCCTAAACTAGCAGAGAACCCTCTCAGTGATGAGATACTTTCTCAATCCAGTGATCTAATACAAATCAACAAATTATATGATGCTAAAGCAATTCAGGGTAATATGTCAAGCTTTTATCTTGGTAATACCTCAGGGGTATCTAGGGGATAAAACACAATCTCTCACACTGTTAAGAGGTCTGCTAATACCTCAGGGGTATCTAGAAAGAAAATTCCTTCTAAACACAAGACTTTAGTTTTATCAAACAAATCAATTCCTAAGTGATCATCACCAGTTCACAATAATGTGATAACCATTCCTGAGAAGACTCTGCTCACCCTAGTAAAGAGGGTTCAGGGGATTGAAGAGCAAATATAACCTCTTTCAAATAGCTCAATCTCCAACTCAAGAAGGTCTCGATTTGTTAAGACAAAACAGAAAGGTAAATTTCTTTCAAACGTGCATAAACCCGTCTCTGAGGACTGCTATAACATACCTATATGCACCATATTGATGAAGCGAAAAGTGTACCGCTTTTAGGGGGTCATTTAAGCCCTAAATCGTATTTATTTGATCAAATATTGCCCTAAATCGTTCCTTTTGTCATTTTAGGTACTTTGGAGAAGAAATCTGGAAAAGGAAGCATTTTGGACGTTTTTCGAGCATAAAAGTGAAGAAAACGACAAAGTCTCCAAAGCTGCTGGAAAAGTACACGTGACGGCGTCAAGGATTGCTCCTGACGGCGTCATGGCTTGGCAAAAGAGGTGGATATGACAAAATACACGTGACGCGCCAGAGAGTTTTACAATGGAAATCTGACGGCGTCACCCTTTAAGGTGATCAAGGTCGTCACGGTTTAAGTTAAAGAGAGACGGCGTCAAGCACAATTTTGACGGCGTCAACCCTTGACGCGCCAGAGCGAATTTTGGAGGATTTAAGAGGGATGGCGTCAGGAAGACCATCCAGGAACCCTAGCCGCGGCGAGGTGACGGCGTCACCTCCTACAACGTGACGCCGTCAGACCCTAAACTCTATATATAGTTTTGCAATTTTTAGTCAAAAGTGTGCAACTTTGTGAGGAGAAACCGTAAGACGAATTTTCTGCCATTTTTAAGGGTTTTATACCCTTGGATCTCCCATGTTTAATTGAAGATAAGTAATCACTTAATCATTCAATATGTCTATGTGTTGTTTGATTATATCTTGTTCTTGTCTTTTAATTAACAAGCTAGGCTTGATTTATCTTGTGTTTGCTTAGATCTAATGAAACCTAACTATTGATTATTGGTTGTTGGTGTGTTATCAATTGTATTGGATGATTGTTTATCGATGTTAGGCTTAAGAAAATTGGCTAACCTCCTATACGGTAACTTGCTTGAACGTCTTAAGAAACATGAACCAATGTGTACTAAAGTTTTTATGGTTGTATTTAATGCATGAGCGAATTCTAGTGATCCCATGTTAGGAGCTTCTTAGCCGGCTCGACATAGGAGTGAAGTAGGAACTTATAGAGTTGGGGAAGTACGTACGCCACCCCACGATTGGTATTAAGGAATACACCCATCATCCACGCAATTAATACACACTAATCAACCGGTACAAGATAGTTAGGGAGTAAGGAAATCTTAGTAAACACATTTCTCTCCATATAAGTTTCACAACCTTTTCATTTTTAGTGATTTTATTTTATTTGCAATTGTAGTTATTTGGGTTAGTTGACTACCAACTAATTCTGCCCACTCCTTCAAACCAGAGATTTTACTTGCTTTCATAAAATTATAAAAATACAAAAAAAGAATCTTCCCTTACCCTTAGACCTATTAGAGTAGTTTTTCAATCCTAACGACACTATTCCCCTAGAGAATGATCAATCCCCTGGTACTTGCCACTTCACTATACTACATCGGTCAGGTACACTGCCTGGTGGGGATTGCAAGCCTCTTGAGATCCCTCGAGAGGTAAAACCTGTTGTAAGGTCGCAAAACCACGCATCAAGTTTTTGGCGCCGTTGCCGGGGAATAGTTATTGTTTAGGTTGAATTTTTATTTTATTAGGTCTACTCACTAGATTCCTTTCTAGTGAGATTTTTATTTTATTTTTCTAGGTTTTTCTTTAGTCTATCTTTTTTTTTTCTTCGTTTATTTGTTCGTAACCATTACCATCCGACATCATGGAAGGTGGTAATATCCTTGATCCCAACAACCCACCACCACAACAACACCCACCTCCTAGAGCCCGTACCTTAGGAGACTACTCCCGTCCTAGCCACCATGGCTATCGAAACACCATTGAGCTCACTCAAGGAGCCAATGTCACTCCCTTACGATCCGACACCATCCGGTTGGTGCAAAACGGATGTGCATTCTATGGACATATGTCCGAAGACCCAATTCAACACCTTAAGGACTTTCTTAAAATCGTAGATTCCATTGTCCTTAACGGTGCTACTAGAGACACTACCCGATTGCGTCTCTTCCATTTCTCTCTTCGTGACCAAGCTATCCATTGGCTTGATCGTCTACCCGCAGGATCTATCTCGGCTTGGGATAATCTCACCACTCGTTTCCTCGCTCAATTTTTCCCACCAGCGAGAACTACCAAGCTAAGGAATGACATCTTGATGTTCCAACAACGTCAAGGTGAAACTCTTTACGAAGCGTGGACTCATTTTAAGGACTTACTCCACAAAGTCCCCCATCATGGCATTGATCTTTGGCTCCAAATCCAAATCTTTTATGATGGTATCAATCATCAAACTAGAAGGGCCATAGATCACGTTGCCAATGGTAAACTAAGCAAGCTCGGTGTTGATAAATGCTGGGAGGTCATTGAGGACTTAGCACAATACGAAGAAGAAGAATGGGAGGATCCGATGTTCTTGGAGGAATGGAGTTTAGATTACATGAATGCTACCCAAGAACAGCTATTTGAGAACATCGAAACGCAGGTTGAGGAATTGATGAGGGCCGAGATGCCTATGGATAATGCTGAAATGAATCCCAATGGATGCGTGAATGAAGTCAGTAAACATACGTTTCTTGAATTTTCACGACAAGAGGAGTTCGAAGGGACAATGTTTACTTTTGTGAACAACCAAGAAAGACAGATCCGGCAGTTAGAGGTCTGAATGGAGAACACCCGAAACACCTTTATGGACTTGGCTGAAGGTTTCATATCAAGAATTAAGGAAAAGATTAGGGAAGAAGCTGTACTCAAAAAAATCGAAAAGATTTTTGAATTCCCAGTCCCTAGTGAAACAAGCAGCGGTTGGCACAATGAAACACCTCTCTCTGTGGATTCAACCCAGAATAACTTCTATTCCCATAAGTCTCCTTCTGAGAAAGGGAACTCTCACGCTTTTACCATAACCTCTAAGTCACTCAAACCAACCTTGATGCATAGGGTCTCGATGATTTCTCAAACCAAACCCATTACCCATAAAACCTATTCCCAACATTCCAACTTCAAAACGCCAACACTCCACTTCTTCGATGAGAGCAAGTTTGAGTATGAAGACGAAGACGACGTTAAAATAAAAAAGATGGGAACCGGAATGGATGAAAAACCGTTAGAGCATAACATTTATGAAAATGGCAAGAGCTCAAATCTTTGCCATAAAACTCTTCTAACTTCAAATCCACCCATCAAACCATATAGTCCGGGTAGTTTTATGTTGAAGGTAGTAGACTCTAAGCCTTGTAGAGAGGAAGCTGACATAGGAGTGAACCATAACCTTTCATACTTACATCACCCATTCATGATTGATCACAAGAAACATTATGGGTTTAAACCGGGTTTATTAGGTCAAGATGGATTCCCAACTAGGAATCTCTCGAAGTTGATAGAAGATGATCCCTTTTTAGGAGAAAACTTTAATTCACCCATTGACCAAAGTGAACTAGGTAAGGTTATGTTGAAAGGAGCACACCCCTTTGAGTATATAATTCATCCACCACTCTTTCCTCACGCGGCATACTTCCACCGAGATGGTGTGTATCGCTACTATCACCCGCACTTAATCCTAAGTGTAGGGAAAACCTCCCCTATTTCCGTTAAATAAGGGTAGAGTCAGGCTCGTGACTCGAACAAAAACAAGCGCTTCTTAGGAGGCAACCCAAGCTTTATTTGCTTTGTGTGTTTATTTATTTGTTTGTTTGATTTTATTTGCTTCCGTATGTATGTTTAATTTTTATTATTATTGATTCATGTTCGAAACTAAATTATGAAAATGCTTTATCTTGTTTTTAACTTCGTCTTAACTACTTATAAAGGTATTTTGCAAAAGTTAAGTGTAAGGGTAATCCAAATCGGTTTATTAGACAAATGAACATGAATCATAACAATATTAAATTAACATACATATTAGTAATTGTTTGAGTCAAATGCTTGTATCGAGTCATAATGATGTTTTGAAGGAATTCCAGGAAGTAAGGTATAGGTTTTTCCAGAAATTTTCCGGAAACTTAACATGAGAATTCTGTCAGATTATTTCTGACGGCGTCAGGTGATCCGTGTGTAGTATATATATAAATAAATATAGTATCGTGCACACGTGATACTTTGGGAAATGACAAGTCAAACCTTAGGAAAAGTAAAACTTGCAAAACCCGTGAATGTGATGTGTGTGATACCGGGCAAGTGATCACCCGGGTCGTGTCCCAGCGAGGTGTGAATCGAGGATTTCGTTTTAGGTTCGGAATTAAAATGCTTGATGATTTGATTTGGAGATTATTTGGTGTTGTGGTAATATTACACAAAGCAATGAAACGCAAAAGGTATTTAAAACTAAAAATGCACGTTTTAATTAACGTTAACGCGCAAAAATAAAAGTGAACTCTAAAAATATTAGCCCCTACAAGTACCGAATTATTTTTCCTACGACTTAAATATAAAAAGAAAATTTTGGAAAAAAGAAAAATATTTTTTTGACTTTTTAATAATTTTTTATAAATTAAACACTATTTAAACTATTTTGAATTTCAAAAAAACTAAAACTAATTTTAAAAATCTGAAATTTTTTTCTAAAATACTTAATACTAATCTTGAGCTATGAAAAATATAAAGAGTGAAAATGCTTTTTTTAAATAAGCTGAAAATAAGCAATAGCTCACAATAAGCTTAAAAAGAAAAAGATAAAAAAGTAAAAGGGGTTTTAAATAAAATTATGTAAGGTTTAACTAAAAGAGATTAAGAGTCCAGTGGTTGTGATGTTGAGTTTGTGTGTCTGCTGGCCTGGGTTCGAATCCCAGGCGAAGCAGTTTTGCTATATCTTTTTTTTTCTTTTTTTTCTTTGTTTAGTTTTCTTTTAAAAACTCAAATCAACAATTCTAAACCCGACAATAAACACAAATCAAATCTAAACTTACTATAATAAACACAGAATCTAAACCCAAACACAAAATAATACGGATCCAAGACAATAAACACACAACAATAAACACAAAAACACAAACAATAAGCAAATAAAACCGATCCAAATCCTACTATAACAAACACAAACAATAATCTTACTATAACAAACACAAGCACAAACAATAAACATAAACCGATCCAAATCCTACTCAAACTAAAACATTCACCACAAAACTCTAACCATATATAATAAATTTTGCTTAAACTAACTTATCAACATAATCTATAAGCAAAACTCTTAACTAACCATATCAGTAACCATATCAGTAACAAGCAAAACTCCAACCATATCAAACTTCAACAAGCAGGAACAAAAAAAACAAGATAAGCTAAACTAATATATTTTTTTTTTCTTTCTTAAACTACGAACAACTTAAACTAAGTAACAAGATACGCAGTAACAAGAACGAAATAAGCAGATTTGAAGCAATAAATAAGCTAAACAATAAACATTAAACCAAGCAGAAATAAAGCAGAAACACGAATTGCATAAGCAGAAAAAAGCAGTAATCTAAACAATAAACTTTGACTTATATTAAAATAAAAAGTAAAAGTTACAACCGAATTAAAAAAAGTACAATTTACCTTAAATTACTTAGCTAAATTAAACCTCTCTGCTTAACGAAAATTACAACTAAAAATAAAAACATACCGAATTTAAAGCTAAAATAATCCTGCCTCCAAATGAGACTATCCTACCCTATTTATACTAAGTGCTAAACTAGGGGTCTTCACTTGGTTGTGTTTCTTCTGTGTGAGAAAACAGCTTTGGCTTCATCTTTGTGCTACTTGGAAGCAATTTCCAACCGTAGGATTAAAAAGAAATGATCTCAGCTCTTGATTTTGGTCTTGGCGCCCACTAACTCACACGGATTGATGAGGTGGATGATGGGGAAGGTAAAAGGAGATAGGTTTCAGTGTTGGGGAGAAGAGAGGGTAGTGAAAAGGGTGAAAGTTTGGGAAGAGGTGAAGATAGTGATGGTGTTTTGGCTGCTTTTGTTTTGGCGGGATAGGGAAGAAGACAAGGTGGGGGTTATTAGGGATTTTGACTGGAAAGAGGGATTTTGACCAATACTTGGAACCCGGTTTTGTTATTAGTTATAGAAGGTGGGTGGGTCGGGTCAAGGTGGTGTGGGTTGGGTTTAGTTTTTGTGTAGTGGGCTGTGTTTAGATGTTGTGTAGAATGGGTTAGATGTTCTTTTGGATCCGGGTAGATTTAGTAGGCTAAAAATGGTTTTAATCACAAGGACTATATTTGTAAATCTTGAAACTGCAGGGACCTGAGTTGAAATTTCACCAAAATATTCCAAGGGACCAAACATGCCAAGCTTATTATTCCAAGGACCAAAAATTTATTTTTTATTATTTTTATTTTTTATATTTTTTTTTTCAAGCTTGAGGGACTAGACTTGCCGTTTATGCAAATTTTGTTTGTTTTTCAATCGTTTTCAATCATTTTGCATATGGAAAACACAAAAACACATTTCAAAGATATTTTTAACATTATTTGATCGTTTTAAAGTGTTTTTGGTTGTTTTGACTCGAAAATTGGATGAAAAGATATGTGTAAAACGACACATATCAAATCCCCCACACTGAGCAATTGCTAGTCCCTAGCAATATTTTTTTCAAAAATTGATGGATGTATCTCTTTACCAGAAGCCATCACCTCTGGAGTAGCCATTGTTTCAGTGTGTGAGACCTTGGTACAATGATAACCAAATGATTTTGAGCAAATCACCAGCTGCCAACGGATTTGGTTTGTCTTTACCAGAAGCCGTTTGCTTCTGGACTAGCCAACTCTTAGATAAAACCACTTATTATCTTTGGTGAGCTGATGACCAATTATGGTTTTCCAACTGCCTTTACCACAAGCCATAATCTTGCGGGCTAGCCAACTCTTCATCCTTTTAGGATATGGTGAGTCGAATACCATACAATTTTTGGCAAATTGTAAGCCGTAAACGGATTTGATATATCTTTACCAAGAACCGTTTGCTCTTGGATTAGCCAATCCTTTTGTGTGTTAGACATGGTGGACTGATAACCATTTGTTGTGTAAGTGCAAAACACTTACACCAAAAAAAAATTTTGGCCAAAAATGGGGGAATTAGATGGTATATATACGTGATTAAATTCGTGAGAATTCCCCCCACACTAGAAATGAATATTGTCCTCAATATTCAAAGTACCGGCTGTTATGCCGAAACTGAGAACGTAAAAGGGAAATATTACGGGCCATTTATTTTATTTTTGTGTTTGCAATTTTTTTTTTTTTTTTGAAATTTATGTACAACAGCGGGGGGCATCTCCCCCACACTAGGGTGGTAGAAAGTAGAAAGAAGTCAGAAATATGGGTGAAAACCCATATGGTGTGCTACTGTTTTTGTTAACCGAGTCGCTAGCTTGACTCGACCCCGAATTTATTTGTCCATGGGGAAGCAAGTGGAAACCAATCTCAATCGGACTTTCATTCGAATTGTTTGGATAAACACTTGAACATGAGAAAGTTCCACACCGATGAGATAAAACCCGCGGTATTTCAATAGAAGAAACTATTAAGGGCGATACCGGGGTCAAATATGGTGTCCTCATTCCCGTAGGAGAAAAGGGAAAGAGCAATCACACCATATGTGATGAAGAGAAGCAAGATTTTTGTTATTATCATGTAAAACTCTTCATCATCAGAAGCATTATCGGCTTCAACGGGAGGGAGGGTTGGGATAAAATCTTCAAGAAGTAAATCTTTGAACACACCTCCCCCCACACTAGAATCATCCTCCAGATCAAAACAAAAATGATCATATTCAGGAGGAGATATCACATGAGGGAGTTCAATCGAGAACTCCTCATGATATCGATCATTTTCATCAAAATGAAATACATCATACTCGGGAAGAGACATATAAGAATGGGAAATGGTATTTACACTTCCCGTCTCTTCCAAATGATCGATATCAAAACGAAAGGATTCATAAGCTGAGAATGAATAATCCAGATGAGGAGTGGGATTGCCACTTCTCTCCTCTTGATCATTAAACACAAAACTCTCAAATTCGGGAAAAGCATTCTCGAGCTCAAGCATGGAAGGATAAGATGGCTTTTCCACAACAACATCATCCTTTGGGGGGAGAGCAAACAATGGTTCATAAAAAATCATTTTTTCTAAAATCGGGCCATCTCCTCCCGGATCATCATCGGGCTCAACAATTTGAGCATCAAACAAGAAGACCTCGAACTCTTCTTTAGAAATATCACTTTCCTCAAACGGAGGAGAAGTATAGGAAGAGTCGGAAATGAGTGATGCGGAAGTAAGAGTAGGATTTTTGGCAATATCAATTCGACAAACCGATTCTGAAGGTGGGGCAAGTGGTGTGCTCTTAGAGCAAGCAGTTTTTACCACTTCCGTTGTATCCTCCAATTCGTGTTCATCGTAATAAAAATCACTCTTAACCTTCGCATTACAACTTTTGAACCATTCACTTGAACCAGGGGCTATGTTCGTTGCTTTGAGCTTAGCACGATGTTGTGCAACACTTTTGACCGCAAATCTTGAAAGTTTCGAATCAATTTTTTCAGATTTTTGATCAATAGTAGCAACGTTGCATTTAGACCCCTGATTAATGTTAAATGTGATCTCTTCATTCTCAACACGAATGGTCAATTCTTCGGCGAACACGTCAATGAGAGCACGACTCGTTCTTAGAAAAGCTCTACCCAAAATGAGTGGAACTCGAGGATCGGCAACAAAATCTACTACAACAAAATCAGTAGGAAAGTGAAACTTTCATACTTTCACCACAACATCCTCGGCTATTCCAAGCGGATGAGTTATAGTACGATCCGCGAGCTCGAGTGTCATGCGAGTAGATGCAAGCTTCGGAAGAGATAATTTCTTCCATATCGAGAGTGGCATAAGGTTAATGCTCGCGCCAAGATCGGCCAAGGCAGGGCATTGAACCATCCTTGAGAAATCACATGGGATTAAAAACTTGCCGGGGTCTCCGAGCTTTTCGGGAAGCTTTTTGAGAACCGTCGAGCATTGCTCATTAAGTGGGGTTTTTGCCATCTCAGTCATCTTATCTTCGTTGCTTAGCAAACTTTTGAGTGTAGATGCAAATTTGGGCATAAGAACGAGAGCATCTGCGAAGCTTATGTCAAAATGCAACTCATTGAAGATTTGGAAGAATTTTTCCATTTGTTGATTGTTTTTCTCTTTAAGCTTTTGATCATTAAGCCTTGAAGGATATGGAATTGAAGGCTTAGAATTTGTCTTCGGAACATCGGGTTCCGGAATTGGAGTTTGGACCACCGAAGGTTGGACGTGTGCGGTACTTTATGGGCTTGAAAAATGCACCTTGTCCGTTGTCACCTTGGCATCCCGATTCACCTCCCCCGGTGGAGGGGGCATAGGAGTCGAGGGTCCATTATGTGTTTTACCACTTCGAGTGGCGACAGCTTTTAATTCACCCTTCGGGTTAGGAATGGTATTTCCCGGAAGAGCTCCCGAAGTTGAACCTTGATTCATCGAACTCATGAGACTGGCAAACATGTTCTCAATTTTGCTTTGAGATTGATCAATTTTGTAGTTGGTATTTCTAAGCTCACTTTTAAGCTCTTGACCCTGTTTTGACATTGAGGTTTGAAAATCATTTTTCAAAGTGGTGATTTGATTTTGCATAGACCTCATGTTGGCCTCATTTAACTTGATGTAGTTAGCAAGTTCATTTGAGGAACCAACGGGGGCTTGGTAATGAGAAGCTTGAAAGCCTTGATTGAAATTACCCCCTTGGGTTGGGTATTGATTGATCGGGGCTTGAAGTTGATTTTGAACATTTTGCCCTCTCGGTTGGTTTTGATTGAATCTATTTGGATTGTTGGGTTGAGAAAATCCGGGTGGTCCATTTTGATTGTTAGCACGATAGTTTGGGTCAACTTGAGGACGGTATTGATTACCTCCTTGATTGAGAGACCCGACTACCGGATTAACTTCACATCGACTACCATCGGTGGCAGTACAATTGTAGTATGCATGAGGACCACCACAAGTGACACAAGTTTCTTCCACCGCTTTGACTTGATTGGGTGAAAAAGTTTGTGGGGAAGAAAGTTTCTTTTGTTCGGAAAGAACCAAAGCTTGAATAGCCTCCGTGAGTTTGTCAATCTTAGCATCGGTGCTAGAAGTACTCACGGGAGATGAGGTAGAATGGGTAGCACTCACTTGGGAAACAACCGACTTGCTTCGTGTAGTGCGAACCTTAGACTTGTTCTCAATGATGGCTAAAGCATCTTTCGTAGTCCGATACAAGAGATTACCACCGGTGGCGGCATTAAGAGAGTCTTGATCGGAATGGTTCAAACCATTATAGAAGGTATCGAGTTGATGTAACTCGGAGAAACCATGGTGAGGACATTTGCGGAGTAATTCTTTAAACCGATCCCACGCTTCACTAAAGGATTCATCAAATTTTTGAGTGAATTTGGTGATTTCATTTTTAAGGGCTGTGGTTTTTGATGGAGGAAAGAATTCATTTACAAATTTCGACACCAAATCTTCCCATGTTAAAATAGAACGAGGGGGTTGTTTTTCTAGCCAAGTCCGGGCCGACCCCTCGAGAGAGAAAGGAAAAAGAAGCAATTTGATTGCCTCTTGAGGAACATTTCGGTATTTGATGGTAGAGGTGATCTTGTTAAACCATCGAATGTGGGAATGAGGATCGTCCCTCTCAAATCCGAAATATTGACTCGAAGTTACTAAGGATAGCAACCCGGTCTTAAGCTCAAAGCTATCGGCAACGATTGCCGGAAAAACAATAGCATCTCCGTAACCCTCGGTGGGTGCTTGGAGAAGCTCACACATGGTACGTTCCTCCGCCATTGTGACAATGGGAGGAACGGGAATAGCACGAATCTCGGGTCCGGCTATTGGGGCGAAATGCCCACGATTACGTCTTCGATTACGTCTTCTCGAGGTATGCACGAGTTCAGGTAAAGGACTTGTTGACGGAGAAGAACGAGTGCGCATGCACTAACAAAAACAATTTCAATTAAAACAAGACCGAGGCAAAACACAAGTGAACTTAAACCTTAAATCAAACAAGCGTACGGTAGCTCTTCAAAAGATAAACGCGCAGAGTGGCGGGAGAGAAGAATGGATCTCTCTTCGGTCTGCAATTTAATGTCAAGACCTACCTTAAACCACTTGTATAGGTTGTTTATCAATCAAAGGTGAGCCGAATTCGCAAGCGACATAAAGGCAAGTTTTAATCTTTTGTTTGGGAACTTATTAATGGTCATACCCCCAGTTAGGTAGTATTCTGTCTTGGTTTTCGACGGTAATTTTTTTATTGTTTTATTAATTTAACAAGAAAAACGGAAAATCTTTTTGTATTTTTGTTTTTATATGATAATATATATATACAAAAGAAAAGAAAAATATTTTTGTGTTTTATAATTTTTTTGGAAGTGATAACTTCGTGAAGAAGGATCTCAAGTCACTAATCGTTTAAACCTTAAACAATATTGTCGCAACACAACCTCCCCGGCAGCGGCGCCAAAATTTGATCCGTGTGTAGTATATATATAAATAAATATAGTATCGTGCACACGTGATACTTTGGGAAATGACAAGTCAAACCTTAGGAAAAGTAAAACTTGCAAAACCCGTGAATGTGATGTGTGTGATACCGGGCAAGTGATCACCCGGGTCGTGTCCCAGCGAGGTGTGAATCGAGGATTTCGTTTTAGGTTCGGAATTAAAATGCTTGATGATTTGATTTGGAGATTATTTGGTGTTGTGGTAATATTACACAAAGCAATGAAACGCAAAAGGTATTTAAAACTAAAAATGCACGTTTTAATTAACGTTAACGCGCAAAAATAAAAGTGAACTCTAAAAATATTAGCCCCTACGAGTACCGAATTAATTTTCCTACGACTTAAATATAAAAAGAAAATTTTGGAAAAAAGAAAAATATTTTTTTGACTTTTTAATAATTTTTTATAAATTAAACACTATTTAAACTATTTTGAATTTCAAAAAAACTAAAACTAATTTTAAAAATCTGAAATTTTTTTCTAAAATACTTAATACTAATCTTGAGCTATGAAAAATATAAAGAGTGAAAATGCTTTTTTTAAATAAGCTGAAAATAAGCAATAGCTCACAATAAGCTTAAAAAGAAAAAGATAAAAAAGTAAAAGGGGTTTTAAATAAAATTATGTAAGGTTTAACTAAAAGAGATTAAGAGTCCAGTGGTTGTGATGTTGAGTTTGTGTGTCTGCTGGCCTGGGTTCGAATCCCAGGCGAAGCAGTTTTGCTATATCTTTTTTTTTCTTTTTTTTCTTTGTTTAGTTCTCTTTTAAAAACTCAAATCAACAATTCTAAACCCGACAATAAACACAAATCAAATCTAAACTTACTATAATAAACACAGAATCTAAACCCAAACACAAAATAATACGGATCCAAGACAATAAACACACAACAATAAACACAAAAACACAAACAATAAGCAACTAAAACCGATCCAAATCCTACTATAACAAACACAAACAATAATCTTACTATAACAAACACAAGCAAAAACAATAAACATAAACCGATCCAAATCCTACTCAAACTAAAACATTCACCACAAAACTCCAAACATATATAATAAATTTTGCTTAAACTAACTTATCAACATAATCTATAAGCAAAACTCTTAACTAACCATATCAGTAACCATATCAGTAACAAGCAAAACTCCAACCATATCAAACTTCAACAAGCAGGAACAAAAAAAACAAGATAAGCTAAACTAATATATATTTTTTTTCTTTCTTAAACTACGAACAACTTAAACTAAGTAACAAGATACGCAGTAACAAGAACGAAATAAGCAGATTTGAAGCAATAAATAAGCTAAACAATAAACATTAAACCAAGCAGAAATAAAGCAGAAACACGAATTGCATAAGCAGAAATAAAGCAGTAATCTAAACAATAAACATTGACTTATATTAAAATAAAAAGTAAAAGTTACAACCGAATTAAAAAAAGTACAATTTACCTTAAATTACTTAGCTAAATTAAACCTCTCTGCTTAACGAAAATTACAACTAAAAATAAAAACATACCGAATTTAAAGCTAAAATAATCCTGCCTCCAAATGAGACTATCCTACCCTATTTATACTAAGTGCTAAACTAGGGGTCTTCACTTGGTTGTGTTTCTTCTGTGTGAGAAAACAGCTTTGGCTTCATCTTTGTGCTACTTGGAAGCAATTTCCAACCGTAGGATTAGAAAGAAATGATCTCAGCTCTTGATTTTGGTCTTGGCGCCCACTAACTCACACGGATTGATGAGGTGGATGATGGGGAAGGTAAAAGGAGATAGGTTTCAGTGTTGGGGAGAAGAGAGGGTAGTGAAAAGGGTGAAAGTTTGGGAAGAGGTGAAGATAGTGATGGTGTTTTGGCTGCTTTTGTTTTGGCGGGATAGGGAAGAAGACAAGGTGGGGGTTATTAGGGATTTTGACTGGAAAGAGGGATTTTGACCAATACTTGGAACCCGGTTTTGTTATTAGTTATAGAAGGTGGGTGGGTCGGGTCAAGGTGGTGTGGGTTGGGTTTAGTTTTTGTGTAGTGGGCTGTGTTTAGATGTTGTGTAGAATGGGTTAGATGTTCTTTTGGATCCGGGTAGATTTAGTAGGCTAAAAATGGTTTTAATCACAAGGACTATATTTGTAAATCTTGAAACTGCAGGGACCTGAGTTGAAATTTCACCAAAATATTCCAAGGGACCAAACATGCCAAGCTTATTATTCCAAGGACCAAAAATTTATTTTTTATTATTTTTATTTTTTTATTTTTTTTTCAAGCTTGAGGGACTAGACTTGCCGTTTATGCAAATTTTGTTTGTTTTTCAATCGTTTTCAATCATTTTGCATATGGAAAACACAAAAACACATTTCAAAGATATTTTTAACATTATTTGATCGTTTTAAAGTGTTTTTGGTTGTTTTGACTCGAAAATTGGACGAAAAGATATGTGTAAAACGACACATATCATCAGGCCTTACAACCTGACGGCGTCAGGTTTTAATTTTCTGAAATTTTTGAAAGTTTTGTTTTTCTACCGGAATCATAAAAAGTTTTTATTAAATCTCTAACTTATAAACTCCAGGAATCTGCAAAATAATCATTCCACAAGCATTATATCCTTATATAGATTTATCCCGCCGTTGTTATGCAGGTTTTCGTGTTGGTTTTCTCAGGTTTAACAGGTTATTTTGGACAAGGAGATGTATGTGGAATCTAGCTTTTGGCGATGCATTAGTCTTGGAGCTTCAACATTACCTTGGAAGAAGATCTAACCATGTTACCTCTTTATCCACCAAACGAATCAGGGGAGTATTTGATTTCATTCTTTTACCTTATTTACTTTTACATCTTGTTATTTGAACATTGGGGACAATGTTCATCTTAAGTGTAAGGGGGGGGGGGTAAAGTACGATACTTTAGAGAATGCTATTACGCTTGATTTTTGTTTGTTTAATGGTAGATGTGTAATAAAACTGAGATAAATACCTGTTAGGGCAATTTTAGTGCCAAATTTAAATTTTTTTACAACATATAGGAGTGAAACTTTGATCTTAATGAGCGTCTCATGGATAGGGAATTGTATGACTAGCACAAAAACCATACCACTCAAAAATTTCCACCCCAAATATGTGAGGTTCGCCTTTAGATCTTTAGGAAAAAGCATTCATTGTTGGTGCTTATGAGTGTACCGGTAGTTTATAGATTCTAGAACTTGCGTTTGTGATGCATACCGAGACCGCTAGTGAGACTACATTCGTGTAGTTAGGATTGACTACATGATAAGAGGCATTAGGATTAACCCATTGTTTTACACCTGTGTTTTTGTTATAATTACTTTGGCTACATTGGTCAAGTAATTCTCCCACACCCTTTGCGTTGTACCCATTTTTAGTACACGATACCCCTAGTACACCCCTCAGAGCCTATCTTTTCGTTTCGACCTTTAACCATTTTACTTAAAGGAAGAATTTGTTTACACCCCACTTAAATGTACACCCAAATCGCCTTAGCCTACCTTGTGTGCACTCATTTTTAGTGCATTATTGTGAAAACATTTGTTTAAACCCCAAGTTAATTATCTAATTGATTACATGGTTGCTAAGTCGAGTCATATCCTTGTACATATTGTTTTGGGACGATTGGGACTCATGGGTAAAGTACTAGTGTGATGCGTGGGTTTTGCAACCTTACAACAGGTTTTACCTCTCGAGGGATCTCAAGAGGCTTACAACCCCACCAGGCAGTGTACCTGACCGATGTAGTATAGTGTAGTGGTAAGTACGGGGGATTGATCGTTCTCCACAGGGAATAGTGTTCGTTAGGTGTGAAAGGCTACTCTAATTAGGTCTAAGGGTTGAGGAAGATTCTTTTTATGTTTTTATATTTTTATGAAAGCAAGTAAAATCTCGGGTTTTGAAGGAGTGGGCGGAATTAGTTGCTAGTCAACTAACCCAAATTACTACAAATGCAAATAAAATAAAATAACAAAAATGAAAAGTGGTGAGAAACTTGTGTGTGGAGAAATGTGTTTACTTAGATTTCCTTACTCCCTAACTATCTTTTACCGGTTAATTAGTGTGTATTAGTCGCGTGGATGACGGGTGTATTCCTTAATACCATTCGTGGGGTGGCGTACTTACTTCCCCAAACTCTACAAGCTCCTACTTCACTCCTATGTCGAGCCGGCTAGGAAGCTCCTAACATGGGATCACTAGAATTCGCTTGTGCATTAAATACAACCATAAAAACCTTTAGTACGCGTTTGGTTCATGTTTCTTAAGACGTTCAAGCAAGTTACCGAATAGGAAGTTAGCCAGTTTTCTTAAGCCTAACATAGATAAACAATCATCCAATACAACTAACAACACACTAACAACCAATAATCAATAGCTAGGTTTCATTAGATCTAAGCAAACACAAGATAAAATTAGCCTAACATGTTAAACAAAAGACAAGCATAGGATAGAATCAAACAACACATAGACATATTGAATGATTAATTGATAACTTATCTTTCAATGAAACATGGAAGATCTCAAGGCAAGAAGCCCTGAAAAAGTAGCTAAAATCGTCTTTGGGTTTTATCCCAAAATTCCACACACTAAGCTCTCCCTAATGACAAAAAATTAGAAAACTATATATAGACTTTGACATCTGACGGCGTCACCTTATGCATTGTGACGCCGTCACCTCGCCGCTTTTAGGGTTCCCGGGTGACCTTCTTGACGCCGTCCCTCTTTAGCTCTTCAAAAATCCATTCTGGCTTATCAAGGCTTGACGCCGTCGGACCTATAACGTGACGCCGTCCCCTTATGATTTAAGCCGTGACGCCCTTGATTTAGTTAAAGCGTGACGCCGTCAGAATTCTCATGCAAACTCACTGGCCCGTCATGAGTAAATTTCACATCCAACTTTTCTTGCCAAGGCATGACGCCGTCTGGAGTTAATGTTGACGCCGTCAAAGGTGACTTTCAGCACAATTTTGAGACTTTGCCGTTTTCTTCACTTTTATGCTCCAAAAACGTCCAAAATGCCTCCTTTTCCAGATTTCTCCTCAAAAGTACCTAAAATGACAAAAGGAACGATTTAGGGCAATATTTGATCAAATAAATACGATTTCGGGCTTAAATGACCCCTTAAAAGCGGTACACTTTTCGCCTCATCAAATACCCTTACACTTGAGATTTGCTTGTCCTCAAGCAAATGCGCTTTTATTCTAATCAAAATACAAGTTAGGGGTCATTTAATGCAAACATAAAAGTAATTACAACAAATAATCGTTCCACTTCAATCATAATAAGCACGGAGATTATATACTAGCACCTCACAAGTAGTGTTTAGATACTCACATCTCTCAAGTGTCATCAAAATAAATCTCATAAATGAAAACGGATAATATCTCTCACTACCTGTCATAGCAAATAGATTACCATAGGCTTGGGAAAGGATCGAAAACCTCCTCCACTAGGCGTAAGCACCTAAGATAAACTATCAAAGAGGGCTTTTAAATGGGTTATAACGTTAGGTGTAGGGAAAAGGAAAACACGGTTTTTTTGGATAAAGGATATTTTTTTTTTTTTTTTTTTTTTTTTTGCATACACTCTTGCCCTACCATCCAAAATAATACATCATAGGGGCGTTGCATCCCCTTACACTTGAACTTTTACATAACTTTACAAATACTAATCTAATGACTCGAATTAAGATAATTGAAAAACTTGGAGTACTTTTAAAATATTTAGCACATATGGGGGTAATAAATGATGTTCTTCCCCATTACTCCATTACACTAGTACTTTACCCATGAGTCCCAATCGTCCCAAAACAATATGTACAAGGATATGACTCGACTTAGCAACCATGTAATCAATTAGATAATTAACTTGGGTTTAAACAAATGTTGTAACAATAATGCACTAAAAATGAGTGCATACAAGGTAGGCTAAGGCGATTTGGGTGTACATTTAAGTGGGGTGTAACAAATTCTTCCTTTAAGTAAAATGCTTAAAGGTCGAAACGAAAAGATAGGCTCTGAGGGGTGTACTAGGGGTATCGTGTACTAAAAATGAGTACAACGCAAAGGGTGTGGGAGAATTACTTGACCAATGTAGCCAAAGTAATTATAACAAAAACACAGGTGTAAAACATGGGTTAATCCTAATGCCTCTTATCATGTAGTAAATCTAACTACACGAATGTAGTCTCACTTGTGGCCTCGGAATGGTCCTAACGCAAGTTCTAGAATCTAAGTGCTACCGGTACACACATCATAGCATAAATGCTTTTCCTACCAATTCTAGGGCGAACCTCACATATTTGGGGGTGGAAAATTTTTTAGTGGTACGGTTTTTGTGCTAGTCATATAACTCCTATCCATGAGACGCTCATTAAGATCAAAGTTTCACTCCTATATGTTGTAAAAAATTTTAAATTTGGCACTAAAATTACCTTAACAAGTATTTCTCTCAGTTTTATTACACATCTACTATTAAACAAACAAAAATCAAGCGCAATTGTATTCTCTAAAATCGTACTTTTACCCTCCCCTTACACTTAAGATGAACATTGTCCCTAATGTTCAAATAACAAGATGTAAAAGAAAAAGTAAAAGAATGAAATCAAATACTCCCCTGATTCGCTCGTTGGATAATGAAATTACACGGTTAAATCTTCCTCCAAAGAGAATGTTGAAGCTCCATGACTAATGCATCGCCATAAGCTTGATTCAAAACATTTCCTTGTCCAAAATAACCTGTTGAACCTGAGAAAACAAACACGAAAACCTGCATAACATCGGCGGGATAAAATCTATATATAAGGATATAATGCTTGTGGAATGATAACTTTGCAGATTCCTGGAGATTATAAGTTGGAGATTTTAATAAAAACTTTTTATGAAAACAAAATTTTCAAAAATTTCTGGAAATTAAATATGACGCCGTCAGGTTATAACCCCTGACGCCGTCAGAAATGACCTGACAAAAATTTTCATTTTAAGTTTCCGGAAAATTTCTTGAAAAGCCTTTACCTTACTTCCTGGAAATCCTGCAAAACATCATTATGACTCGATACAAGCATTTGACTCAAACAAATACGAATATGTATGCTAACTTATTATTATTATGATTCATGTTCATTTGTGTTCTAATAAACCGATTTAGATTTCCCTTACACTTATCTTTTGCAAAATACCTTTATATGTAGTTAAGACGAAGTTAAAAACAACATAAAGCATTTTCACAAATTAGTTTTGAACATGAATCAATAAGAATAAAAATTAAATACACATACGGCAACAAATAAAACAAACACACAAACAAATGAACACACAAAGCAAATAAAACAAATAAAGCTTGGGTTGCCTCCCAAGAAGCGCTTTTCTTTATTAACGAGTCTTGTAGCTAGACTCAAAGTCACGTACATTACGTGACTCCATCATCGGTCACGGTTCCTAGGCCATTCTCCTTCCCGGTTTTATATTCCGGTCCTAATTTCAAACAATCCTTGTAGAAACCGAATATCCTTTCCATAACATAGTCTACTCCTTTACTTCTATCCTTATCATTCCTATAGTAGACCGCTTGTTTAAGCTCCTTCTCAACATTTGACAAGTTTTGGAATTGTTCTATCTTATATGGCATTTGGTAGCTTACTTCATCGGTCTCATCCTTAAATCTAACTATCCCTAAGGAAGGTTCATAAGTCATTCTAGAGACCTCAACAAATGGTTTTCCAAAAACCACTTGAGTTAAGGATGCATCGACTATTGGACGGATATCTTCTACAATTACAAAATCGGTGACATAAGTGAAGTTTCCTACATAAACCGGTAATCCCTTAACTCTTCCCGTGAAGTTACTCATCCAACCCTTGTCAGGGAACATCCTATACCCAAGTTGATTTTTCATTATCAAGTTGTAGTGGGCTCTAGTCATGATGTTTATGGGTGATCTAAGGTCGATGTAAGCTTTCCACACATGTAGATGTCCGATGTTGCATGGTATGTTGAGATTAGAAGGGTCGCCTATTTCAATGATTGGTTTACCTAGGAAGTATGGTGTTTCGGGGTCATCGAATAAGTTTGTATGATATGCGCGCTCTTCCTTAGTGGGTAGCCTATTGAAGTAGTCCTCATCATCATCTACTTCTTCAATCACACTTGTCCTAACTTCCTTATCAACCTCGACTTTCCTATCCTCATCCTTAGGTTCACTATTATCCTCATTCCTATCAATTGGTTTAATAGTGACAATGTTGACAAAGTGGACGTGTTTGGATGAAGAAGGGTCTTTGACTTGGGGTCCGCTATTTGTGTTCCTAGCGTCCTTATGTGGAGGTGATAACACTTGGTTATGGAGGGCTTTCAACAAGTTGTCAATTTTATTGGTCATCTCAGTTTGTTGTTGATTGAATTCGGTCTCGAATCTAGCTATCCGAGCTTCTTGAGATGCCATAAATTGAGACATCAATCCTTCAAAGTTATTGGTACTACCATTGCCGGAAGGATTGTTGTTGAAAGTACGGTTCGAGTTGGAACCGCTTGACTGGAAACGATTAGGTGGGTTGGAAGAATTGATTTGTTGTGAGTTTTGGTTTTGTTTCCACCTAAGGTTCGGGTGATTTTTCCATGAGGGGTTATATGAATCACCATAAGGGTTTGGCTCGGGCTTGAAAGTGTACCACTTGTCTCCCGCTCCGTCGGTACGCGATGATGCGTAGTCCACAAAAGCTTGTTCGGGGAGTTCCATGCAATCACGAGTGTCGTGGGGACCACTACATAACTCACATGAAGAAGTGATTTTGTTCACTTGGCTTGAAGGTTTAGGAGCCTCGTAGGATTTCATGAGAAACTTGACTTGGTTTTCAAGTTCTATGATCCTACGGTCGGAAGTGCTTGAATTGTTCAAAGGCAAAGATATTGCCTTGACCGTTTTATTCAAATCACGGGGATCACTCCAACTTTCGTTGTCATAAAGAGCAAGATCCTCTAGGAGAGCCCATGATTGTTCCGCACTTAGATCACGTAGCTTGCCACCGGCCGATTGGTCAATGGTTTGCCTCGTGGAGAGATTGATATGGTCATAGAAGATTTGGACTTGGAGCCAAAGTTCTATGCCATGGTGAGGGACTTTTTGGAGTAAGTCCTTGAATCGAGTCCATGCCTCGTAGAGAGTTTCGCCTTGACGTTGTTGGAACATCAAGATATCATTCCTTAGCTTGGTAGTTCTTCCCGGTGGGAAAAACTGAGCAAGGAAACGAGTGGTGAGATCATCCCAAGAGGTGATGGATCCTGCGGGTTGACGTTCTAGCCACTGACTAGCTTGGTCCCGCAGAGAGAATTGGAAGAGACGCAATCGGGTCGTCTCTCGAGTGGCAACATCAAGGTCTATAGAATCAACGATTTTAAGAAAGTCCTTGAGATGTTGATTAGGATCTTCAGAACGAAGTCCATGGAATGCGCATCCGCTTTGCACCAACCGGATGGTGTCGGATCGCAAGGGTGTGATATTGGCTCCTTGTGTGAGCTCAATGGTGTTTCGATAGCCGTGGTGGCTAGGACGGGAATACTCTCCTAAAGTACGGGCTCTAGGAGGTGGTGGTGGTTGTTGTGGTGGTGGGTTGTGTGGGTTAAGGATATTACCATCTTCCATGATGTCGGACGGTAATGGTTACGAACAAAGACACGAAGAAAATAGATAGACTAAAGAAAACCTAGAAAAAGAAAATAAAAATCTCACTAGAAAGGAATCTAGTGAGTAGACCTAATAGAAATAAAAATTCAACCTAAACAATAACTATTCCCCGGCAGCGGCGCCAAAAACTTGATGCGTGGGTTTTGCAACCTTACAACAGGTTTTACCTCTCGAGGGATCTCAAGAGGCTTACAACCCCACCAGGCAGTGTACCTGACCGATGTAGTATAGTGTAGTGGTAAGTACGGGGGATTGATCGTTCTCCACAGGGAATAGTGTTCGTTAGGTGTGAAAGGCTACTCTAATTAGGTCTAAGGGTTGAGGAAGATTCTTTTTATGTTTTTATATTTTTATGAAAGCAAGTAAAATCTCGGGTTTTGAAGGAGTGGGCGGAATTAGTTGCTAGTCAACTAACCCAAATTACTACAAATGCAAATAAAATAAAATAACAAAAATGAAAAGTGGTGAGAAACTTGTGTGTGGAGAAATGTGTTCACTTAGATTTCCTTACTCCCTAACTATCTTTTACCGGTTAATTAGTGTGTATTAGTCGCGTGGATGACGGGTGTATTCCTTAATACCATTCGTGGGGTGGCGTACTTACTTCCCCAAACTCTACAAGCTCCTACTTCACTCCTATGTCGAGCCGGCTAGGAAGCTCCTAACATGGGATCACTAGAATTCGCTTGTGCATTAAATACAACCATAAAAACCTTTAGTACGCGTTTGGTTCATGTTTCTTAAGACGTTCAAGCAAGTTACCGAATAGGAAGTTAGCCAGTTTTCTTAAGCCTAACATAGATAAACAATCATCCAATACAACTAACAACACACTAACAACCAATAATCAATAGCTAGGTTTCATTAGATCTAAGCAAACACAAGATAAAATTAGCCTAACATGTTAAACAAAAGACAAGCATAGGATAGAATCAAACAACACATAGACATATTGAATGATTAATTGATAACTTATCTTTCAATGAAACATGGAAGATCTCAAGGCAAGAAGCCCTGAAAAAGTAGCTAAAATCGTCTTAGGGTTTTATCCCAAAATTCCACACACTAAGCTCTCCCTAATGACAAAAAATTAGAAAACTATATATAGACTTTGACATCTGACGGCGTCACCTTATGCATTGTGACGCCGTCACCTCGCCGCTTTTAGGGTTCCCGGGTGACCTTCTTGACGCCGTCTCTCTTTAGCTCTTCAAAAATCCATTCTGGCTTATCAAGGCTTGACGCCGTCGGACCTATAACGTGACGCCGTCCCCTTATGATTTAAGCCGTGACGCCCTTGATTTAGTTAAAGCGTGACGCCGTCAGAATTCTCATGCAAACTCACTGGCCCGTCATGAGTAAATTTCACATCCAACTTTTCTTGCCAAGGCATGACGCCGTCTGGAGTTAATGTTGACGCCGTCAAAGGTGACTTTCAGCACAATTTTGAGACTTTGCCGTTTTCTTCACTTTTATGCTCCAAAAACGTCCAAAATGCCTCCTTTTCCAGATTTCTCCTCAAAAGTACCTAAAATGACAAAAGGAACGATTTAGGGCAATATTTGATCAAATAAATACGATTTCGGGCTTAAATGACCCCTTAAAAGCGGTACACTTTTCGCCTCATCATAGTGTAATGGAGTAATGGGGAAGAACAACATTATTACCCCCATATGTGCTAAATATTTTAAAAGTACTCCAAGTGTTTCGATTATCTTAATTCGAGTCATTAGAATAGTTATTTGTAAAGTTATGTAAAAGTTCAAGTGTAAGGGGAATGCAACGCCCCTACAATGTATTATTTTGGATGGTAGGGCAAGAGTGTATGAAAAAAAAAAAATAAATAAATAAATCGAAAAAATAAAGAAAAATACAAAAAAATGAGAAAAAGAAAAGTAGAAAAAAATATACGGACTACCATCCCGTTTCATTTTATGTTTATTTTATGTTTTTGTTATTTTGTTTTTAGCTTAAGTCGAGTCTAGTCTTGGCTTAGCAACGCCATATTGTACATGTAATTAATCAATATCTTTAACTCGCCACCAGTAAAATATCCCTTATCCAACAAAACCGTGTTTATCATATCCCTACACCTAACGTTATAACCCGTTTAAAAGCCCTCTTTGATAGTTTATCTTAGGTGCTTACGCCTAGTGGAGAAGGTTTTTGATCCTTTCCCAAGCCTATGGTAATCTATTTGCTATGACAGGTAGTGAGAGATATTATCCGTTTTCATTTATGAGATATACTTTTATGACACCTGAGAGATGTGAGTATCTAAACACTACTTGTGAGGTGCTAGTGTGTAATCTCCATGCTTATTATGATTAAAGTGGAACGACTATTTGTTGTAATTACTTTTATATTAGCGTTAAATGACCCCTAACTTGTATTTTGATTAGAATAAAAGCACATTTGCTTGAGGACAAGCAAATCTCAAGTGTAAGGGTATTTGATGAAGCGAAAAGTGTACCGCTTTTAGGGGGTCATTTAAGCCCTAAATCTTATTTATTTGATCAAATATTGCCCTAAATCGTTCCTTTTGTCATTTTAGGTACTTTGGAGAAGAAATCTGGAAAAGGAAGCATTTTGTACGTTTTTGGAGCATAAAAGTGAAGAAAACAACAAAGTCTCCAAAGCTGCTGGAAAAGTACACGTGACGGCGTCAAGGATTGCTCCTGATGGCGTCACGGCTTGGAAAAAGAGGTGGATATGACAAAATACATGTGACACGCCAGAGAGTTTTACAATGGAAATCTGACGGCGTCACCCTTTAAGGTGATCAAGGTCGTCACGGATTAAGTTAAAGAGAGACGGCGTCAAGCACAATTTTGACTGCGTCAACCCTTGACGCGCCAGAGCGGATTTTGGAAGATTAAAGAGGGACGGCATCAGGAAGACCATCCGGGAACCCTAGCCGCGGCGAGGTGACGGCGTCACCACCTACAACGTGACGCCGTCAGACCCTAAACTCTATATATAGTTTTGCAATTTTTAGTCAAAAGTGTGCAACTTTGTGAGGAGAAACCCTAAGACGAATTTTCTGCCATTTTTAAGGGTTTTATACCCTTGGATCTCCCATGTTTAATTGAAGATAAGTAATCACTTAATCATTCAATATGTCTATGTGTTGTTTGATTATATCTTGTTCTTGTCTTTTAATTAACATGCTAGGCTAGATTTATCTTGTGTTTGCTTAGATCTAATGAAACCTAACTATTGATTATTGGTTGTTGGTGTGTTATCAATTGTATTGGATGATTGTTTATCGATGTTAGGCTTAAGAAAACTGGCTAACCTCCTATACGGTAACTTGCTTGAACGTCTTAAGAAACATGAACCAATGCGTACTAAGGTTTTTATGGTTGTATTTAATGCATGAGCGAATTCTAGTGATCCCATGTTAGGAGCTTCTTATCTGGCTCGACATAGGAGTGAAGTAGGAGCTTATAGAGTTGGGGAAGTAAGTACACCACCCCACGATTGGTATTAAGGAATACACCCGTCATCCACGCAATTAATACACACTAATCAACCGGTAAAAGATAGTTAGGGAGTAAGGAAATCTAAGTAAACACATTTCTCTCCATATAAGTTTCACAACCTTTTCATTTTCAGTTATTTTATTTTATTTGCAATTGTAGTTATTTGGGTTAGTTGACTAGCAACTAATTCCGCCCACTCCTTCAAACCCGAGATTTTACTTGCTTTCATAAAATTATAAAAATACAAAAAAAGAATCTTCCCTCACCCTTCGACCTATTAGAGTAGTTTTTCAATCCTAACGACACTATTCCCCTAGAGAACGATCAATCCCCCGGTACTTGCCACTTCACTATATTACATCGGTCAGGTACACTGCCTGGTGGGGATTGCAAGCCTCTTGAGATCCCTCGAGAGGTAAAACCTGTTGTAAGGTCGCAAAACCACGCATCACATATGTAAAGGAACAGATCATCTGACCAAGGAACACTCTCAGTATAATGTGAAAGTAAGAAACTCTTAGAGTCTCAACTCACAGAGAACTCATAATGGTTCTACAAGATTTAAACCCTGTAAATATTGTGGACAAACTGACCATCACTCTGATGAGTGTGTTGAATACCACGGATGTCAAATCTGTGGAAGCTTTGAACATGAAGCCATTCTTCATGTAAAACAAACCTCTAATCAGACTGTTCCAATCAATAGGAAATTTATGATTGCAAATTAGCAATCAACTGAACCAACTGAAAAGTGGCTTCACCAAGAAAACTAACCATCTTATGTGTATCTGTGCAGAGTGATATGAAGAGACCAGTGTGGTATATAGATAGTGGTTGCTCGAGACACATGACTGGAAATAAGCAGTCTCTGCACAGATACAAACAGAAACCAGGTCCAACAGTAGTCTTTGGAGATAACTCCATAGGAAATATTGAAGGATATGGTTCATTTAACTACAATTGTATAGTTTTCAAAAGGGTGGCCTATGTAAATGGCCTAAAACATAATCTCATCAGCATCAGTCAATTGTGTGATGCAAACTTCAAAGTTCTATTTACCAAGAAGCAGGGGACAATTTTCAATCAAAATGATGAAGTGGTACTGATAGCTCCTAGTGTAAGAGATGTGTATGTATTGGAAATGTCATCATCTCAACCAAGTATCGAAACATGTCTCTTCGCTAAAGCCTCAATCAGTGCAAATTGGTTATGGCAAAAAAGATTGTCTCATCTCAACTTCAAAATCATCAACACCCTTGTAAAACACAACATGGTCTCTGGCCTTCCTACACTCACCTTCTCAAAGGACAAACTATGTCTTGCTTGTGAGAAAAGAAAACACAAAAGAGCCTCATTCAAATCTAAACAGTCATTTTCAATCACCAAACCACTTCATCTTCTTCACATGGTTCTGTTTGGCCCTGTAACACCTCAAACCATTACTCACAACAAATACACCCTAGTGATATTAGATAAATTCAAGATATACATGGGTGTTCTGTCTTAAGAAGAAAAGTGATGCTGCTGATTATGGGTGTGTTTGGTAAAAGTAGCAAGGAGCAGTAGCAGTGAGCTGTGAGCAGTGAGCCATGAGAAGTAGCCACAGCTCACAGCTTCTTAAAGAAGCATTGGAAAAATGAGCTTTCCTAAAAAATAGCAAAGCTCACCGCTCCTTTGCCAAACGAACAATAAAAATAAAAAAGCTCATTGCTCACCGCTCATCGTCGCAAAAAGCTCCGCGCCAAACATAGCCTATATCATCTCCCTCATTAGAAGAATTCAAAATCTAAATGAAGTTAATGTCAAACTGCTAAGAAGTGACAATGGTACTTAATTCTGAAACAACAAGCTTGAAAATTTTTGTGAAAAAAAAGGAATCTCCCAAAACTTCTCGTTTCCATGCACTCTGGAGTAAAATGGAGTGGCTGAAAGAAGAAATAGAACCCTGAGTGAAGCAACCAGAACAATGCTAAATGGGTCTTCTCTTCCAAAACAATTTTGGGCAGAAGCTGTAAACACAACATGCTTCACTCAAAACACGTCGATTATCATCAAAAGATATATGAAGACTGCATATGAAGTTTTTCATGGAAGAAAGCGAGTAGTCAGCTGTTGATCCCAGTTGAGCTTCACGATCTTATTAATTACTTTAGATAAATCTAAGGTAATCGGTATAGAAACTGATTTCGAGTTGTATATCAAATATTATGCGGAAACTAATACTTGATCTTAAGAAGAATAAACACAAACGAATTCTCAAACAACACTTCAATATATTAATACGATTGCTCTGAATAGCAATAGGGTTACAAAAAACCTTGAAGTGTAAAACAATACGTATGCTAAGATTATCAATCAATCGATGTCTAACTCTAACCCTAGAACCTCCTTTTATAGCATAAGGAGTCCTAGTCGGTTTACAAGACTTCCTATACAAGAAAAATATTCATACATATCTTTTCTATACTTATCTTAACATACTTTACATAATTAATAAGCAGCAGAGTAATCCATCTAGCAGCAGAGTCCTCGTGAGCTAGCAGCAGAGTTACAATGTGCCTATTATACCAAAACAGCAGAGTTACCAAAACAGCAGAGTTCTTGTGCTAATCAGCAGAGTTACATAACTATCCAGCAGAGTTGTAATTCTCGAATCAGCAGCATTTCAGACCCAACAATCCTCCCCTAAACTTGATATTTTTCATCAAAAATCATCAAGTTTCCTTCAATCCAAATAACCACCAGGAGGATGCTTCCAAACACCTTACTGTTTTGAAACTTATGATACCAGCAACTTTTTATACTTCTCAATCAGTTCTTTTGCTTGATTATCTGCATCAAATGGTCTTTGTAGTGTTAACTTACCAGGTTGCAGCATTTGATACAGAATAGATGTACTGTTATTGATAACATAATCCTTCTCCACAAGCATATATACAGTCACACCTATGCATGATAAAACACGAACTCCACAACTTTGCTATAAGTACCATTTCTGAACTGTAGAGCTCAGTAGCTTCTTCCATTCAATACTTCTTTCATCTGGTTCAAACATGTTCTTCAAGTAATAATAATTTAGTCTCTCATACACTATCTCTGGTCTAGTATCTCCATACTTCATTTTGTACAAATTCCAGAGTTGAGTAATATCATCTCTATCCATGTAGTGCAACATCTGAGAAAAACTAATATATCCCACACTTGAACCATTTGATCTCTTTACTATCCAGCATACACTACTATCAGCTAAAACATCATGTAAATAATCAATGATTGGATATTTTACTGATAAAGGAACTTCATTGAGTAACTCAGGCTCTTCTTGAGTGTCATGAACTGTAAGATCCATAATCTCTTTCATATCAACATCAGTCACTTTGTCAATATCATGCTCATCATTCACTTCTTCTTTCTCTGACTTACTATCACTCATCACTACTGACTGAGTTCTTCTCTTCTTCCTACTCACCTGCTTTACTCTCCTTCTATATCTCTTTGTACCAGCAGAGGATTCAGTCATTTCTTCAGCTTCAACAGCAACTTCTTTCTCTTTCTCAACATCAGATACTACAGGCTTTGAAACACTTCCACTCCCAGATGCTTTTAGATTGTCAAATCCCATAACTTCTGGAGTTCTTTTCTTTTCAAAAACTTTTCTTGGATTAAGTTTAGCATAAGTTTCATAAAATTCTTTTTCAATTAAGTGATCTGCCTTACCCTTAAAATCCTTCATCTGATAGTTTCTAGCATTCTTCAAATAGTACTTCATGTCTTTAACCAATGCTTTCCTTGAAGATGACTTTTGTTTGTAACCATGTTTTTGTGCCTCTTTAATCCTTAAGATCAACTCTTCCCACTTAGTTAATCCATTCTTTCTAAGTATGAACTCAACAAGCTCTTTTGTCTTTTCAGCTCCATCCAACTGCTCATCATTAGATATCAGCCTAGCTTCACCTCTTACAATCATATCAGAATCAATGAAATACTGCAATTGTTCATCTAATTCTTCTTGACTAACTTCATTGACTGTAGAGCATTCCATAAATTCAAACTGATTTCCTTCTTCTTCAGCTGCAACTCTTCTTGCATATTCTTCATCTTGAGCAATTTGAGCTTGTTCATCAGCCAACTTTTTCATCCTTTCAAACTTTTCACTTGATTCAACAGGTTGTTGTTGTAATGGTGTGGGTGTTTTAGTTTCTTTGTTCATGTTTAGCAACACTTGAGCTAAAGTCATCTGTTCATCATCTGAATCAGCAGAATCATTTACTCCAGCAGAGTCCTTTACACCTGCACTCTGCTCAGTCTCATCAGCAGAAACCTTCAACCCATCAGCAGAGTGTTCTGCACCAGCAGAGTCACCCTTTTCACCAACATTTTCAGCAAAATTCTTTTCAACCTCCCCTGAACCTATCACATCCTCTTGATCCTTATCATTCACCACAGCCTCTTGATCATTCCTCCCCTATTTGGAAGCAACCTCTCCCAAACTTGGTTTGGACCTCTTCTTGAGCCTCCCCTCAAGGTGTGTAACCCTTAGCTTAAGCCTCCTTATTTCAGCACCTTGAGTAGCTCTGACTGTCTTTAATTCCTTTCTTAGATCAAGCACCTCCTGTGACAATTTTGTACAATTTTCCGTCAATTCTTTCAATTGTTTCATGATATCCTCACAACTTCGGTCTGTGTAACCTGACCCGAGAGGTTGATCATTGGAATTGTCATTTTGTACAGGTGTTTTAGCCGTCAAATCATCAGTTTCAAGTTCAATTCTAGCATCAACACTTCGACCTGTGTGACCTGGTCTGAGAGGTGTATCATTTGCCATGTCAATATGTACATCAGTGTCCATCAATTCAATATGTTCATCCCTGTCCTCATCACTTCGAGATGTGTTACCTTCTCTGAGAGGTGAATCTTGGGACATAAACTCAGTCTCATCCCTAGGATGAACATCTGAGCCCCCCATAGAAGCCATTTGGCTGGGGTTACCACCAGTTGTGTCAGGTTCCTGAGAACCTTCTACAAATGATGTTGCCATGGTTGAGGTCTTAAGTATGTTGACACTGTCCTGTTCAACTACTAAGTTGGAAACAGTAGTGCCAGCCTCTTCCATCATGATACCTCCAACACCTGTATCAGCCTCATCTGCTACCATACTGACATTGGTCTGAGGGTGCACAATGTCCTCTTGTGAAATCCTAGGTGATTGAGTGTTTTGGGTTTCATTTGACACTGATTCATTCAAACTTGTTGATGAGGATGTGTGATGGGAAGCTGTGGGTGTTCCAGCTTCTTCATCCTCATTTACAGCAGCCACTACATTCAAGATATGCTCAGTTAAGGGAGTAATAACACCAGAAAATCCCTTCCCATTCTTCTTTAAAAAGGCAAACATCTTGATGGCCATTCTACTACAGGGCTCAATTTGTACATGCCTCAATGGTTCCCTCAGCTGTTTGTTTATAATAAGTTGTAGAAACCTTGGGTACAAATAAAACTTCTTTTTAACAAACTTTTTCAACCCCTCAAATATCATACCAGAAAAATCAAAGGGCTGCCCTGTAGCTAAACATACCAAAGCCATAGCTTGAGAAGCACTAAACTCATTCCATCCACCTATTTTGGGAAACAAGCAGTGTTGTAAAGTATGCAGTAAAAACTTCCAATGTGGACAGAGAAGACCTTTCAATAATGTACTACCAGCCTCAGGTCTCTCATATCCAAAAGTCTCAAGCTCAGTCATAACTACTTCTGGGGTAATAGTAGGGGGTGTTGGGGTGCCTGATAGGCGTAAACTTCTCTTAATTGTGGTTTCACTAACTACAATATTCTCCCCATCTACACTACCTACCAATCGTTCCTCACCATCTAATACATCCAACTTAACAGTTGACCAAAATTGCTTCATATGAGATGTATAAATGGTAGGATCAGCAGTTAACGCATACCTTAACTTCGAAGCACTCAGGAAATCCATAACCTCATAAAATCCATCAGCGGCAGTAACCTTACTGAGAAATGCTATCTGATTGTGTTCTTCTGGAAACGTTCTTTGAGCCATTTGATTTGGGGGTTTTGGGTGAATGTAAATGAATTGATGTTCTTGGGTGAAAATCGAATGTAATTCGGAGCAACTAAAATGGAATTAGATCAAATTGGTGAAAGATACCGATTTGATTCAATTAGGTTTAAGAACGCGCCAAAAGTTACAGTTTGACCCTTCAACTTTCAAACTCATCAGCAGAGTTATGAAAGTGTTGACCTAAAGTCAACTTTCCCAAATTTTTAAAATCACCTCCTTAAATACAATACCAACCCCACATTTAACTCCATAAATCCTTAATCACTAAATCAAATCCCCAATTCAAAACCCTAACGCAATAACAATCCAACATGAGTTCTTCAAAAACACCAAATATTGAAATATCCTCAAATTCATCATCTGATGAATCACAAGGTTGGGCTAGTTACTTTCCTAAGAATGCATCCACATCGCAACAAAAAGGAAAAGCAATCAAGGAAGAATCATACTCCGATCCACTCCCTTCAACACCATCGTCATTCGAAGATTCAAGCGATGATGAAACAACAGATTGGCCTGGGAAACAGCAAGGTTGGCCAAAACACATGACTTACTACCAAGGTGCTTGGGAAATCATCCCTTTAAAACATCCAATATCCACTGAACTTCAGAAACAACTGGAGAAAGCCGCAGCCGACTTTGCAAAGAGTGTCCACATTCCACATCCGAAGCCAAATCCGGTTGAGAAGAAACCCTCTGTGCCAAAGAAGAAAAACCAGCAGAAGAAAGCAGCACCCTCTACCAGTCAGCAGCAAATTCCACCACCACGTTCAGTGGTACTTGCACTCCCCTGCCCAAGGGTGTTTGAAGCCATGGGCACCAGGGGACCGCGTAGCAAGGTCATGCCAGAATTTGCTAAGATGTAGGTTGTGAATCTATGTAACTTGTTGTCTTTTGATGTTTCTTTTGAATGATGGTTGTAAGGAAACTTGCTCTGTACTTTACTTATGGAATGAATGAACCTTTTAATTTTCCTTGCTTAACTTGAGTATTTGTATATGTATCTGCAAAAGGTTAGTAGCAAACAACAAACACAAGCAAGAATATTCCAAAAACAGCAGCAGAGTACCATAGCAACAAACAACTAAACAACTTAACAAACAGCAAATTTTGACTTAACAAACAGCACAAATCCTTACAAAACTTTACAAAAACATACAGAGATAAGATGGTTTAAGATTTAAAGATTGATCATACCAATACTAGCAACTAAAAATTGAAACCTACTTATGTCAATACTTTTGGTAAGTAGATCAGCAACATTATTGTCAGTATGTATTTTAACCACTTGAATTAGCTTTTTCTCATAGCAATCTCTAATAAAATGATGTCTTATCTCTATGTGTTTTGTTTTAGAATGAAAAACAGGATTTTTGATAATACACATTGTGCTGTTGTTGTCAATGAAAATCTTTGTGTTCATAAAATTGTACCCATAATCCAGCAATTGGTTCTGAATCCAGAGCACCTGTCCACAGCAGCTAGAAGCAGCAACATACTCTGCTTCAGTAGTCGAATTAGCCACCACTGTTTGTTTCTTACATTGCCAAGAGATCAACCTATGACCAAGATACTGACAGCCTCCAGTAGTTGATTTTCTGTCCATAGTAGCTCCAGCATAGTCACTATCTGAGTATGCTATCAAGTCAAATGGTGAATTATTAGGATACCAAAGACCCAGTTTTGGTTGACCCTTTAGGTACCTAAAAATCCTTTTGACTACTTCCAAGTGTGAAACTTTTGGGGACACTTGGAATCTAGCACAAGTACACACAGAAAACATGATATCTGGCCTTGAAGCAGTCAGATACATCAATGAGCCAATCATGGATCTATACAAATGTACATCAACCTCTACACCATCTTCATCCTTGAGCAAAGGTTTATTTTTATCCATGGGTGTCTTGGCTACCTTCACATCCTTGAAACCAAATTTCTTTAACATATCAGCCACATACTTGTCTTGGCTAATAAAAATCCCATCTGACTTCTGCTTAACTTGTAGTCCTAGAAAGAAAGTCAGTTCTCCCATAGAACTCATCTCAAACCTGCTGTGCATAAGCTTCTCAAATCCTTCACATAACACCTTATTTGTAGACCCAAAAATGATATCATCTACATAAACCTGAACAAGTAGAATATCCTTTTTGTCTTTCTTAATGAACAATGTTTTATCAATGGTTCCTCTGCTAAAACCATTATTCAACAAATACTTAGATAAGGTGTCATACCAAGCTCTAGGAGCTTGATGTAGTCCATACAGTGCCTTCTTTACCTTGTAGACCCTATCAGGATACTTAGGATCTTCAAACCCAGGTGGTTGCATAACATAAACCTCTTCAGGTATCTTTCCATACAAGAAAGCACTTTTCACATCCATTTGATACACAGGAAAATTCTTGTATGAGGCATATGCCAAGAAAAGTCTGATAGCCTCCAGTCTTGCAACTGGAGCAAATACCTCATCATAGTCTATCCCTTCTTCCTGAGTGTATCCCTGAGCCACCAATCTAGCCTTGTTTCTGATAACAATGCCTCTTTCATCTCTTTTACATCTGAACACCCATTTTGTACCAATTGCCCTTTTTCCATTAGGCAAATCAACTAATGTCCAGACCTCCTGAAGCTTGAACTGCAGCAACTCCTCTTGCATAGCTTCAACCCAACTTTCATCTTTCAAAGCCTTGTGAATGGTCTTGGGTTCTTCTTGAGATAAGAAACAGGCAAACATGCAATTTTGTAGATCCTTGTGGCTATTCCTCTTCTTAAGTGTTTGAGCAAACAATCCCTGATCAAGCAAATCACTCAACCCTTTTGATTTACTTCTGGTCTGAACAGCAGAGTGAACATCACCAATTATTTGCTCCTTTGGATGATTCCTGTGGATTCTTGTTGTTGGTGTGGGACTAACAGGTATGTCAGTCTCCAAGTATGATAAATCAGCTTCAGCACTAAAAACATCAACAACTTCATCATCAGTATCCACATACACTTCTTCTAATTCAGGCATCTCATCAGCAGAATCATCATCAGAATCACCAGTTATATCAGTAGAGTCTTTGAGTTCAGCAGCAGAGTTACCAAGCTGAACAGCAGAGTGTTTTGCCTTAACAGCAGAGTGCTTTGGCTTAACAGCAGAGTGTTTTGGCTTGGCAGCAGAGTTAAGAAAACTGCTGCTTGGTGTATTCCCTTGAATTCCATCAACTTGTGACTCTATACTTCTTTCTTTATCATCATTCATGTCATCAGGAGAAGGTTCAGCAACACCTTCCACATCAACCTTTGGTAATTCTTTATGAACAGCAGCATCATCTGAACTCTTTCCCTCTTTAGGAGTGAAGTACTGATCAAACGTGCTCCTTTCAATCAAAACAAACTCCTCCGCAGTTTCATCCTTCTTTGCTTGTGTACCTGCATTGGGGTTAGTTTGTGTACCTGCAGACATGTTAGTAGTACCTGCAATGACTGGTTGATAGTTCATACTCTTGGTTAAGGAATCAATATCAAACATCCACTCAGGACCTTTTCCATCAACATTAGATGTGGTTTCTCTAATTCTAACATGCAAATTTTCCACCACATGCCCAGTTCTTTGATTGAAAACCCTAAAAGCCTTACTTTCAGTAGAGTATCCAACAAAGTAACCTATGTCTGCTTTCTCACTAAACTTGCCTAAGTGATCAATGGTGTTTAAGATAGTGACAGGACACCCAAATGGTCTAAAGAAATCTATCAGTGGTTTCCTACCATGCAATAACTCATAAGGGGTCTTATTGTGAGGTTTGACTATCTTAGTTCTATTTTGCACATAACAAGCAGTGTTGACTGCTTCAGCCCAAAAGATAGTGGGTAACTTAGACTCTGACAACATAGTCCTAGCAGCCTCAATTAATGTTCTATTTCTCCTCTCAGCCACACCATTTTGCTGAGGAGTTCTAGCTAACCTAAATTGTCTAGTTATCCCTTTGTCCTCACAGAACTGATTCATCACTTGATTCTTAAATTCAGTTCCATTGTCACATCTGATGATCTTAACCTTGTGATTAAATAGGTTTTCTATCCTTGTTATAAAGGCCTTAAGAATGCCAGCTGTCTCATTCTTAGTTGCTAAAAAGAATACCCAAGTAAACCTACTGAAATCATCAGTGACCACTAAGCCATACATCTTTTTATTCAAACTATGCACATATGTAGGTCCAAATAAGTCCATGTGTAACATAAACAAAGGTTCAGTTATAGAATTCACCAATTTGGACTTACAAGATGCTCTATGTTGCTTTCCCATTTGGCAAGCAACACAGACTTCAGGATTCTCAAAGACCTTTGAAGGCAATCCTCTGACCAAGTTCCCTTTCACCAACTTGTTAATAGCCTTGTAATTCAAATGTCCAAGCCTTCTGTGCCATAGTTTGGATTCATCAACAGTGGCTTTGGCAAACAGACAAGTCAAATCTCTTTTGGGAATAATATTCTTTATATCCACACTGTATATATTTTCATGTCTAGGGACTTTAAGAAGAACCAATTTATCATCAAGTATCTTATAGTCAGGAGACAAAACAAGACACTCAGTGTCAGTAAAAAGAACAAAATTCTTCCTGTTACACATTTGTGAGACACTAAAAAGATTGAACTTGAGACCATTCACCAAATACACTTTTTCAATATCCAATTTTCTAGTTCTAATGATGCCTTTACCAACGATTTTTCCACCTTTAGGGTCATTCCCAAAGGCCACATAACCACCATCCAAAGCTTCAAAATTCTCCAAGTTGCTTTGATCTCCAGTCATATGTGAAGAGCATCCACTATCAAAAATACATTTGTCCTTTAGCTCCTTTTGTAGATTGCCCTGCACAAAAAGTAAGAGAATTAGTTTCTCTTGGGGACCCAAGCCATTACTGATTTGGATCTACCTTGTGCATCAAAGTAGTCAAATTTCTTCAACTGCATTGGTGCACTACTGTGTCTGAGAACATGATCTAAAACTTTAACTTTTGGTTTCCAGACCCAGCAAGCTGAGGCTTTAACAGCATAAAAATTATTTCCTACAACAGTATCAGTAACAACTTTAGGCAAAACAGCAGAGTCTACCTTAACAGCAGAGTTTGCCTTTTCAGCAGAATCAACTTTTTCTTTCTTAATGGGCACTGTTGATGCAATAGGAGAGATAACTCTAGAAGTACCATCTCTCATCAAAACTTCCCTAGGAACCATGTTTCGTTTAGGGTGAGGGTGAGTCTTTCTAGCAGAGTTTCTATGGTTCACCCTATTGTACTGGTTCCATGCTGGTTTCTTATAGCACTCATCTTGCAAATGTTCAAAGCTACCACAGCAATAACATGCCTTCTTAAGTAATTGAAAGTCAGTACCTAATTTGTGTGAAACTAGGTTGTTCCAATTTCTCTGGTTTCCCCTAGGCAAGTTATTTGTTCTTTTTGGATATACACTAGGTGTTTTGTCAAACTCAGCCATCTTCCTAGAGATACCTTTACCAAACCTAGGCTTAACAAAATTAACCCTTTTAGCCCTAGGTACTTTTGATTCAACAACAGTAGGAATTTCTTCCTTTTTGTTCTTAGGGGTTGAATCAGATTCCACTTCATCATCATCACTGTCAGACACCCAATCTTCAATAAGGGGTGCTTCATCATACTTCTTTACCTCAACCTTAGGTGACTCTATTTCTTTTTCAATAGTTTCAACAACAGGTTTACTAATTTCACCTACAGGTTTAGCCCCAGACTCAGAGATGAAAGTTAGTGTCCTAGTAGGAGGGGCATTGGCACTAAGCTTAGTAGGATGAGAAACAGCATTATATCCTAAACCAGTAAAGTGTCTTCCTAATGGTTTACTGAGAATGTCAGTGGCAAATTGTTGTTTTTCTATCATAACAACATTTTTTCAGTCTCACTCTTAGCTGAATCTCTAGCCTGTTCAGCCTGTTCTACTTTTTCCATAAGAACCTTAATCTCATCATCTTTTATGATTATTTCATTTTTCAAGACAGTGATCTGATCAAGGTATTCAATTTCAGCCTTTTTATAAAATTCTAGTTTCTCTTCTAAGTTCTTTAAACCATATGCATAACTAAGATTATCTAGCTTAATTGTATCATTTTCCTTTTTAAGGTTTCCATAGCTAGACTCAAGCATCTCAATTTTATCAGAACATGATTTAAAAGAACAAATTGAATCATTGGATACCTCTGAGTCTGATCCAGAAGAAGAATAGGCCATGAGAGCAAAGTGCTGTACTTCAGGTTCCTCTTCAGCAACCAATGCACAATTTGGACCATCCTCAGCAAGATCACTCCAATCAAAATCACCTAACCCATCACATGATACCATAGCAGTAGTGGAATTTTGCTCTTCATCAGCAGACTTCTTGAAATTCTCATTACTTCTTTTTGGTGCTTTGCATTCTCTTGCAAAGTGTCCCTTCTTTCTGCAGTTAAAACATTCAGCCTTTGACTTGTCAAATCCCACACTCTTGTTCCTTCTGAACTTCATCTCTTTTCCCGTTCGCTTAAGAAACCTTCTTGCCCTCATAGTAAGCATTGCAAACTGCCATTGCATATCAATCTCCTCAACATCATCAGGATCAAGTTCATCCAGATCTTGAGGCATGACTGAAGTACTTGTAGTAAGTTCAGCCAAGTAAGCACAAATTGCAGCATCACTGATAGTGTTGGTGTTAGAAGAGTCAGCAGCAGAGACATGTGAACCAACAGCAGGAGCAAAAGCACCAGCAGCAGAGTGCTGTTCTTGATGTCTTCCAGTAGTCTTGTTGCTTGAGGAAACAAAGGCAAGATTATTTGTAGTAGAGGATGAGCTTGACAATCCTTTAACTTCAGATTCATACACCTTTAAGTTGTTATACAGATCATCCAATGTCATAGTATCAAAATCTTCCTTATGTCTCCAAACCACTGTATGAGTGTTCCATTCAGAAGAGAGACTTCTCAGAAACTTTAGATTGACATCCTCTTGAGATGGCTCAATCTTCAACAGAGCCATCTGACTGGTTAGCTTATGAAGTCGATCATAAGTTCCTTCAATGTCCTCAGAACTTGAAGCAGTGAAAGTTTCAAACTGATGCTTCAGTAGATTCTTTCTTGATTTCTTTGTAGCTTCATTCCCACCAAATCTAAGTTCGATTGCTTCCCATAATTCCTTAGCAGACTCAATATGATTAAAGCTCAATTGATAATCATTAGGTATTCCCATCATGAGAATACTGTGAGCCTTAACCTCCAATCTTCTCTGTGCTTTCTCCTTACTTGTCTTGAGAGTCAAGACTGATCCAGTAGCAGTCTTGGTTTGTACAGTGTCTCCATGAACAATAACTTCCCAAAGTGAGTAATCAACCATTCTTATGTACTGTTGAATCCTCATCTTCCAGATCTCATACTCTCCAGGCTTGAGCATGGGAACCCTTGATGCAGTAACCATGTGTGTAGAGTCAGAGTCCATTGCTTACAGTGATGATTAGTAAATCTTGTATTCAAAAATTCTTCTTGGTACCAGTTTCTAGATCACAAGCTCTGATACCACTTGTTGATCCCAGTTGAGCTTCACGATCTTATTAATTACTTTAGATAAATCTAAGGTAATCGGTATAGAAACTGATTTCGAGTTGTATATCAAATATTATGCGGAAACTAATACTTGATCTTAAGAAGAATAAACACAAACGAATTCTCAAACAACACTTCAATATATTAATACGATTGCTCTGAATAGCAATAGGGTTACAAAAAACCTTGAAGTGTAAAACAATACGTATGCTAAGATTATCAATCAATCGATGTCTAACTCTAACCCTAGAACCTCCTTTTATAGCATAAGGAGTCCTAGTCGGTTTACAAGACTTCCTATACAAGAAAAATATTCATACATATCTTTTCTATACTTATCTTAACATACTTTACATAATTAATAAGCAGCAGAGTAATCCATCTAGCAGCAGAGTCCTCGTGAGCTAGCAGCAGAGTTACAATGTGCCTATTATACCAAAACAGCAGAGTTCTTGTGCTAATCAGCAGAGTTACATAACTATCCAGCAGAGTTGTAATTCTCGAATCAGCAGCATTTCAGACCCAACATCAGCTTCTTCCATGTATTTGGATGTCCTGTGTTCATTCACAACCATAGAGATTATCTAGGAAAATTCGATGCCAAGGTCAATGATGGTTTCTTCCTGGGATACTCTCTGGACTCTAAAGCCTTCAGAGTTTTCAACATTCAAAGATAAGAAATAGAAGAAACTTTTCATGTAACCTTCAATAAATGTGATGATATGTTAAGAATCTCAGGGTCAAAAGCTGATGACATCAACTTCAATGAGTCTAAATCACATCTGACTGATGAATATAATTCTCATATGTCCACCAATACTTATCCAAACTATGCTGTAACATTGTCATATATTCCGGCATATGATCCTCTTTCTTTAAACTTTCATCCGCTAGAAAGCAGTACACCTGACACATAAAACCCCATTCAAAATAATGACCATCTCTCCATAAATCTTGAACAAACCTCAGTTTAAACATCTGGCTCTCAAGAACAGGAGTCTGGATCCATATCCAATCAATTACCAAAACAAATCTCAATCCCTTCTCAAACTAAACGTCATTCATCAGAGGTTCCTGGTCCCTAAGACAGATGGACTAAAAAAAGGGAATTGACTTGGTCAATATTTTAGGAGAACCATCTGCCGGTGTCACCATAAGAAGGCAACTTAAAGAAATGGAAGCGGCTTCAGCAAATGAATGCATGTATGCTGACTTATTGTCAGAGGTTGAACCAAAGAAAGTCTTGGAAGCCTTGGAACATGAAGGATGAGTAATGGCCATGCTAGAGGAACTCACTCAGTTTCAAAGAAACAAGGTTTGGAAGCAGGTACACGCCCCCAAAGGAATGGAAATTATTGGGCTGAAATGGATCTTAGAAACAAGAGAGATGAGAATGGAGTGATAATTAAGAATAAAGCTAGACTGGTAGCTCAAGGATACAGGCAAGAGGAAGGGATATACTATGATGAAAATTTTGCTCCAGTTGCAAGACTGGAAGCAATCAGAATCTTTCTTGCATATGCTGCATATAAAGATTTCAAGGTATACCAAATGGACTTGAAAAGTGCTTTCTTGAACGAAAAGCTGGCAGAGGAAGTATATGTGAAACAGCCTCTAGGGTTTGAAAGCAGTGAACATCCTGAATATGTGTGCAAATTAGACAAAGCTCTAAATGGTCTGAAACAGGCACCAAGGGCTTGGTATGAAACTCTTTCCTCCTTCCTTATTCAACACAAGTTCAATAGAGGTACAATTGATAACACTCTATTTATCTACAAGAAAGATAGTGATGTTTTAATTGTGTAGATTTATGTGGATGATATTATCTTTGGGTCAACAAATGACAATCTTGTAAAGTATTTGCAAAACTTATGACCAAGAAATAAGAAATGAGTATGATGGGTGAATTAACTTATTTTCTATGTTTTCAAATTAAACAAAATTCCAAAGGAATTTTGATTTGTCAAGAAAAATATGTCAAAGAGCTTTAAAAAAGTATGATCTAGCGAATTGTACATCGGTAAAGTGCCCGATGCTTCCGCCCAATAATCTGGGCCCTAATGAATCAGGGACATCTATTAATCAGACCCAATACAGAGGGATAATTGGGTCGCTGATGTATCTCACAGCTAGCAGACCAGATATTCAATTCTCCACATGTCTCTATGCAAGGTACCAAGCTAACCCAAAAGAATCCCATCTTGTAGCTGTGAAAAGAATTTTTAGGTTCCTTAAAGGAACTCCAAGTTTGGGTCTGTATTATCCCAAAGGATCAGGATTTGATCTTAAGGCATATTCAGAATCATGCTATGCTGGTTGTAATTTGGATAGGAAGAGTACTTCAGGTGGATGCCAGATATTAGGAGGAAAGCTAGTTTGTTGGAGTGTAAAGAAACAAAACTCAGTTTCTATGTCCTCAGCGGAAGCTGAATATGTTGCAGCTGCTGGGTGTTGTGCCCAGGTTCTCTTGATGAAAAGTCAACTCGTTGGTTATGAGATTCACTATGATAAGGTACCTATATTCTGCGATAATACAAGTGCCATAGCAATCTCTAACAACCCACTACTTCATTCAAGAACCAAACACAGTATCATTTTATCAGAGATCACATATTAAAAGGTGATATTGAACTTCATTTTATACCCACTGAGTGTTAATTAGCTGACATTTTCACAAAACGTTTATCAGAACCAACCTTTACTCGATTAGTGGCTGAATTAGGTATGCTCAATATTGAGTTAATAATTGCTGATAAATCAACCGCTGAGTTACACCTCTGAATATAAAACTATTAACTCTTTGGTAGAACTAAATGCTATGCATTTAAGTTAGAATGCAGACATTCTCTAACTAAACAATCATAAGTAACTGACAACAAAACCACTTTGCGAGAATCAAGGGATGATTGTTTTGCACGAAGCATCAAAAGGGCCCACTACAATTGACAGTTTTACCACTATGCGTTTAATGCGGACGTCAAAATAAAATTATTCTCAACAAAGAAATACTCTTATTTTGACATCAAAACGTCAAAAGTAACTTTCCTTGCAAAAAATTTGTTTTCTCTCTCAAATCTTAAAAACAAACTTTAAGTTTTTTAGAACAATGGCATCTCCTATTCCAACTGCATCCGAAGTAGTACTCGATAAAGAACCCAATGTTCTCTTCGAACCTGAAGAATTCATCTTCAAATTCAACAATGCCACGACATTCCTAGAACATGATGATCCAGACTATGCTGAACTTCTCCAATTCCTCAAGAAGTGCCCCATTGCCGCCTCACTCACTCTTACTCCATCAAAATATTACTACCAATATCTTTAAAATTTTTGGGGTACCGCTGTCGCAGACGCCTCTACCAACACCATCTCCTTTCAACTTGCGACATCTCCAGAACCTCTATCCTTCACCCTTGATGACTTTGCAAAAGTCACAAAACTAGGATATCGAAAAAACTATGATCCAAATCCTAGAGACAAGAAAGTTATGGATGCTCTGGTGACCCTTGGGATGGTTGACCACGACAATGAAACAATACCAACCTCTGAGCTCATCAAAAAGGTTCCCATCAGGCTCAAGTATTTCTCAACAAGGTAGAAGGTGCTGCTAGTTCACATTGTCAAATGTATTGGGGGTATGCAAGGATCTCACGATCAGCTGAATCAAAATCAGCAGATGATTGCATATGGACTCATTTGGGGTCACCATATTGACATTGCTGGGATCCTCATGAATGCACTTTCAGTCAAAAGGAAAGAGGGCCGACGAAAAAATATATGTTACATAAGGAATATATCGTTGATGATTGAACACTTGCTCCTAGATCAGTATGCGGATGATCATCTTGACAAGTTCGATGGGTACTCCATTACGGCATCATCATTCCCTCCAATTGCTGCAAATGAAGTACGCTTCACTACATACACGGTCAGAATCGCTGGTACTAAACAAATTGAAGAAAGGACTGAAGAGGACATTGACGAGTCACCGTCCGTGACCACTGTGTAAGAGCTCGTTAAGCCACTTCCCAAAATTGTGAAAAAGACAAGGAGGAAGAGAAACCTACCTTTATCTCAACCTAAGTCTACTCCAGTTCTTCAAACATTATTCACATCCATAGTCGCTGATACTCACATATGAGAAGACTCAGTGGCCACCGCTGACGCCAACAAGAGTTTAGATGCCTCCATGTCAGCAGAGGAAGTAAGCAACCTGCCTAACACCGTATGTAACACCCCAACCCGACAAGGGTAAAGATGTCACAAAAATTGTTTCACATCAGATCAAAACAAAGCATACATGTCAAGTAATACAAAAATTCTCAAAGGTTACAATGAAATTCTGAGATTTACATGGTTGCAATGGAAACAAAACTAAACACTAAGTCTGCAAAAGCAACTCCTTCTAATGGTCTCTACTTCAGATCACTATCAAAGTCTTCTAAGTCCAAAATTCTCTTCACTCATACCCAAACCCGTCGTCCTGCTTATTACCTGCCGCACACGAAAAGAAAACGTGCGGCTGAGCTTAAAAAGCTCAGTGAACAGATACATATACAAAGCAAAAGATAACGAAACAGAATATAATATGGGCAATGGGAATGTCATAAGGTATAAAAGAAATAAATGGATAATAAGAGAAGAATAGGATAGTCATCCACCACGAGCCCAGAAACAGATCATATCATATCGTAACCATACATCTTCAAATCATATAGAGGGGAGACCTCTCAGATAATCAGATAATATGAGGGGTGTCCTCATTCTTCAAATGGAGTAGCTAGCTCCCAGATATATGTGAAGGGCATGTATTGCACACAGTACCAGTCACCAGACAAATCATATCAAATCATATACAGTTAAATCCACTAAACAGAACAGATCTAGGATGCATCCATGCGCCCCCCCCCCCCCCCCCCAAACAAATACTGGCCATAACAAATATAATGCGCATATCATAATCAAAATGGAGACGTGGCGGAACATCACTCTACCGCCCTAGAGTCATGCCATTGGTGCATCAATGACACGGACATGGAACCCCCATGCCTAGTGAAATTGCTCGGGTATCAAACTAAGAGTCAGATATCATATCATAATCAGAGTGTCATATAACAAAGGTCAAATCAGATGGTCCATAACAGATGGTTCATAACAGATATATCAGATGAAATACCAAAGGTCCAAATCAGAGTTTAATCAGAAAGGTTCATAATAAAAGGGATCATAGCAATGGCTTTGGGAAATCTTAAACGAATCAGAATCAGAATCATATCAATGGGATAGGACACCCTTACTAATAAAAGGGCAGAGTATCTGTACCTTATGACGAAAGCAAAACAGAAATAAACACAGGATATGGAAACAGCTCAGAGTCTCTCCTTCTTCACACCTAAAGGAGTAGAAGGGGATTACAAATCATTCTTAATTAATTGCCTTTCCATTTTAAGTAACTTTCTATTTTTAGCAGGTTTCCATATTTAGCAAGTTTCCATAATTAGAAAGTTTCCTTATTTAGTAAGTTTCCATAATTAGCAATATTCAAAATATAACTTAGGTTAAGTCATTAATTAGGTTATTATGGAAATCACATTCATTTTAAATAAGTTATACAAGTTTAAGGTTAAATATGACAAGTTTTCATAACTTAGGGTTCAAAATGTAATTATACCAAAGATGAAGGTTCAAAGTGAAAATATCATAAGTAGTTCATTCAAATCCTTAGGTTATCCAGAATTACATAATTAGCCCTTTAGTTTATACAATTTACACTTTATACCCTTTTAGTTACATAATTTACATTTTAACCCTCATAACATTTATTATTTCACATTAAACCTTTAGTTTGCCAATATTACACAAAGTACCCTTAAATTTATATGTTGTACGAATCACACCATCAAGTTTATAAGAATTACACCACAAGTCCATCAAGTTACAAAGTTTACAAATTAAACCCTTAATTTACATTTTCTAACTTTAATTATCAATAATTACACATTAGGCCTTTAAACCGCCAAAATTACACATTATCCCCTGAATATAATTTATTACTCAAATCCACCTTAACTTTCCAGAATTTACATATTCAGTCCCTCTATTTAATTATTTACAATTCTAATAACACGTTAATTAATTAACCAAAATAACCCTTTTAAATACAAAATTAACACATGAGCCCTCCTTTTATATTTTATATGAATTCCAGCAGATCTAACATAATTTACAAAATGGTCCCATGAGTTTTGAAAATTACAAAACACACCCTTAACTTTAATTAATTCAATCGGTTTAACATTTTATTATCCAAATCAAAACCCTAACTTTTCTAATCATCATCTCATCATTATCACATCATTAAATCACATTAAATTTCCAGATCCAAACACATAAACCCTAGGTCGAACATGTTCTTGGTGTTTCAAATAATTTTTTTCCTTTTATTTCCTTTTTAGCCGATTATAAACAATATTCAACAACAAGGGTTTTAGGCTTCCACAATTCAAATGAACATTTTTGTGATGATATATGATGATCATAGATGCCACGAAAAATAACAACCTGGCCCAGAAAATTCGTATGCAAGCATTTGAGATTTAATTCGATTTCTAGGGTTTTATACACAATAATTCCATACGATTTACATATGATGCATGGCCTATTTTTTCTCATTTTTCCTACGTTAGATATGATCAGTAGAAGTCTAGAAAAATACCAGATCGAATTTAGGACGAGTGGAAAAGGCTGTACGAATTTGTGTCACTCGCTAGAACCCTTCGACACCAAATAAATCACCACAACCAAAGATGCGACCAAACCACCTTGGAATCATTTTTCACAGAGTGTATAACATATGAGGATCATGAGAAAAATGTGAAACGAATTTTATAGAGATCGAACGAATTGTTTGTGAAAATACCTTACGATTGGATTTTAGAGACAAGAAAATGGCTAGCGATCAAACGAAAGCTTCCCACGACCTAAAACAAATTTTATTAGCTTCCTTAGATCTTGCACAATACCAAAAAAATAAGCTTTGCACTCCAGAAATTCGAATGAGCCAAGGAGAGAATTATTTGTGTGTTTTTGATCTTGTCGGCAATGTATTAGGGTTTGTTAGGATTTTTATTGACTATAATGGGATTAGGCCGAATGAGGGGGGGGGGGGAATGGGCTGGAAAAACAGGATTTTAGGAACCAAATCAATTATGCATAGTTACCTTACTTATTTTGCATTTAAAGTGTTTAAATTCTAATTATAAAATTTTATTAATAATCATAATTGTATATAAATATCCATTCGGTTTCTTAAGGGCATTTTGGTCCTTTTGTACTTTGTAAAAATGTTTATCGGAGTTGCCAAAATTACTTGGTAGCATAACTTGTCCATTTCCAGAAGTTCGGGATTGATTCGGTACTTTATAAACCTTTTATTAAAATTTTAAATTCATAGGGGCATTTTTGTCTTTTACCATGCTTTCAAATTTTTTGGGTTTTACACCGTAACTACTGCACAGGTAACTGTGCTTTTAAAATAGGGGTACTGCAAGCAACCACTCTCAAAACTTCCTTAGGTGAGAGTGGTGAAGATCAGGGTTACCCCCGACCCGGTAGCGAGTCTGTGTCTGCACTTACTTTTGTCAAATATTCTGATCACTCTGAGTCTGAACTAGAGAACGATGGTTCTTGGCTTTTCACACTCAGACTTGACTCTATCACTCTTAAGTCTGACCCATGGCACATAGCAACCAAGGTCTACATGACTTGACCCTAGGGATGTATGTACCTCACTCAGCTCTCTAGGGTACCTGAACAGAAAAAGATTCCAATGAAGGACTTGGTACATCCCAACTTCATCCTGAGGACACCACATCTGATGAGAGATAATTACAGCTCTCTAAGGTTGCCATATTTAACCAATCACATCCCAGAGACGTCCTAATTTGATCACGAATCGGATCAGAGGGAGTACATCAGGGTCCCATAGTCTCAGAGGGAGAGCACACACCCTCCAAGATTAGGACCCACACCCTCTCACCTGTACCACCCTACATCTTCATTTCTCTAGTTGCCTTTAAGGATCAAACTGATCAAAACAAGATTGCTTGTGAAGGATCAACATAGGGTAAATAATGAAATGTCACACACTGCTAACATGTTTTCTTTTAGGATATGGATGAACCATCCAATTCAACTCCAGCAGGCTAGATTGCTATACAAATAGGTGATGAAGTCTCTTCAGCTGATCCCACAACTATGCCTCAAGATGAAATTCACTCTGTGTTAAATGCTGATCCTGATCCTGACTCACCTGATAGCTCTGAAGAACGGATAGCTCATTCGGTTATAAACAGGCTCATAACAAACCAGGCTACACCTGTTATTGATATCACACCTTCTGATCCAAAAAACATCCTGTTCTTGCCAAATGTTCAAGAACTGGATGCTATAAGAAGAAGCAAAGAACCTCCGTGTCCCTTCATCCGGCTCTAGACTGACCCCATCTACAAAGACATTCACACTCTCAATACTAGCCTCTAGTCTATTGATAAAGATGCCTCGAATATTCAAAAACAAGTAGAAGGCACTCCTGCTGAGGTCATTCCTATGTTCAAGCAAATGTTAGATAAAAAGGTACCTCGCATGGTTGCTGATGCGATTGAAGAAGTTATTCCAAAACTGGTTAAGTCTTGCTTAACATCTCTGGAAGCTACACTACCTTCACTTCTTAAGGCCGCTGTCGAGAAGTCTATTACATCAGTCATGCCCTCGGTCCTTACAAATGGGCTAAATGCATCGGTTCCAGGTCATCACTATGAATCTCACAAAAAGATTCACAAATCCATTCATGCTCTTACCACTCTCGAGGCTCGAAGATTTGCCAACCTGAAAAAGGCCACTAGATCCTCTGTTTAAAAACATGTTCATACTCAAGTGGGCAACGTAGCTGATCAAGTAAAGACATCCAATAAACATACCATGAAAGTATTAAATCTTGTTGAAAAACTCATCAGCACTAAAGTAGTTGTATGTAACACCCCCTAAATTTCAAGTTAATAGCGGATGACTTAATCGGGGTATTACTGGATGGATCATAGTCATAATCATAGAAAACGACTCGAAAGAGGCGTTTTGAAAGTTATTATCATTCATTTAATAATTAAAGTACAAAAGGATTCAAATGTTAAATATTCCACAAAAGATATGATAGTTTGAAATGAATGATAAGGTTTATTTGACACCAAAAACCATCAGTTTATTTGCCCACTCCATGCCTTGAATGCTCTGTTAATTACCTGAGATAAACATGCTAAAAGTCAACAAAATTGTTGAGTGAATTCATAGTGTTTGTAATTATAGTCAGTTTGAACACCAGTCTATAATTGCATAGAAATACAATTATTTTGAAATAGTAATTTTGCAGTTCGATATATTGCCCTAAGCCTCATGACACTCAAACCTTAACAGTACCGCCGAAATGGTATAAACAACCCAAATTAATGGTGTGAGTGATAGCCCTCAATAGGAGATTGCCGTCTACCTATTTCCTTCAAATAAAGTGCATCTGACTAATCCAGCTAGCAACTAAGACCATCTTCTGGATAGTTCAAATAGGCAGTCAGCCTCCAACAGATCTGTTCACTTTATTCGCATCCACTCGCAAGTGGTTAGTGGCTCATGATAGGAGGGACTTGTAATAATGGAAATAGTAGTGGTAACTTAGGCAATATCAATCAGGTATAGCATAGAGAAAATATTTGTGTTCTATTTTGTAGCATGTATCTCCCCACGTATTTAAAAGTATGTAAAAGATAAAAGTGGGACTATGAGCTCACCTTGAATGTAGTGGCAAAGACAATCTGAAATCAAATGTATTATGGGAACGGCTCCAACACACGACCTGAATAATAAGGAAGTCTGAGATTACGATAGTTTTGGCTTGGTTTAATACGAATAATGATTGTGGAAATTAGTATCGGATAACGAATTGGTTTGTGATGAGAATGGATGATATTCTTAAAATGCTTAAAGTTCAAAAATAATATTATATACAATATTATCTTGTTTTTATGTTATTTGAATCCGTAAATATCGTTTCCTCGAATGTTGAGGAAAGATACGTTTATTCGTTAGAATTCTCTTTATATAAATATATACAAACGAATCCTAGTTTGAACATATCGTACGAAATGTATAAATGCCCTTTACGAATGAAAATGTATAAAAGATAGGATGGATATATATATAAAATAAAGTTAGAAAATAATTGCATTTTTGTCCAAAATGTTCCAATATGACATTTTACGGCTTCTGGTTACTGTTTTATCATTTTCTACCCATAAGTTATAAAAATAGCAGTTTGACAATAGTTTTTGCGAAAGTTACAATTTATACCCGATTTGTAATATATTTTGCATTTTAAGTCCAAAAATCACAAAAATTATAGATTAAGTTTTCCAAGAGTTCCTTAAGCGTCAAACAGCTTATTTAAGTTTTGAAATTGCTTATTACTTAAAAAGAGCTTATTATGAGCTTAATGGGCCTTAGCGAAATCAAAACATGCCCGTTAAGCAAATTTGATCCAATGGGTTTTAAAATCATTTGGGCTTGGTTTTGGGTTTATTTTATAGTCTTATTAATATCACCAAACTGCTTATTTGGACTACTTATCGTTATAGCATATTTTGAGCTAATTGGGCTTTAAAGCCCACTCGTATATAAATTTAGTTTTAAAACTATTTTTGATAGCGATACACTTTTTGGTTAGAAAAGGTCTTTTAAGAGCTTATCAAGTGAGCTTATTTTTACAGCTTATTAGTTAAGATTATAGAGAATTAGATTGAGCAATTTATTCGATGGGTCATTCGTATAAAGTGGATTTTATGAGACTATTTCTAGTCGACAAAACAATATGGTCCAAATGATAGAAATGGCATATGAAACGTTCGATATGCAATATACGTTTAAAATGAGCCTCGTTAAGCATTAATATGATGAAATATGATACGAATGAATGTTGTATTTAATTTTTAGCCATCCTTTGAGTTAGGAGGTCATATGCATTCGAAAAATAAATAACAAGAAATCATAAAAAGAAATAGAAAGCTAGAAATGAAACCGAATGGAAATATGTACGATGCATGAACTAAGGAAATCATAAGAATGTATAGGAAATGAGTTCGAAGGCTTACTACACCTAAATGGTGGTGAGAAACACGTTAAGATGAACTAGAACTCCAATGATATGCACGTAACACGTTTGAATGATCACCAAGGAATCGAGATCACTAGTTTATGACTTGGAAAATGATTCGAATGGCTAGAACTTGGCCCTTGCTCTTGAATGGTCTTGGAAAGAGAGTATACTTAGGAGAATTGTGTGTGTTAAATGTTTTAAGTGTGAATGAGAGTGTGAATGTATAACCGTGTATATGTATATGCATGTATAGGAGTGTATATTGTATTTTAATACATATAAGTTGGCTTGTTTAAATGTAGCAAGGATTAGATAAGGATTTGGGAGAATCCTCCTAGCTAGCACTCGAGTATTATGATATTTAGAGAGGTGTTTGTGTGATTGATTTGGCTTATAGATAAAGTGGTATGTACCAATGTTTTATTCGACACATTTAAAGGTGCAAACGACTTTTAACGTGACCAAAAATATAGAAAAGGTGTATAAGGCTTATGGAAATCATTTAGACTAGGAACAATGCATAATACATAGGTAGAATATAGTTTAGTTGAATTTGGTTATCAATCAAGTGAGTTTGTACTTGTGGTGACTTGGATTAGCTTTAAGCCTCGTTTAGGTATCAAACTTTCGAACTAGAAATATAGGTTTGTCACTCCTGAATTCTTGGAATGTGAAGAATTGATCTATGCAAAATGTAGTATAGGTTGTGTGTCGAAATCACAAAATATAGAGGCCAAGTAATCGAGTATTAGTTCGAGTGAAATAAAAGAAAATATAAGAATTTGAATTGGGCTTGAATAGTAACAGGCTTAAAAAAAGTCTGTTGGGCCGAGAAATAGTAACAAGGATCCGTTTGGTTTATTATTCGTAATTTGGATTGTCGTGGTCCGTGTGCGAGCTCGTTTCAAAGTATTTGTGAATCACGTATCAACGTGTTTGAATCATTGAAATATAATAATCAAAATTTTTAAATTTTGCTCATAAAAATGGTTAAATGAATTGTAATAGTAATTTAATACTTGATTAACATTTACAAAGTACTCGGGAATTTTACAGGTTGCTACAGTACCTACCCGTCAAACAGAATTCCGTCCCAGAATTTAAGTTTAAGATAGTTTTTAGGGTTGTCTATGAAAATAAATGTGGGTATTTGTCTCGAATTTGGTCCGCACGTTCCCATGTATACTCTGGTACTCGTTTAGAGTTCCATCGAACTTTGACAATTGGGATACGATTTTGCTTTGGTTGTTTCACCTCTATGTCCATTATTTCCACTGGTTCCTTTGTAAATACGAGTTTGTCATCAAGTCGGATTTCTTTCATTAGGATGACAAGAGTTTCATCTAACAGACATTTCTTCAAGTTCGATACGTGAAATGTGTAGTGTACTCTGCTGAGTTCCTCTAGGAGCTCAAGTTTATAAGCCACTGGACCAATCTTTTCAAGGATTTTAAAGGGTCCAATGTACCTTGGATTTAACTTTCCACGCTTTCCAAAGCGTACCATTCCTTTCCATGAAGAAACTTTTAACATAACCCTGTCTCCAACCTGGAATTCCATTGGCTTTCGCCTTACATCAGCGTAGCTCTTTTGTCTGTCACGTGCGGCTTGTAATCGTTGCCTGATCTTAAATATCTTTTCCGTTGTCTCGTGTATCAGTTCAAGTCCTGTGAGTTGTACATCACCCACTTCAGCCCAACAAAAAGGCGAACTGCACTTTCGACAATAAAGTGCTTCAAACGATGCTGCCTTGATTCTGGCATGGTAGCTATTGTTGTAGGAAAATTCAGCCAACGACAAGTGTTTATCCCAACCTTTTTCGAAGTCTATTACGCATGCCCGAAGCATGTCTTCTAAGGTTTGGATTGTTCTTTCACTTTGCCCATCAGTCTGAGGGTGATAAGCGGTGCTCGTATCTAAACGTATACCGAGAGATTTCTGTAAATCTTGCCAAAATATTGAAGTAAATCGGCTCTCTCTATCGGAGATAATGGAGATTGGAACTCCATGTCGGGACACTATTTCCTTCAGATACAACTGTGCGAGAGTGCTCATCTCGTCAGTTTCTTTGATTGGTAGGAAATAAGCGGACTTGGTGAGACGATCAATGATGACCCAGATGGTGTTTAATCCAGTTGACGTCCTTGGTAATTTGGTGATAAAGTCTATAGTAATTTGTTCCCATTTCCATACTGGTAGTTCAGGTTGTACAAGCAATCCTGACGGCTTTTGACATTCCGCCTTTACTCTTGAATAGGTCAAACATTTCCCAACATACTCAGCGATGTCAGCCTTTATGTTTGGCCACCAATAGATCTTCTTGAGATCTTGATACATCTTGTCAGAACCCGGGTGAATGGAGTACCTGGATTTGTAGGATTCATGCATGATGAGATCACGTATACCTCCGTAGAGAGGAACCCAACTTCTTTCTTTGAAACCAAGCATTTCGTTTGATCTTTTCATGAAACCATTTTCATTCTCTGGCATAACGTGAATTCTTGCACTGGGTTTGTTCTCTTCCCTGAGAGCTTCTAATTGAGCTATGAGGGTCTGTGATGGAAGTGGTGAACAAATGGTCATTCCTAGAGATCGGACTATGAGAGGTTTGATTCGTTCCTTTCTGCTCAAGGCATCAACCACAACGTTCGCTTTCCCTGGGTGATAGCGAATTTCACAATCATATTAATTAACGTAACACAAACTAATCTCAACTAGATAAACCACGACTACAACTACTTATTAAGCTATGAAATGTAAACAGCAATAAGTAAATGATATATGAGAGATTAGAGAAGAATAGAGAAGAGGTTAAGAGAAGAAGAATCGGATGATTATCATTTACATATAACTTTGACAGAGCTTCCGCATAAGAATGAAAACCAACACATAAAATGAGCACCCTTGCCTTCTATTTATAGGCAACATTTAGGGGCGACATTTTCAAGTGCGCTTCTAGAAGGTATTTTACAAGGTTGGCCGGCCCATGGACTCCTAATGGACCGGACTATTAAACACTAACTTAGAATCCATTTTGAGCAACATTTATCGCAAATGAACAAGACTTGAAATACAAATGAAACGTGTTCCTAACAATCTCCCCCTAAGTCTTGGTCATTAATGTTGCTCGACGTCTTCTTTGCTTCTTTCGCTTCAGACGTCTTTATAATCTTTGTTCTCTGTTCTTGACTTGAAATGTTATGGTGTTGTCTCGATCTGCCAATCTCCAATGTCTTCTCGTCGTTTTCCATCATGCTCATATATCTTACTTTTGTTCTGCAGTTTGTTCTCACTTTTCAATCTTTAACTTGAGAAAGGTTGTAGTGCTTGAACTTTTGACTTTACTTTATTATTTGTTGAACTTTTGTTATTTCTGAGTTTTTGAGAGAACATATCTTCAGGATATGAGCATGACGGAGTCTAGATGGTTGAACTCCAGATCCTCAGCAGCAGCAGCAGCACGAACCAACCGGCACTTACAGGCTTAAACTTTGAGATTGTCAACAGCATAGTGTGAAGACTTTCCCTAATCCTCGCCCAGGCCGTTCTGAATCGGATACCCTCGAAAGGGCTTACACGGACACACCAAAGTGCACCCACGATTCAGTGAGTCGCTGGAGATCACCCCACGATTGTAGACCATTTGGAGCATACACTAAGCGTAACCCACAAGGAGTTACCGAAGTGACCTGTTGTCAGGGTTTTTTGATGTTGACCCTGGCAGGATTTCTATTCAATCATTGATAATTACAATTGTGACTTTTCTCATGAATCTTCTAGGCAGATTGCTAAGATCTGCGAAGGACTCTTTCTTAATTTTACAGCTGCTGCCCATGATGTAGAACAACAGAGTAATACTAAGTGTTCCTAAGAGATCTTTGATGAATCTCATGGCTCTAGACTCAATTTGTGCACATTTGTTTGGTCGTCAGAGGCGTGGAGCATAGTGCCTCCTTTTCAATATCAACACCCTCGTAGTGAGAGGTCGATAGATTATGAAGGGTTCTCCGTGTGAAATGAAACAAGTGCCTTTTGAGAGACACCTGAGTGGCTAGAAGGTTTAGTGCAGTGCGTCACTGGGTCCATGACGTCTTTTGTCTTCAATACCGGTGATGCTCAGTCAACCAGTAGATTATGAATTGAACCCGGTGTCTGCCCTAAGGTTGAACAAATGGAAGGCTATTTCTTTTCACCCTTTTCTTTGCTTTTCTTTTTAATTCTTCAAACCCTTCTTTCTCCTTTCATTTCATTTCTCCTTTTTCATATCATACCTAGGACTTTCTAGTTCTAAACTATGGGATTTGTCCTTGGGTAGATCCCTCCGGCTCTGGCGGATCATAGGACGGTTTTCCTAAACCTTAGTCACCTTATTACTCCATGACTATCCTATGTTGATGCCATTTACCAAAACCTTTGAAAATCTCTCAAAGTGTCGATGATTGTAAAAACATTTTATTGACACCTTGAAAGTTTTGTGTTTTTTCAGAAGGACTCCCCCTTAACATGTGCTCATAAGTAATTAATTTGAAATTTGCACATGTCGGAAAGAGTTGGCACTTTTGAATTGATTGATTTTCAATGAATATGATCATCACGAGACACACTTACATCACTAGTAAACTAGCTTGAAATTATTACCCGTCCAGATCACATTCGAGGAAAATCGCTCGAAATCGGTACATTCTACTCAGACACGTCCTTTGCGAGACACGTTTACATCACCAGATGAACTGGCTTGAAATTATTACCCATCCGGGACATGTCCTTTCGACTACTGACATTTCCTATCGTCAATTCGAGGGTCAATTCTGAGTCGAGCACTTATGAGATTCCAGTATTGAGACACCATATTTTAATCATATTTCACTTCTCCCCCTCAAAAATAGCATACTCATGATGTTTTTGGAAAAACTTTATGATTAAAATATGCTGTTTTTGAGTTTTAGGGAAGAATTTCAAGAACGTTTATGTTTCTGAACAAAGATTATATTTTCAAATACTCCCCCTTGACGAGGGAATACTTGTCTTTATGAGTAGAATGTTTGAAAAACTTAGAAAAACATTCCAGTTTAATTCTACTCTTAAGAAAGAAGCTTTCGCTCCTTTGATCAGGATTGAGGCACTGAAGCGTACCTCAGGGTCCTTTCTTTAGGGTCCGGGTTATGCACTGTTATGTGTACACAAGCCGTAATGTTACAGGCATAGGATAAGAATAATGAATAAGAATTATGAAAATATTGAAATCAAATTCTTACATCAGCCTCCTTATGCAAATGTGGTGAATGTTGGATCCATCCTTTGAAAGGTTCTGATTGAGAAGGGTGGACGACCTCCAACGTAATTTCCAGTCTCCGCATCTGATCCCTGCGGAACAATCTTCTTTCAATCTTTAAGATAAACTCCTTCACTTGTCTTAGTTGATCACTGTTCCATCTCCTTGTTATCCCCAATTCTTGATCCCGAATTCGACTAACCAACCCGTCTCGAACATTCTTCAAAATGTCATCACAAAACTTGTGGATTTCGTGAAATGACATGAAGCATAGTTATGTCAGTTCACTTTTGTAGACAAATCCGAACGTTGGTCGGTGCTTCAAGTTGTATTGAGTTTCAGAAGATATGCCGTCAGGATAGAGCATGGGCTGTTCCAGATTTAACTCCTTCTGATAACTCTCTACCCCCAGTTGAATATCTTCCACTCGTTCTTTGATGACAATTCTTCGGATGAAGTGGCAGATTGCGGTACTAAGTGCATATTGAAGTTCGGGTGTGAGATCAGTAAGTTTTCCTTGTACCTTGATGAGGTACATGTCTTCAATATCATTTAAACTTAGATCAGGGAAATCTGCCTCAAAGAATGTGTAGAGTTTTTGGTCGTGTCGTCGGACTGTTATCTCAGACAAGTAGGTGTAGTCATACCGTTTTGCCCCTGTCACACTTGTTACAGCCAGAATCCTGAGGTCACTGTATACTGGTTTGCGAGACTTCTCAGTGAGTTTGCTTTTGTACCATGTTCTTCTTTTCTCGTACCAGTGAAATATCCCCAACTCAGCATCATGATCATAGTCGACCAATTGTTTGAAGTATAGGTGAAGATGACTGGTAGTTTCCTCGATTGCAGGTTGTGTGTAATCTGCTGCCGATGTGAAGGTGATTGAAGTATCATAATTTGTCTTTCCTTTTGCTCCGAGTCAGAGAAGTTCAAGATCATTATTGAAGAAGAATTGGAACAGGATTTCTGAAACATGATGCTTGCGTATCACTGGGAGTTGTTTGGTCCAATCTGTGATGTACGGACGATTTTTGCTATCACGACCACCAACCCTGAAGATGTCTGGATTAGTTAAGTCAAATTCACTTGACATTGCGCGAGCAATGTTTTCAAGATGATACTCAAGTTCAGCAGCACTGTGAGATTTGTCTTTCAAAAGATTGAAAGCATCATTCTTGATCCATCGAAGCTCTCGTTTGGTCATTCTTTTGATATTCAGAAAAAAATTTATTAGTTGTGTGACCGCAAACGTGCTATCTTCAACTTTATAATCTTCGTCTATTTGGATCTGATCATTCACAAGTTGATCAAACCTTTCATTTCCTTGCTCATCTTTATCTTCATCAAGACAAGTCACGACAGCTGGTCCTTTAGAAGATTTGTTGCTGCTTGAGGGCTTTGATTTTGAAGGTTTTGATTTTGGTGGTGACGTTGTTAGTGAGTGTGGTTGATCATCTTGTGGTTGAAATTCAACATTTTCTTCGTGAAAGTGCTCATAATGATGTTCTGTTGCAGTCGGACCAGATTCTGGATTCTTTTGAGGTGGAGGTGAAGTTGTTGTTCCTGTGGGCTCTGTAATGTGAATCCCAGATCCGCTACCAGTCCTTTGTTTCTTTGTTGTGGTGTCTGGATCTTGGTCATCATTATCACGTTTACGCTTGCCCTTGTCTACTGCAGCTTTACATGAGTCCATGTTTGCATGGATTGCATCAACAATTGGTAGTTCCGGGTATGACATTTCGGATTGTGCAATCAGTTTTGTAAGGAGGGCGTCTTGGAGCTCTTCAACGGAGTACTCAAGAAGATGTTTCTGATTGATTGCATACTCTTGGATCTTCTCTTTTATTTGAGTGTCAACGTGTTCCTCAATATTTTTCTGAAAATCAGGAAGATACTTCTTGACGTAATGCCTCGTATTTGCTTTCATTTTATCATCGATATTATAGGCTAGAAATTCATCCATTTTCTGCTTTGTTTGTTGCAGTTCTCCCATTTGTTCAAATAAATTCTTGACTAAGGTTTGCATCTCAGTCAATTGTTTACTTGTATGATTATCCTTCTTGGCTTGTGCGAGGTTCACTGCTTGTTTGAGTTTCTTCGCAACAGGTGAAACAACTTCCACTCTGGTTACTCAGGCAATTCTTCTCACATTCTTACCCTTTACGGCTGTTTTGATGCTTTCTGCCACTGTTGGCTTTGCTTTTGGTTATGGTGATCTTGTTGGTGATGGAGTAAGAGATGGGATTGATGATGATTTAGGGTTAGGTGGAGAGTCCTTTGGAGATGAGGATGGTGGTGTTGGATTCTTTGGAGGTGACATAGGAGGTGTGGTAGATTTTGGTGATGGTACTGCAGGTGAATCAGGAGGTGTTGGATTCTTTGGAGATTGAGCTGGTTGAGGAGATTGTTGAGGATTAAAGAAGATGAGAGCATTTTGTGTAGGAGTGTGAATGTAGCTATCAGTTTCTTTGTTTGCTTCTTCAACTTCCTTTTCATGTATTTCTTCATCCTTTCCTTCTAACTCTGCCTTAAGCTCAGCCTCAAGTTCTGCAGCAGCGTCCAGAGATTTCTGTCCAACTATTTCCCGTTCTTCTTCAGGGTTCCAGTCTATACCATCATCATATTGTTGTTCTTTCTCCTTGTCACTGTTAAACATTTCATCAGGAATGTCTTCTTCTGTAAGAACTATTCTCTCTCCCTCTGATGTTTGAGTTTCCAAGTTGGGTTGATTCATTGAGCTTGGTGGAGGAGGATTAACAGATTCAGCCATATCGGGTTGATTAACCGTATCATGCTGAACTGTGGATTTAGCTGCTCCAGACCCTTTGGGTTGATTAACCGGATCAGTGTGGGTCAGAGTGGCTTCTAGTGCAGTTCTAGAACCTCCTGCTTCTTTCTTTTCTTCCATCTCCCTCATCTTTTCTACCATCAATTTTGTCCTTCTCGCTTCATCCTCCTTTGTTGACTTCATGCTAGCTTTCTTTGCATTCAGCAAATCGAGCTCATTTTGAAGTTCAATTTCTGCATCAGTCATTTTAACTGTTACTTCTTCTTCTGATTCTATTTCATCTGAGTGGGTTTCTTCATCATGTATTCCAACGGCTTCATCTTTGGGCTTGGGTTCAGTTGGCACTCTTCTTTTGAGTGTTCTGGGATGTTTCTTTGGTTGTTTTGAGGCACTTGATGAACTTCCTACTTTGCCTTTGCTGCTTCTAGAATGGGTCCTTGTAGATCCTGACCCTTCTACAAGTTTTGAGAGCCCCACTCGACCTTCACTGAATGCCTTGTCATAGTCATGATAGGCTTGTGCTTCCTTCACTTCTTCAGTCATCAGAAATTCTGGCAGCCTAGCTCCTTGTTTATGTGTGCTTTCTTTGGGAAAGTAGACATTACTGAAAGTCTTTTCCATCTTGTATAGATGCATTTCTCTATCATTAGGACGTGGGTTAATGTCACTGTGTTCGTCAATCAGAAGACTAATGAGTATTTTGGTGTAACGAACGAAAGGGATCTTTGTGAAGGCTTTGCGCATCTAAAATATCATATCTTCCCAAATAAGAGTAGCAAAATCAATATTTGCTTCATTCACGAACCCCCAGAAGACTTGAAGATGAGGTAACCATGGGTGTTCAAAGCCACTATCTCTTCCTGATATTGAACGAGTCACGATGTAGAAGAGGGTTCTCCATGGTTGTGGGATGAATTTGGCATTGACTTTTGAGATTTTGGTTAATGGTGTATCAGGTTGAACATCATAACCAATATCTATAAGGAACTGAATGACTTCAGATTCAGATGGGGTCGGGTAGAATCGGTTGGCAGGTTCTGGTGCATTTGGAAGACCCAAGGCTCTCCGAAGGTGACTTGGTGTGACTCTGACCTTCTTACGATCCAAAATGAATGTGAAATATTTTTCATAATTGTTCAGCTCAAAAGAATTCCACAATTGGTGAATGTATAATTCCGGAATGCTATCTGAGCTGTCTAGAAGATTTCTGCACTCGTGTACTTTGAGAATTTCCACAGCAATTTGGCAACTTGGTTCAGATCACTTGATCTTATCAAGTACTACCCGTGCATTGTTGCTGCCAATCTCTAATGAATACCCTTGAGGAAGAACATCGGCTTTAGTGAGTACTGGGAGTGGATGTTGTTGAGGTGCAGCCATTGAAGATTTCTGAAACATCAATCAAGTACAAATATGCAGGATACATAATTGTTAGCAGATGTTAAGACTTGATGCAACACATGAGATCCTTTTGTAGTTATGATTAGTGTTTTACATGTTTTGACCACAGAGGACATTGATCAATTTCTATAGAAATCACATTTGCGATAATCATAGCATTTGCGATAAATAAGGCATTTGCGATAATTATGTCATTTGCGATAATTATGTCATTTGCGATAATTATGGCATTTGCGATAATTATTGGCAATTTTCGATAAACTCTTGTACAAGAGTTTCCGATAACGACTGAAGATGAACAGTTTCTCAGATTTATCGAAATTTATCATAACTTGAAATTTTGCAACCACATATTATCTCAAACATTTTCTATGATGGTTTTAGGTAATCTGACCAAGTTATAACAATATTTGTCCACAAAATCTCAAGATTTAATCTGCTAGTGTTCATACGTTCTTCTTAAACCCTAAAACTTAATTAACGCTCCTATGGTGTTTCTGGGTTCAATCAAAGCATGCAATCTTTCAATTCAAAGCATAACAACAACATCTCAACACATGAATTACACTATAACACTCACATACGATTTTCCCCAATTTTGTACGCTTAAACCCTAAAACAAGATTATGACTATTTGATTATTCTGGGTACAATTAAGCATGCAAACGATATTTATAACCAATATCTAAGCACAATCGTACAAACAAACACATCTTAAACACTCAAAATCGAATATCCCTAATTTAACGCAAACCCTAGATCTTAAATCCACGGTTGCGATAAATCTAGCCATTGGATTGAGATATAATTCAAAACCATTTGTTATAATGACTTGTTAAACATAAAAGTACTCACAGATTCGGATGAACTTAAGCGGATTTGTAGTTTGAATGAGAACCGTTGATTAAGGTGGGTGAGGGAATTAAATTTGGTGGGTGAACTATGTCAGTAAGCGCAGAAGTATTAACTACGGTTGTATTTTTTTTTTCGATATTTATGTAACTTAGTTGAACTTTGCACTCATTGTCACATCTAGTCCCCTAACCTTGAAACATTTTATTCCTAGTCCTAACCCACCATTTTACTAACTATTTGTCTCAAACTTAGCAAAATAGGCACACAACTTTTCCATCTTTTGAGATTATCACCAAAAACATTGTGAAGCAACAAATTTCAGAAAGCATGCAAGTACAAATTAAAAAAAAAATTAATTTTGTATCTCCCCCTCAACACTTGTTCGAAAATAATATTTGACATGTTAAAAAATGAACAAAGTGTTGTAAAAGGGTTTGTACTTGCAGTTTTTTTTTTATTTTTTTTAAATAGATATTTACATAGATAGTTTAGATATTTGACTCATTTAATTGTTTTTGAGAAAATTTTCCAAATCACACGGAGTCAAACATCTCATACCAATCCGGTGAACCAGATCCACAAATCTTGCATGAGGCAAGGCTTTTGTGAACAGATCCGCCAATTGGTGTTCAGTACCTACAAAATACAGTTCAACAGTACCCTTCTCCACGTGCTCCTTGATGAAATGGTATCGGAGATCAATATGCTTGGACTTGGAATGCTGCACGGTATTGCATGAAATGGCAATGGCACTCTTGGAGTCGCAATACGTAGGAATCTTGTTGAATACGAATCCGTAGTCCATCAGCTGTGATCGCATCCAAATGACTTGAGCACAGCAGGCAGACATGGCTACATATTCATATTCTGTTGACGATAGTGATATGCAATCTTGTTTCTTTGACTGCCAAGAGACGAGCTTGTCACCCAAAAATTGTACTCCTCCAAATGTACTTTTTCTCGTGTCTTGACACCCTGCATGGTCAGCGTCTGAAAAAGCTACAAGTTCAAAGCCAGAATCCTTTGGATACCAGATCCCCAAATTAATGGTTCCCTTTATGTATCTAAGGATTCTTTTAACGGCTGAAAAATACCGCTCAGTTGGTCTTGACTGATATCGGGAGCATAGATACGTGGCAAATACAACATCCGGTCTGCTAGCTGTGAGATACATGATTGACCTAATGATACTATGATATTTTGTAGGATCAATGGGTGTTCCATTTATGTCAGCATCTAGCTTCGGGAATGAGGAGGACATAGGTGTATTATAGGTGTCACAGCTGGTCATACCATGCTTTTTCAGGATTTCCTAAGCATACTTGGACTGACTAGGGAATATACCACGGGGTAATTGATGAACTTGCAGTCCTAAGAAGAACTTCAGTTCGCCCATCATGGACATCTCAAAGTTATTTTTCATTAGTTTTGCGAAAGCATTTGAGTACTTTTTATGAGTTGATCCAAAAATAATATCATCTACATAAATTTGTACGATGAGAATGTCCTCCCCGTGTTTTTGTATAAACAAAGTCGGGTCCACAGTTCCTTTGGTAAAATGGTTTGCAAGAAAGAAAGCAGATAACTTGTCGTACCAGGCCCTTGGGGCTTGTTTAAGGCCGTAAAGGGCTTTCTTTAGCCGATATACGTGATTCGGATGTTCTTGGTCCACAAAGCCTTCTGGTCGAGAAACGTACACCTCTTCCCGGAGTTGGCCGTTGAGAAATGCAGTCTTCACATCCATTTGGTAGACAGTAATGTTCTTGTGAGCCGCGTATGCCAGGAACATGCGAACAGCCTCAAGCCTTGCGACTGGAGCAAACGATTCTTCGAAGTCGATTCCCTCTTCTTGGCTGAATCCTTTGGCGACCAGGCAGGACTTGTTAAGAATCACAATACCATCCGCATCTAACTTGTTTTTCCAGATCCACTTCAATCCAACGACCTAAACCCCATCTGGTCTCTCTACCAGTTCCCAAACTTCTAACCGCTTGAATTGTTCCAATTCCTCTTGCATGGATTCAATCCAGTTGTCATAGGTAAGGGCATCCTTAATGTTTTTGGGTTCGTCTTGACAAACAGTGAGTGCATAAATGCAGGTTTCACCGTCTGTACGGAGTCTTTGTCTTGTCATGACTGGGTTTTTTCGATTACCAATGATGTTTACTAAGGGATGGTCCTTTGTCTATTTATAAGTGGATGGAGAGTGTTGACAACTGTGGTGTAGGTTTGACGGATCCAAATTGCGTGTAGAAGATTCTGTAATATCTGGAAAGGTTGGTGCAGGTGCAAATGGATTAAAGAATGCATCTCCGTCATAACCTGATGGTGTGGGTACTTCAACAGAATTGTGGGGGGAATCTTCAGCTGTGGGTGTAGAAGTGGAAGGTGTTTGATCTACTGACGATGATGGTTTTGGTTGAGGTGCATCGTCAGCAACTACTGCGAAAGTGGTTGCAGGTGTATCAGGTGCTTGATTATTTACGGTTTGAGCAGCGGAATTGGTGGATGCAGCAGATGCACGATTAACTAGAGAGTCATTGAACAGATGAGCAAACAAGTCTTCAATATCCTTTCTGTTGAACGTTAAAGGTTCAGCTAAAGATTCAGGAAAGTTGAGACGGTTGTGTGCGGGTTCTAAGTTGTTTTGCTCAGAAGCCATATCCGTGAGCTCATCAAAATTAGCATGGATTGTCTCTTGAATTTCCCGAGTACGACGATTCCAAATTCTGAATCCTTTCGAATTCTCACAATAGCCAACAAATACTCCTATGTCTGCTTTGGCTTTCAATTTACCAAGATCATCATGACCATTCTTTGGATAACAGAGAGCTCAAAAGACATGAAAGTAATTGATATTTGGTTTTCGACCATGAATAAGCTCATATGGTGTTTTGTCATAGCGTTTGGTGATCATGCATCGGTTCTGGGTGTAACAAGAAGTTGAGACAGCTTCAGCCCATAGGTAGTCTGGTAATTGGGAATTAATCAACATAGTTCTTGCTGCCTCCACTAACGTACAGTTGCATCTTTCGACTACTCCATTTTGTTCAGGGGTGCGTGCAATTGACGTTTGATGAACAATACCATTTTTCTCAGTGTACTCCCGAAGAGTTTGATTCTTGAATTCAGTACCATTGTCTGTTCTGATGATTCTGACGGTGTTTCGAACCTGAACTTGAATCTTCGTAAGAAAAGTAATGATCATCGAAGGGGCTTGGTCTTTGGTACGAAGAAAGTAGACCCAAGTCCACCTTGAGTAATCATCTACTATTACCAAGATGTACCATTTCCCATTGATGGTTTGAACACGCATAGGACCACACAAATCCATATGAAGCAGTTGTAGGAAATGATCTGTGCTGTGATCTGCTTTTGGAGGAAAGTGGGCACGATGACTCTTTCCTTGTTCGCAAGCAGGACACAAGTGATCTTTGGCATATCTGAATTTGGGAAGACCGTCGACCACTTTTTCCTAGCAAGATCGGTCATCGTCTTGAAGTTCAAATGAGACATTCGTTTGTGCCATAGCCAGGCCTTTGTGGGATGTGCCTTTGAAAGTAAGCATATGGGAGAGGAAGCTGTCATGCCTTCGAAGGAAATTGTATATAAACTGGTGCCGCGTTTCCCTTTCATCAGATCATTCCCTTGCAGATCCCGAATAAAACAAGTTTTCTCTCTGAATGCCACCTCCAAATCACCATCACAAAATTGTCCTACTGAGAAGAGATTGTGACCTAGGCCTTCAACGTAATAAACCCTGCTAATTTCGATGTTCCCATTTACATAGTCTTCATAACCCATAATAGCAGCGAAGTGATCATTCCCGAATCTGACCGTTCCAATGAACTTTGCAACAAAGTTTACAAGAAGCTTGAGATTGCCGGTCATATGTTGAGAACAGCCGCTATCAACAATCCATGGAACAATTTGGATCACCTGCATCACCAGAAGTTGACACAGAGGCAAGTTTGGTAACGGTGGGATCCGTTTGGTTAGTAACACATGAGTTAATCATTTTTGGTACCCATTTAAAGCTATGTGTACTTTGAAACCAACGCTGCCACGTCCAACTAGTCTCAGCCATTCTCCTAATAAATGCACTTAGTGATTTGTTCGTCCTAGATGCAGCTATGGGTTTGTCAACCGATTCATCAGAAACTACTAGTGGTGGTTTTCCTAATATGGACTTGCCAGCAGTAGTGGGCCTAGAGGAAATGCCACTAGATCATTTCTTTTTGCCATTCAACAGAGTTTTAGTAACACATTTCTCATGATTTCCAGATAATATACTAGCATGACAAAATACACAACTAGTATCAACCATAATATCATTCATAACATTCAACGATTTAGCATTCATTACATCATCTATAGAACTAGACTTAGACAAGTGTGATTCTACTTCTGACATATCATGCTTTTTATTCAAACTGCTAACATTAACTACTACTTCTTCAGTCTTAGATAATCCACTCTTCGGGCGCCAGATACTAAACTTCCTTGGTCTCTTGGTGTTTCTTGATCTGCTAGCCGTAGACGTGCTTCCTAGTCCTGTGGAAGTGGAAGTATTCTCATTAGTGTTTTGATTTGATGCTTGCTTAGGTGGCTTGGCTACTGAGTACATTCCTAGGGCAATTACAGCTTTTCCTTTTTCTAAAACTCTGAGTTTCTTTTTCAAATCAACAATGATGTGTTGGAGTTCTTGATTTTTTGAATCCAAAATTCTGTTTAACCGGACAGTGTCATTTCTATTTTGAGAAACTTCATCTATGTATTTCTCAGATTCAAACAGTTTGTTTCGCAAAACATCAATTTCATTTTTATTCTGACTTTCTGAAGCATGACTGTTTTAAAATGACAAAGACTCTTTTAGATTTTTGTACTTTAACTCAAATTCAACACTTTGAGTTTGACACCATTCCAGTCTTCTGTTAAGTTGGAAAATTTCTGTTTCACACTTGTTTTCCACATCAAAGTTGATATGTCTTAGACTCTCATTCTCTTTTTCCAAATTATCAATCTCAATTTGCAACATTTCAACATTCAAAGCATGATCATCTACAAGCAAAGCATGAAAAGATTCAAAGATAGAATTCATAATCACTGAAATCACATCATCACACAAAACACGTTCCAAGAGTCGATCAACCTCCTTTTCTAAAGCTTTCTTTTGACACTTTTGTTTTGCAATTTTGTCATCTTTAGCTTTAAAAATACTCATCATTGATCCAACTTCAGTCTGTAGTTCCTGTTCCCACATTGTTGAACAAAGTCTCAGGTGTTTAATATGTGGTAAAAATTGTTTCTGAAAAAGTTTTCTCGTTTCTTTCTCAGCAGGAGAAAATAAAGAAGAGATTTTGGTTTCATAATTAAATTCTATCACATGTTCCAAGAGTTAAATGTCATCCATAAATGTCTTAAAGTATCGAAGAATTCAACATTGTCGAGGCATTTGTGGATCTACAGTAGCTTTTGGACCATCAATTTGTGTAACAGGAGTGGTAACAGTAGCAACTTCAGAAGAGGGATGTTTTTCAGTTAAAGACAGTATTTGTTCTGGTTTGTCCTTTGGAGGAACAAAAGATTTACTGACGTGAGGTCTTGCTGAATAATCATATGGAACTCTTGAAAATTTGTTGTCTGAATTTGATCGACTCTCAATCTTATTTTCAAGATATTCAGTTTCTTCATCATTACTATACACAACAGTACTTTGAAAAGTATCATCAAACATAAATTCTGCATTGTATAACTTAGGATTATCGTTGAGTGCTTTGTGTAAAAAACGTGGTTGGTCACTTCCAAGTGCAAATCCAAATCCTTTAGGACTCGGTTTCAGTGTTAGTCTTTGAATTTGTGTTACTGGATTACCCGTTTTATATACAACATTCTGAAATTCTATGAGCTTGGATTCCAAGTCCACAATCTCCTCAAGATATGAGTCAACTCATTTCCTAGTGGCTTGCTTTTCTTCAAGAAGATCCTTCTGAGATGTTGAAAGCTCTGATTAAGTTTTTAACAACTCAGAATTTAAAGTATCAATTTGTTTTTTGAATTCAAATTGCTCCTTTTCTTTTTGTGAAAGCAAATCAGATTTGGAAACTGTTAGCTCATGAACTTGATGCCCTAAATCCTTTACCTGAACGTATGTCTTTTGGAATGCAACCTCGAAGCCTTTCTCACGTTGTGCTTGTTTTTCATAACTTGAAAGTTGTGTTTTATAGCACTCATTGTCTTTTATTAACATTGCAATTTTAGCTTTTAAGTTCTGATTAATCTCATTGCATTTGTCAATCTGTGACTTTTGTGCATTCAATTATGATTGGGTGGTCTGCAATAAGGTCATAAGGTTTGGATCTTGATCAGGCATAAGATCATCTTGTTCAAGAGGATCATGATTTTCATCATCAATAGGATCATCAAATGAAACATTGGTGATATCATCATCGAATGAAACAACAGTATTTATTTGATCATCTCCTTGAGACGAGAATGATGAATCATTTTGAACAAGATTTTCTTGTGAAGATGAAGATGCAGATGGTGAAGCAATCTCATGAATAAGGCATTCTGATTCAAGTACCTGAGATAAGCCATCGGTATCATATACCGGGCCTGTCTCGTTTACATTAATTTCCTACATGTTGTCCATGAGCATCAGTGCAGCATTTGCTTCCAAATCTTCCATCTCATCATCAGAGTAAGCGTTAGCCATAAAACTTTGCTTGTTCTGAGTCAACATTCCTGCAGCCTTTTCATCTTTGAGAGCCATTAGAAGAGCTTCTTTATGAAATGCACTACCCTGAGTCCTAGGCTTAGGGCAAGCATTTGCCATATGACCACTGCCTCCACAGTTGCAACAAGTGATTGACGTATTTGTAATTCCTCTTCTTTCAGTACCAACATTCTGAATTCCCCTCAGTGCATTCCCCATATTGTTTTTACTTCCCCTAGTTGTGTTGAACCTCTGACCCCCTGAGTTAAACCTTGTACCATAATTTCCAATGTTTCCAGACCCAAATCTACCAGAAGACCGATTCTGAATCTCAACTCGACCATCATTTACGACTGCTTGGTTCCTGGTGTTTGATGAAGAACGAAGATGGTTATTTGACTTGTTAGAGAACTTGTTGAATGCTCTGGCAATTAATGCAAATCCTTCATTGAGAGAGTTAAACACATCATCTTTTTCATCATAATCAGCATTGGAATAAAACATAGAGTCGGTATTGTTTTATGGAACCAGTTGGTAATCAGAATTTTGAGATGGTGCTTCATAAGCAACAATCTGATTGTTTGGTTGTGGTTGGAAACTTGGTTGAGATGGTGTTGGAACAAATTCTTGATTTGAGGGTGGAAAGTGTGACTGAGCTATCAGAGCAAGAGAGTTTGGAGTTGGTGCTGGTGAGTAGCCTCCTCTTGCTGCAATGTCCTTGTCTACCTCAGTTTGATGTTGCTTGAGATAATCATACAAAAGCCCATACGAAACTTGATTAATCTTTTTGGCTTACCTCACGAATGTCACGTACTTTTGCCAGTCTGGTCCAAGACATCCTAGAAATTTGGAGTTGATAGCAATCTTTGGTAGAGGTATGTTATGACGTTCCAGATCATTGACAACATTTGTGAAGCGGTGATAGTATGATTCTAAGGATTCCCCTGGTTCCATCATGAAGTTATTGTATTCCATGTAAAGTTTGGATTCCATATCCTCTTGGTTCAATTATGTGCCTTCCATAAGAAGATGTACATGCTCCCACATGTCCTTGGCTGTTTTCTGAGCATCAATACTCCTGAAGATTGGGTTAGGAATTCTCTGGAGTATGTAAGCCATGGCCATCTCATTGGCTTCTTGCTGAAGAGTTTGTTCAGTGGAATATTGAGATACTGGAATGGGATTTGTAGTGTCATCCCGTGGAGGTATAGCAGTTGGATCACCCGGAACCAATTTTGAAGGAAGTGGATAAGGTCCTTCCATTATGACCTTTTTGAGATATTGACCATGAGGTTTCCTTAGTTAAACAAATCAAAGAAACTGGCTAGACCATTGCACATAGTTTCCAGGAGTCAGCATTGGTGGAGTTTCAAACGATCCTGCTTCATGCCTGGATTGCTGACTACTGATAGCTTCACACATTTTTGTAAACCAATGAGGTTCTCTCGATGAAGGTTGGTAATTTTGCATCTACATTTGAGTTTGTGGAAGGATTTGTTGCTGAGGTACTGATTGTAGAGGGAAAAACTAATGTTGTTGCACAAAAGCATGTTGTTGTGGATATTGAGGATGAAATTCTTGTTGTTGCTGATGATATTGTTGCTGTGGATATTGCTGTAGTTGGTAGTAGTAGTTGAAGTGTGGTGGTTGAGACATGTTTGGATCTTGAAGATAATTAAGATTTGTGTTATGAGTTATGTGAAGTTGGTTTTCGTTAAATTAAGATTTTGTCCAATTTCGATAACTACTGTTCACCAAATTGCGATAAGTACGGTTCACCCAATTGCGATAGTCACTGTTCACCCAATTGCGATAAAAATGGAAATTGCGATAAAACTTAAAATTGCGATAAAATATGACAATATTAATAAGTTATCTTAAATTGCAATAGAAAAGGCAATTTGAAATAATTTATCAGAATTGCAATAGATATGGCAATTTCGATCATTTTATCTAAATTTCAATTTCAATAATTTCTCAACTCTTGTACAAGAGATGAGAATAAGCAACCAAGTCGAAGTATTTTCACTTTCTTATACAAGGAAGTAAAATACTGAGTCCCAATAACGATAATTCCAAGATCTGCCAATTGCGATAAACCCTAACTTGTCGGAATTCAACCAGAAGCAAAATACTCACTTTTCATCAACTTTCCCAATACGCTAATTATGCGGATTTCACTTAAACGACTAGAAAATCAATTGAAACCGATTGTGTTTGATATCTAACGATTAGGAACCACAAAATATGAAGAAATTTAAGAGTGATAACGTACGAAATGAAGATTTGATGAGATTTTTGAGTTTTTCACGAGATAAAACAACCAACAAAAAAAAATATATCGATCGAACTTTTGAACAATAAAAACCGTACTTAAGCTAAAACCAATCCTAGATAACGATTAAAGCTACTCAAAAACACGATCCTAACTACCTTTTTGGCGATTGATACCACTTATAGGTCCTATTAATTAACGTAACACAAACTAATCTCAACTAGATAAACCACGACTACAACTTCTTATTAAGCTATGAAATGTAAACAACAATAAGTAAATGATATATGAGAGATTAGAGAAGAATAGAGAAGAGATTAAGAGAAGAAGAATCGGATGATTATCATTCACATATAACTTTGACAGAGCTTCCGCATAAGAATGAAAACCAACAAATAAAATGAGCACCCTTGCCTTCTATTTATAGGGAACATTTAGGGCGACATTTCCATGTGCGCTTCTAGAAGGTATTTTACAATGTTGGCCAGCCCATGGACTCCTAATGGACCGGACTATTAAACACTAACTTAGAATCCATTTTGAGCAACATTTATCGCAAATGAAAAAGACTTGAAATACAAATGAAACGTGTTCCTAACAGTTCCTTTTGATCCAGGACGTGCTGAAGACTTTTGTGATCGGTGAAAATCGTGCACTTGGTACTGTACAAGTAATGTCTCCATATCTTAAGAGCAAAGACTAATGCCCCTAATTCCAGATCATGTGTTGTGTAGTTCTCTTCGTTCTTCTTGAGTTGTTGAGAAGCATATGCTTTTACTTTGCTCATTTGCATCAGTACTGCGCCTAAACTGTGATGTGACGCATCACAATACACTATGAAGTCTTCACTTCCTTCGGGTAGTGCTAAGGTTGGTGCTTCACAAAGTTTTTGTTTCAAGAGTTGGAAAGCTAACTCTTGTTTTTTTTTCCAGTTGTACTTCTTGTTCTTCTGGGTCAGTTCTGTCAAAGGCTTTGCGATCTTTGAGAAATTTTCTATGAATCTTCTATAGTAACCAGCGAGACCTAAAAATTGGCGAATCTCTGTTGGGTTTGTAGGAGATGCCCAATCTTTAACCGCCTCAATCTTGGCAGGGTCTACGTGGATACCTTGACTGTTGATAACATGACCAAGAAATTGTACCATTGGAATCCAAAAATCACATTTGGAGAACTTAGCGTACAATTTTTCCTCTTTGAGTAACTCTAAAATGGTTCTCAAATGTTTAGCATGTTCTTCCTTGCTGCGGGAGTAGATTAGGATATCGTCAATGAACACGATCACGAATTTGTCCAAGTATCGTTTGCATACTCGGTTCATCAAGTCCATGAACATTGCGGGTGCATTGGTTAGACCAAATGGCATTACTTGAAATTCATAATCTTCGTACCGCGTTCTAAAGGCTATTTTGGGAATGTCTTCTTCTCGGACTCTCAGCTGATCATATCCCGATCTCAGATCAATTTTTGAGTAGACACTTGATCCTTGCAACTGATCAAACAAATCATCAATCCTGGGCAATGGATATCGATTCTTCATGGTGAGTTTGTTCAACTCTCTATAATCAATACACATTCGGAACGTTCCATCTTTCTTCTTGACAAATAAGACTGGGGCTCCCCAAGGTGATAAACTTGGTCAGATGAATTCTTTATCTGATAGCTCTTTCAACTGCTCAGATAATTCTTTCATGTCAGAAGGTGCCAACCGATAGGGTGCTTTTGCAACTGGTGCTGCCCCAGGCACTTAATCGATCTGAAATTCTACTTGACGAACGGGCAGAATACCCGACAAATCTTCCGGAAATACATCAGAAAAATCCTTGAGAACTGGCACTTCTTCAAGTTGTTTCTCTTTTGATTCATTCTCCATCACTTGAACCAAAAACACGTGACATCCCGTGTTCATATACTTCACCATCTTGATATACGAGATAATGTTGAGTCGGGTTCTACTTTGCTTACCACGAACAATAAGAGTTTAACCATTGAGTGGAATTTGGACGACTTTCTCGTCACAGATGATTCTGCATGGTGCTTGGATAACCAATCCTTTCCAATAACGACGTCAAAGCTACAGATTTGAATAGGCATGAGATCGATGGGAAAAGGTTTGTCTAGTAACGTTAGGGTGCAACCTTGGATTATCGTATTGGTGCCTATAAGGTTTCCGTTAGCTATTTCAAATTCGTACGTAGTGTCTAGTTCTACAAGGGCAATGTTAAGTAGTGAAGCAAATGGAGTAGACACAAAGCTCTTATCAGCTCCGGAATCAAATAATATTTTAGCACTTTTTTGGTTTACTAAGAATGTACCCGTGACTACGCAAGGGTCCTGTGGTGCATTTCCATCACCGAGCACATACGCTCTCCCACGACCAGCGTTGTTCTGATTAGTATTCTGTTTTGGGAAGTGGGTCCTGTAGTGCCCCTTCTCGCAACACCCGTGGCAAACTATAGCTACCGGTTGTAAGTTTACACCAGTGGCTCTGCAGTCATTTGTTATGTGGCATACTCTCCGGCACTTTCTGAATTTAGCAGGACAAGGCCCAGTGTGATGTAGTTTACATTGGTTACACTGGGGTAGTGTTCCGGTATAACCTTTTCCGTGAGTTGGTGCAGCAACATAAGCTCTGGCAGCTTCCTGTCTGGGATTCTGTTGGTTGTGGTAGTTGTTGCGCTTTTGTTGGTAATTACGATTTCAGTTGTTGTTGTTGTTGTTGTTGTTGTTCCTGTTGTTGTTGTTGTGAGTGGTGGTTCCAGGATCATCCAACTTTCGTTTATGATCATTGTTTCCGGAGGTAGAACTCCGTTTGATTTCCCGTTCTAGTAATCGTTGAGCAATTATGATGGCTTCTTCCAGAGTTGGTGGTTTTGATGAGGTGACATTTCCCTTGATGCTTCGAGGCAGTCCCTCGACGTACTTCTCCAATGTCCTTTTAAGATCCGGCACCATGGTTGGACACGGTGCAGACAGTTCTTGGAACCTTCTATTATAAGTTCTTATATTGTTCCCCTTCACAACCAACTGGTGGAATTCCTCCTCCAGTTTCCTAATTTCTATACGCGGGCAGTACTTCTTTAGTATTTTCAGTTCCAATTCGGCCCAGGTAATCTGATACGCTTCCTCAATACCATTGGTCTGGGCGGTAGCGTTCCACCACGATAATGCGTCTTCTAGAAGACTCCCTGTAGCAAAGGTGACTTTGTAGTTGTCCGGACAGTTACTCCTTCCAAACCTTTGAAGTAAGTTGGTTTGCAACTCATGAAATCTTTGTAGGTACACTTGCGAGATGCAGATGCCTCGCTTTCAGTTGTTGCCCTCTTGTTGCTAATCGAGCGAGCTATGGTAGCCGCTTGAGTTTTCAGAGCTGCAACAACGCTATCGGCTACTAGTTTCTGGATAGCTGCTGGATTCATTGCTTGTGCGGGTGTGGTAGTTTCCTTTCTTGTGCGAGCCATAAGTCTATTAATGCCACAAGAAAACACAGATTTAGAATCCACATAATGACCATGTTAGAATAATTTGAGTATTAGGGTAATTGCATACAAGTCCTAACAATACTGTCACAATGTGAAATCACAACCAACTGAGAATCATAAAATCACGACATGTTTGGGTACTATCGTAAATAAATGATTAACTCTTGGCATAGGATTGCTAAGGAACAAACTGATTCATCATCTACAAAAGCTGAAGTTCAACAACTTTCTCTACATTCATCAAGTTTCTTCTGAAATTTTCTTTATTAAAATCTGTGATTATAGTCCAGTTATAACATTCAAAGAACCGTAACAATCATAAGTAACATCACGACATGTCTGAATACAATCACAATACACATGAACAACCACGGTAACATAAATCAACACCAATATGTAGTAAATCCATAACCAACAACATATATTAATAACTTGAATCAATTGTGATACAAAACAGAATGATACAAGGTCCTTTATTAATGCCACATGCGGCAGGCTAAGATGCATCAAAACTATAACTGATGGACAATATGTCTAACTACCGGAAGTCTTATCCATGTGTACTGTGAGCTCTGTAATCTGATCTAGAAGTCACTGTATATCGGTCTGCTGTTGGACCTACATGTCCTCGATGAGGCTCTCTAAAGTAGCGGCCCTACGGCGTGCTTGTAGAACTTCTACAATCTGCCTCTGTCTCTCCCACTATAAAACTGTCATATAAGATCGTGTCTTAAATATCTCTGACTGAATCCTCGTCAGCCCATCCTGTAGGTCCATCCTCTCGGATACGAGGTCATGTATAGTTCCGTCAACCGTCTCGGGGCGGTCAAGTGATGCTCTGTCAACGATGCTCAGAAGTGTATCAATCTGCTCCTCATGACGCTCTAGTCGCGTCATGATGGTGGAGGGAGTAGGTGTGCGGGTAACTGCTGCCCTGGAGCTCTCATCAGTCTCGAAGACTCAGGCTAGAGGGGTAAAACCTGGTGGGAACAGTAATGATGAGGAAGATGAATCACTGGGATCTGCTATGCGGGTCCGGCTCTGAGAGGATAAATCCTCCTCAGGAGTCGGCTCCCGTTGGTGAGGAGCAAACGGGTATGATTGGGTAAGTAGGTTAAACAAGTAGTCGGGTCTAACCGATGGTGGAGGGGATGATGATAGTAGTGGTGGTAAGGCATGCTGAGGAGATAATGGTGGTGTAACCACCGGTAAATTTTCACCTTGTATTAATATTCTAACGAGAGAATACTTATCCATTTTCTAGGTATAATTTTTTTTTAAGAATAAACGTTATCAGTTTATCTGATCACAACAACAAACTAATGAAACGTAACTCACATACCTAATAAACGTATTCACCAACACCAACATGCTTTATATTTATTTCAAGTAAACATACTTCAACTTCTATTTACCTCTTTACGTTAATTCGTTAATGTACGATTATTGAACTTTCAAATCACGTTTGCCATTTATTAGAGTTTTCACGAAACCCTAATCTATTATAAACTACGATTTTACGTAACTAAACCATAAATACTGAAGTACAATATTTTATACCTAGAGTACAAGTCATTAAAGCACAGAAACCCTAAATTTCACTTTAACTCCCGATACGAGCCCTAAACTCACAAACCTATGATTTTATGTGATAAAATCACAAACCCTAATTATTAGTAACATGTTTTCTACAAAATATAAATGTACAAGTCTTTCAAGCCAATGTACAAGCCTTTAATGCATGAAAACTAAATATTAAAATAAATCCCATTATAAACTTCAGTGTACTCACTTTGAAGCGCACAGTACAAAATCATTTTGCACAAACCCTAACCCTAATATTTTTACAACATTCCCACTAAATGTACAAGTCCCTGAACCTAAGGTACAAGTGTCCAATGCATGAAAACCTCAAACTAAATTTATTTGCTTTTAAACCTAATTGAACAAACTTATATTTATTTTAACCTAACCAAACTTTAAAAATATATCTTCTATATTCCTTAAACCCTAGTACAACCCTAACTAGCCTATGGTATAACTACTTTAAGCTCAACTTGATCTCTTTTCTTTTTATACCAATTCGACACAAACACTTAAACAAACAAGCCCAAGTTTAATTTCTACACAATAAATACTTAAACCAAGCCCTAAATTAAATTTGTTACATTATCTAAATCTCATATACAATTTACTAAAGCCTATGTACCATAGCCTAAAGCAAAATACGATCCATTAGGTTTTCTTAGTTCCATCCTAAATACAATTATACTAAACAAATCATAAGCCACAAGGATGATTACATGTCCCATATTCTTTTACCACATCATGTTCCCTAGCTTTCATAACCTTGGTCAAATTGGTAGGTAGAACCCTTGGCCATGGATCGAAACACATCACAAGCATCACATGGCACCTCCAAAAACTCCATGCGACTCCTAGCCCCATTTAAAACCATCCAAAAAAAAACTTAAACCTTATGGCTATAAAATAGAACAAGTATGCAACACACCACCTCCATCACTTGGCACCACATAACCTTCAACACATCACATCCCTATGTTCCCTCTCCTAAAACACAATGACTTAGATACCTTGAAAACTCTAATCCTCCACCTCTATAAAAATTGACCCACATTCCTTCTTCTTACTCAACCCTAATTTGAAATACTTAAAACAGCCCACTCCCACTTATCCCATGATCTAGAAATCCCAAATAGAAGCTAGGAAGGAGTTTGAAGAAGCCTAGGAAGAGGAGAAACCCTAGTGTTCCAATTCCAAGACATTTCGCCAAAAATCTCTATTAATCGAATTTCTAGTCAAGTAAGTGATTAAGTCCCTTTTCATTACTTTTGTAAACTCCAAATATTCTTATATATGATACTAAATAAGTTGTAGTAGAAAGCTAAGATCAAAAATAAGAAACTATATGTTAACTTGGGTTAATAAATGTTAAAATAATAGACTTTTTATTCAAATTTTCTACTAAACCAACCACATATAGATTTGGTAGTTTACATATTGTTGTATATAATATTAAAATGAAGACATAGCAATTTGAATCACCAAAAACGAGTACACGAGTCAAAGGATACGGCCAATTGAAATTTCTTAAAATCTGTATAAAACATTCTGTAACAGAATGTTAAAACACGCGAAACGAGGCATTTCTGGTCCATCTCATCAAAAAGTTAAAACAAGAAAGTTGTCCGGAACAACGTTTTCTTCAAAAACACAGGGACACGAGTCCTAAAAATGTACGACAAAGGCTAGGCAGTAGGGCTTGTTTTAAACTCAAAACTATTCTTTTCTTTTCTGGTCGAGAAACGCCCCATGAGCCCCTCTATGTCCATTTATTTTAACTATCAAATGAAGTCAATAAAATATGAAACTTGGCCTTTTAAAAGATATCACAGCATAAATATTAAAGGAACAAAATCGTTATAAAACTTAGCCTCGCCCCGTCTCTAATTGAGCCTCGTTTTGGGCTGGTCGCGCATCAAACAAACACCCTTTAATAAAAACGTCCAAACACCCAATTTTCAATAAATTATTGTGACCAAACCACACAAGCTTAGGACTTCGGATTTGAACCATTTAAAAGATCACCTAGCAAACTATTAAAAAATAATCAAGAACGTTGTAAAAATGTCGCAAGGCCTCGCTTATATTTATTTTTCTTTTGGGCGAGTTGAACAAAAGTCGAACGCACCCTTTTTGATTTTTATTTTCATTTTTGAAAAGCTCTAAGATAAAACCTAAGTGAATAAGCACTTTTCAGCTTATTCTCAAACTTATTATAACTTATTTCTATAAGTCGTAGCAAGTCTTGCCTCTTCCTAAATAAAAAACGAATTTAAAACGTATTTAGGACTAATGACGAAACGTATTAAATCTTTGAGGGTAAAACTTGCCAAAGCTAAAAGTTGGAGTTTTCTTGGGCCGAAACTGTAAATTTTACAAAGTTAGTAATATAAGGGCTGATTTTGTCAACGATCCATATTAGTGGGTATAAAGTGTCACTTTTGAAACTATAGGGTAAAAACTATCATTTCAGCAAAGTTGAGGGTAAAAGTTGTCATTTTATCAAAGTTCAAGAGTATAAAGTGCAATATTTTTATATATACTTCGATAATATATTTCACTACTTAATTATTCAAGATTTCTTATAAAACTTATATAAGAAATAACAACTCAGGATTTTCTATAAAACTTATATATATGTGATAGTTATATATCGAGAACGGATTCATATAAAACTTATATATATGAAATATTTATATATTGATGAACGAACAAACGAAACATAAACATAAGAATATGAAATAAGATAAAATCTTATCTAACTTTTGAAGAGACTTCATGTTGTCTCATTTAAACATTTAACTGTCAACCAAAACGTTACTACACAAATAATAAAACTCACGTATATTTGATTTCGAATACTGAAACTTGGCATATTCACCTAGGTTACGTGTCAGAGCATTTTATTCGCTATATCTGATTTGTTTTCCATCCAGACTGCTCAGGTGAGTTTCATAGCCCCTACTTTTATACGATTTAAATTACTTTTGGGGGTAATACATGCTCAACTACTTGCTTTTACTCTCACAAGTACTCTAAACTTTTAAGGATTACCGTCAGTCATAGCCCCTCTTTTCTTATTTTGAACTCTTTGGGGGAGATACATGCTCGTTTTACTTACGAACATTATTCGTTTTACTCGATTGATGAAACACTCTTTTTGTTTTTTGAAACTTATTATATGCAGAACACAAGTATTTTCTATATGCTATCCTGATTGATATTGCCTAAGACACATCATTTCCATTAAAAGACCCTCATATCATGAACCCTTAATCACTTGCGAGTGAACGCGGATATTGTGAATAGATCTATTGGAGGTTGACAGCCTATTTGTGATAGCCGGATAGATAGCCTATGTGCTAGCCGGATTGATAGCCAAATGCACATTATTTGAGAACTACTAGGAAGTTGGCAAGCTCCTGCCCGGGGGCATTATTACTATATTTAATTATGATAGTAATATCACACACACACCCATTAACGTTTGAGTTCATGAGACTTAGAGCAATATTCTGTACTACAATATTATTGTTTTACCACTACTTAACTTGTGTTCAACCAACTGATTATTATGCAATTACTATGAATTTCACTCAACTTTTGATATTCAAAATCAACTGTTTTACTTATAATCTCTATGAACTCACCAGCCTTTTTGTTGACACTTTTAGCATGTTTATCTCAGGTCCATAATGAGGGAGGATGGTAAGGAGAGGAACAGATACTGATAGAAGGCTAATTGTCATTCGAAACTTATTTAATAAACTGTAAACCTACTAGGACCTCATTTTGTAAACTCTGATATTTATGAAATTCGAATGATATAACTTTTAAAATGACTCCATTAAAGATCATTTTCTATTACTATAACTGTTGTACTGTCGAGTAATACCCAGCTTGAATTCCGCTGCGTATCACGAAATTGAGGGTGTTACAGATTGGTATCAGAGCTATAGTTATAGAGAAACGGGTCTAGTTGAGACCTAAACTATAACTGCTTTCTCACAAAAACATTTTATAGCCTTTCGCTCTCTGTGCCTTCCATCCTCCAAACGATTATGTGACTTCTAGGTAATTTATGCTTTAGTATACTGATATATACACACGATATACTTCTGATCACTTTATATAAATAAATATACCTGCATATGCCTATTCTAAGGCATTATGGCTTAAATCATATTTCCCCGAGCATGTACCTACTTCTACATTTTGTAATCTACGAAACCTTCCTAAGACATTGTGATTTGCACAATTCTTATTCTATATATGTTAAATATATACTCACCAAACTATTTTAAATACTATGTCAACTATCCTTGATTATCTTACTCTCATCTCAACAGATGAATGTAAATACTCCTTCCGTACCCTCACTAAAATACCTTGAAAACAAATGTTGAGTCTAAAATTCTTAAGTAGGATGATTTACAATGTCGTTATTTGAATAAATTGGGAAGCCTTTTTATTTAAATAAAGAAATTATGAATCACCGAACCATAAGTTTATACTCCTTTATTTACATTGTTTGGGACGCCACTTTATGTAAATAATGAATTATAAACAAGTGGGCTTATTTGTATCTGAAAGGACATGAGTAGGAACTCGAGGATCACTAAAATCCACAAGATATATGAAAAACACAAATAACGTAAATCTTATTAGAATTCACGAATATTAAATAGCGATAAAGTTAGCATAACAAATTATTAAACATGATAGCAAGACTAGATCTTAAACATAAAGACAAACAAGTTTTATTTCACATTTATTAAGGATTATATAGAAACCCAACAAGGACTCATTCTAACGACCCTAACTCGAGACTATTTCCCCCATAGCATGTCCACGCCAATAGCTAGAATCACGAATGGCATAAGAACCGCTAGAACACAAACCATGAATACAAAATCTTCATCAGGAACGTACGCTAAGTAAATAACTCCAAGAACGACATACACAATTGCTAGTATAGTAATTAGGTGCGGCATTTTGGAAGTAGTAAATGAGAGGAATATGATTGATGGAAGAATGGAAATTAAAATGGAGTATATATAGGGAAAAACTAGCCGTTATTTTACTATTCCTGACCGTTGGATTTACTGTTCATCGTACTATGCAACAAACTACAAAAGCTTAAATTTCAAAAACTTTCTCTACATTCATCAAGTTCTCTTTCGAAACCTTCATTGTTAAAATTCGTTTCTTAAAAACTTCCTTGTTGCACGTATTTTATAAACTCATAATAAATATTTATAAAATAACAATTTTCATTAAAAATAATTTTTTCTTAAGATTATATGACCTACAGAATAAAATTTACACGTGTACAGCAATAAATTCTAACTTATAAGTTCTCACAAGTGAAACCACCTCTCGTCCTCATCACTTAAACACCTAACACAGATTGAATCCCGGGACGGGATTCCCAAATATTAAAGGGTGAGACTGTAACCACCGGTAAATTTTCACCTTGTATTAATATTCTAACAAGAGAATACTTATCCATTTTCTACGTATAATTTTTTTTTAAGATTAAACGTTATCAGTTTATCTGATCACAACAACAAACTAATGAAACGTAACTCACATACCTAATAAACGTATTCACCAACACCAACATGCTTTATAATTATTTCAAGTAAACATAATTCAACTTCTATTTACCTCTTTACGTTAATTCGTTAATGTACGATTATTGAACTTTCAAATCTAAACGTTTGCCATTTATTAGAGTTTTTACGAAACCCTAATCTATTATAAACTATGATTTTACGTAACTAAACCATAAATACTAAAGTATAATATTTTATACCTAGAGTACAAGTCATTAAAGCACAGAAACCCTAAATTTCACTTTAACTCCCGATACGAGCCCTAAACTCACAAAACTATGATTTTATGTGATCAAATCACAAACCCTAATTATTAGTAACATGTTTTCTACAAAATATAAATGTACAAGTATTTCAAGCCTATGTACAAGCCTTTAATGCATGAAAACTAAATATTAAAATAAATCCCATTATAAACTTCAGTGTACTCACTTTGAAGCGCACAGTACAAAATTATTTTGCACAAACCCTAACCCTAATATTTTTACAACATTACAACTAAATGTACAAGTCCCTGAACCTAAGGTACAAGTGTCGAATGCATGAAAACCGAAAACTATATTTATTTACTTTTAAACCTAATTAAACAAACTTATATTTATTTTAACCAAACCAAACTTTAAAAATATATCTTCTATATTCCTTAAACCCTAGTAGAACCATAACTAGCCTATGGTATAACTCCTTCAAGCTCAACTCGATCTCTTTTTTTTTTATACCAATTCGACACAAACACTTAAACAAACAAGCCCTAGTTTAATTTCTACACAATAAATACTTAAACCAAGCCCTAAATTAAATTTGTTACATTATCTAAACCTCATGTACAATTCACTAAAGCCTATGTACCATAGCCTACAGCACAATTCGATCCATTAGGTTTTCTTAGTTCATTCCTAACTACAATTACACTAAACTAATCTTAAGCCACAAGGATGATTACATGTCCCATATTTGTAACACCCCCGTTTTCGATATTCGCAGCGGAAATATAAGTTGGGGAGTTACTAAACAGTTCACAGTCATGATAATAGAAAACGACTCGAAAATGAGACGTTTTAGATAAAATTGTTATCATTCATTTATATCAGAGTTACAATATGCAGGTCCCAGCAGGAGGTTCTCAAAATACATTTATAAAAATATAATATTAGTTTGAATGATAACATAGTCCATAGCCAATCCCGTGCCAATCCATGCTTCCGATAACCTGAGAATACATGCTAAAATGTCAACACAAAGGTTGAGTGAATTCATAAAGTTTTATAAGTGAAAATAATCCGTTTCAGTTATTCAGAAATAAGCCCGTTTCAATGTTTCAGAAAATAAGCTCTTTTCATATTTCGGAAAGTAAGCCCTTTTTCAGTTATTCAGAAATACTTCGTTCAGTTCAGTTCAAACCATTTAAACACAAGATTAGATGAACATAATTGTAACATTTACAGTTACCATTTAGGGAAAGATATATTTTATTGCGCTAAGTCTCATGAATCGCAAAACATTAACAGAACATCAACAGTCATGAACTAATGATGTAATAATTACCCCATAATTAAATGTAGGTAACTTTGCCCCCGGGTAGGAGATAGTCATATCTCTTTATTCATCTCAAATATAATGCTTTGAGTTACGTTACGGTAACACAAAGGGGTTGTCAGCCCGATAGTACTATCCACAATATTCGCGCTCACCCTAAGAGAGTCGGTGATTAGAGGTTCATGATAGGAGGTCTTATATTTCAGGTTAACTTAGCTTAAGGCAATAAAATAAGGATAACGTTGGGAAATTACTTGTGTTTAATATGGGAAAAAGTCCTTTAGTGATTCATAATTCTTGTAAATGCAAACAGCGCTTGTCAATCTTGCCAATTTAATTCATGTCATATGAAAATAAGGGCTATGAAATCAATATATGAAAACTTAGAATTGCTTATGAAAGTAAAAACAGATAATTGAGCATGTATCTCCCCCAAAAGTAATTTAATAACATGTAAAAATAGGGGATATGAACTCACGATAATTCATATAAAAGTTTAGAGTATAAAAATAGTTAAGCATGTATCTCCCCCAAAAGTAATTTAAAACAAGTGAAAGAAGGGGTTACGAACTCACCTGATCAGTCTGGATGGAAAACAAATGAAAGAAAGTTGATAAACGTCTCCGGACAACGAACCTGGGTTGTTATGTCAATATTTAGTAATCATTTCTAATGTTTATTTCGTTTATGTTTTGTTGTTTGGTTGATGGGTAGATGTTTTAATTTAGCCAATATGTAGTTTCAAAAGTAAGATTTTATCTTTATCCTTTATCTGTAAGTTTTGGGTTCGGTTTGTTTGTTATTAAACATATTATGTTAGTATAGAGTCGAGAAAACAAAATAGAAAGGATGAAAATGATAGTTACGAAAAGTTACGTTTTAATCCCTTAGGTTTGGTCAAATGACAGTTTATACCCTAGACTTTTGGAAAATGACAGTTTATACCCTCAAGTTTCAAAATAACAATTTCACCCCTTTTTTATTTGTTATTGACAGAAAATACCCTTGAATATATTTAATTGCAAAATCAACCCTAAAATCTTTAATTTTAATAAAAATCTCTCTTATGAAATATTGGACTTGACGAGATCTTTGGACGCGAATAACTTAACGACAACGAAATCATTTTATGAGCTTGTGGTTTCTATGAAAAGTCACCTAGGTCGACTTTAGACATGTCGAAAATCATAATTTATAAAATTGATTTGATATTCGAAAAATAGTTCAAAAGTCGAGTGATGAAACATGGTTTAAATGAAATTTTGATAGTAGGTTTTTTACTAGTGCTTGACCCGATTTTGTACTCAAATAACTTTTGATTCACTCAACGGTTTTTCAAATAGTTTATTTCTAAAAATAGTTCACTATATGAACTTTAGTTTGCCAGAAATTCAGAATTTTTAGAAATCTAATAAGGGTCGAAAGTTTGGTTGGAAGTTGGGTGGTTGGGTCGACTAGAATATAAATATCATAACTAAAATTAACCAACCTAGTTTTAGCGATAGAGGGCAAGATTCAAGACTCAATAACTTGTTGAATTCTAAATCATTTTCGATGATTTTTATTTCTAAATAAAATTTGCTAGTTCGACTGTAACATACCAAAAAGGAAGAATTTTTAAAGATTATTTGGGGTTAGAAAATTAGGGCGCTAGTTGGGTTCCTAGTCGACTAATATAGGGAAGTTCACAACTGGAAAAACTGATTTCTAATGTTAGCGATATATATCAGATTTTGGAACTCATTATCTCTATAGAAACTCGATCATTTTTAGTGATTCTTTTTCCTATATTTTGTTTGTTAGGTGAACTCTAGAAATATCGAAAACTAGAATTTAAAAGGGTCGTTTGGATGTTGGTTTTCAGGTCTGATTAGGGTTTTTAGGTTTTTAATTATTCTTAACTTAGATTCGATGCATGATATGATTATTTTTATGATATCTTAACATGTTTAACATATTAAAGATTTGTTTAGATCAAAGATCAAATAACTAGGGTGCGTTTGGGGTTTGCTGTTCGAACAGATGATAAAAGAAAAGAAAAATACTTTGGTTTTTTATTTTGTTTGTTACTAATGATTATGTACTAGTGTTTTTAGATGTTTTTAAGAAATAATAACATAAGTAACTGAATTTAAAATATAGTTGAGAACTTACTTTGCTCGCTAGGGTTTTAAGGAAATGGAAATGGGTTCGACTCTTAGGTTCCAGTATTCCTCCTCTCTTCTAGTCTTCTTAGGCTTGTGTTGTGAGAATGTTTTAGAGTTGGGGTTAGGACAGAAATGTGCTGAAGTTATTTTAGGGTCTGGTTTGATTGGGTGTGAAATGGGAAGGGTATTGAGTTGCTAATTATAGAAGGGAAATTCTAGGGTTTTGTTAATTAATGGAGGGGGAACATGGTAAGGGAGCAAGGGCTGACAGAATTGGAGAGCTATGCCACATGGATAGGTGGAGGAGGAGGGAGAAGGAGAGGTGATGTGGCCGGATTTGGGGCAAGAGATTTAGCAACCGATGTGGAGGCTTTTTGAAGGTGAAAGGTGCCATGTGGATAGGTTCTTAGGAGAGGGCTTGAAGAGTCTAGGTACATGGTATACTTAAGATGTAAGCTTAGCTGAGTTGTGGTTGTATTCGAACCAGAAAATGGGAGGAGGGGCGTGTAGTGCTTGGTGTAGTGATACTATGAGTTTAGGAAGTAGTATTTTAGGCTTAGAGTTTAGTTACTTTGATTAGTTTATGTAATTAGATGCCTAGAAAAATATTTATGGTTATTTGATTTTAAGTAATTCGAATTTTAAGTAAAATAAAGAGTAAATCGAATTAGGCTTAAGAGAGTTGTAAGATATGCTTAATAGACTTGTACAATGGTTTAAGATTTAAGAAAAATGTAGTTTTAACATTTATTTAGTTTATAAGAATTATTTGTTGATATTTATTATGTTAAAAGATAATTAAATGGAATTTATGGTTTTTGTGCATTAGGCACTTGTACTCTGGGCTAAAAGACTTGTAAAAATATTTAAGAGGTTTAGGAAAAATGATTTATAAAAGTTATGCATATATAGTTTGTTAATTATGCTTTAAAAATAGTGTAAATGAGATTTTAAATAAAGGTTTTGCAAATAAATGATTTTATGCATAATTGACTTGTACTATAGCTTAAATAACTTGTAAACTTAATATTTTATAAAAATATTCTTGAAATAAATTAGGGTTTGTGAAATGAATGCATAAAATAACACTTATGTGAAATTAGGGTTTTACCGGAAATAGAATTAGGGTTTCTGGTGATTTAGTAACTTGTACATTAACTTAGATATGTTATATTTTTATGTTATAATGTTTAGTTGTTCATATTTGGTGTTTTGGTAAATTTTAGGGTTTCCTAGAAACTCTATTCAGATAATGAATGTTTTGTTAAGGATTTTATCGTAAAGTGGTAAATGGTATTCTGTAATATTTTTATATCATGATGTTTATAAAATAAACATTAGATTTGTTAGGCAGGTCTTGTGGGAGCACGTTTACCAATGATGTGATCTACGTCACATAAGATGAGAGATACATTTAAATAAATAAAAAAAAAATTTACTAGTGGAAAAAGGATAATAATTCTGTAAAGTAAATAGGAAATTTTACGAGTGGTTACAGTATCCCCCTATTGAAGGGAATCTCGTCTTGAGATTCGGCCTGTGTTGGTTGGAAAGTTGAGAAAAATGATGTATAGGGATAGCTAGATTCAGATTTCTATCTTATCCAGATAGGAAATGCGATAAAGAAAATCGTACAACGATTTGGGTTAAGATGAGAGTTTGATATGCTTAAAATGCCTCAAGTTAAAAAAATAATATTACTCAAATATTATTTCATTCTTAGGCCTGATTTCCGATGATGTCATTTCGATGATAATCCTTGGTTCTCCGTTTAATACCAAAGGATCGAGGTTTTGTCAGTTTTATCTCTACTGGATGAACTAAATTTGAATGTTTTGCCACTTAGTGCGTTACTATGCAACGGTCAGATTTCTAAAGTGGATAAATAATGATTTAACGGTCGATTAAACGGTCAAATTTTCACCTATAATACTTCATTTCTAATCCTCATTCTTTTCTCATAAATTTCCTTTCTAAAAACCTCAAAAATGCCGCCTTTCGCAATTATCTTAGCAATTATGTACATTGTTGCGGTTGTTACCTATATGGCGTATAATCCGGAAGGGGATTTTGGTCTCCAAGGTGCGGTCTACGTGTTTGTCATACTTCTTACAATTGTGGCCTTTTTCATGGATTAGGCTTGGGGAAAATATGTCTGGTGCTAGGGTTACAAGGATGGTCTTAGTTTGTGTTTTCTATGTAATCATCAATGTAATAAAGCTTATGTAATCCTTGTAATATTAGCACTTCAGTTGCTAATTATGGTTCTATGTATTATCTTCCAAGTGTTCGAATAAAATCTTAGGGTTTTTCTATCCATAATGTTGTCGAATTCTTATCTTAAAGATGATGTGTAGTAGTTGTAGACTTTTATTGTATGAAATCAAAATAATGATTTATGAACAATTTGTTTTGTTTCAATACTTTGCTTTTGAATGAAAATTACTAGTAGAAAATCTGTAAATATAACTGTTCCAACTTATTACATGATTCTTCCAAAATTATACATAGTTGATCAGGTTATGTATAATTGAGGACCAAATGATGTAATGTTTTGTACAGTCACTGTGGTATTTATTTAAAAAGTTTTAGATGGTGTTCAACACTTTATTTTTAAATAATAGTTTCATAAATAATTTTCAAAAACACCGGGAAATTTTTGTCCACACTACAGTGATGAGTTAAGGTTTCCTAAAGTATCAATGGGATAACCTCAAAATAAATCTTAGAGTTCATCTAAAGTTTTACTAGGCAAAGTTTATGAATAAGATAGATATGAAAGCTAAAAGCAGATTTGGGAATATGAAGGAATTATCGCGAAATAGAGACTTCATAGAGTAGAAAGATAGTTTTATTTAGATTATGTTCATCGTAGCTAAAGAGTATGTGAAAGGAAAATTACAACTTAGAGGGTTCTAAACCTCAATTTATTCATTACTTCCGAGATATCAAACTTAAAGGTCATACTAGGACATAACTGATATTTCTTAATAATTTCTAGTTTTCTTCCGAATCAGTCTTAATCTTCCAGTTGGGATTGAAGTTCGGGCATTGACTTATCTTATGTCCTTTTCCTCTACATCCAAAACAAGTCACGGTTCGTGGTTTTGTTCTTATTGGCTTACAGTTTCTAGACTGATGTCCTATTTCCTTGCATCTTCCGCACTTGATAAAACAATCTCCATAATGTTGTAACTTACATCGTTGACATAGAGGTCGTTTTCCACGATAAACAACTTTAGGAGTAAGATGAGTGTGATAGTGGCAGGTGGGGTAGTGAGTAGGGATGGTGGTTTCTATTTCGCTATGTTTTCGATTTTGGTTATTTTGGTCAATTCTCTTCTCTCCTATTGCCATCTCATTGCTTCCCAAACGAGCTATCATAGTCACCTCGAGCACTGTTGTAATGAGGTTGATCACCAATTTCTGAATAATCTCGGGAGTCATTGGTGTAGTATTTTCCATTCTAACGTTCTTCCCGGTATGTCTGGTTAAATATCGTAGATGAATGATTAATTGCTAAAGAATTAACTACTTTTCTTAGATTTCAGCGACTCTCTCTTCATTCATCAAGGTTCTCTTCCGAAATTTTATCTTATGGGGTTCTATAGTTATGGTACGTCTGGCTGAGAATAGCGTAATATTAATAACTTGATCAATTGTTTTTACCAAAAACAATTAACACAAGATCCTTTATTAATATTGCATGAAGTAGGTTTAGGGTTTCCTATCGTTATCATAAGGGTAAATCCTCAAATTTCTCTGTTGCTTAATGAGCTCTATGTTTAGTTAACTAGGTAAGTGACACTTATTGGGCTCTAGGTATAGTTTAGTTCAAAATCATTCGTTTATTAAACAAATGATAGGATTTTATGGAAAGTTATTACATAAATGCACAGCATTATTGTAAGACATGATGGAAAAGAATTTATTCTCAACACTAATATATACAACAAAAGATATTTGTCATACATTTATTGATTGATTACAAACTCTGAAGATTTCAGATTTATTGGAAAATACAGGAAATACTTAACCAAATACTATTTGGTACAGTAAACACAACGTTGTTACACATGAGTTTGAGATCAGCCACGTTCTTGACGTAAAAGCTTAATTTCATTCTCAAGTTGTAGTTGTGAAATTTCCATTTCCAAGAAAAGCTCCTGAAATTCCGTATTCACCTTTATCTGACTGTCCAGCATAGATTCCAGAGTGAAAATCTTCTGACCCTGGCAGATTGCCGTCTCTCTGGCCGCCCATAGGGTTCTCTCAATCTCTGCTACTCTGCCACGTAGTTGACTGTTTTCCCTTCTCGCATGCCGAATCCTATAATCTAGGCTTTTATACTTATGTTCGTGCGTATTCTTCATTCGTTCAACACTTGCTTCCAAATCGAACAACGTTCTCCTTTCATCATTGGTTCTTCTAAACAAAGAGTCGAAATTACGGTCGTACCACTCGAAACGTAAATGTGGTAACTCCTCCAAATGTTTAGCGTGATTGTCGAGAATACTGGCGTGTTCATAAAGAAGAGTCCACATGGGATCTTTAGGTTCAGGAGAATTAGGCGTAGATATAGCATCTGGGAAATTTAGTATCGGAGTTTCGGGAGTATTAGGTTCTAGAGGATTTGATTCATCATCTTTCTGAATTGTTTCTTGGTGGGAGTTTTGTCCAACATCAAATGTTGTTGGGCAACCAATAAACTTTTCATCAGATGGGGATTTCCTAAGGGAATCGGGATCTGTTTCGTTAAGTTCGGGAGTTTCGGGGAACATGATACTGTAGTAACCCGTAAAAATAAAAATAAGCAATTCTAATATTTGCAAATAAAGCAAATGAAATAGTTATCAGATAGTGGATTATTTATCCCAAATAATCAAAATAAAGGATGCTCTAAATTCTGAAACATACCTGGCACGGAAGGCATAGGACTTTATGGTGTAAGTTTATTTATTTTTGAAAACGCGGTTATAGTCCAATGTTTAAAAACACTTGGTTCTCTATAACCATGAGCTCTGATACCACTCTGTAACACCCCCGTTTTCGATATTCGCAGCGGAAATATAAGTTGGGGAGTTACTAAACAGTTCACAGTCATGATAATAGAAAACGAATCGAAAATGAGACGTTTTAGATAAAATTGTTATCATTCATTTATATCAGAGTTACAATATGCAGGTCCCAGCAGGAGGTTCTCAAAATACATTTATAAAAATATAATATTAGTTTGAATGATAACATAGTCCATAGCCAATCCCGTGCCAATCCATGCTTCCGATAACCTGAGAATACATGCTAAAATGTCAACACAAAGGTTGAGTGAATTCATAAAGTTTTATAAGTGAAAATAATCCGTTTCAGTTATTCAGAAATAAGCCCTTTTCAATGTTTCAGAAAATAAGCTCTTTTCATATTTCGGAAAATAAGCCCTTTTTCAGTTATTCAGAAATACTTCGTTCAGTTCAGTTCAAACCATTTAAACACAAGATTAGATGAACATAATTGTAACATTTACAGTTACCATTTAGGGAAAGATATATTTTATTGCGCTAAGTCTCATGAATCGCAAAACATTAACAGAACATCAACAGTCATGAACTAATGATGTAATAATTACCCCATAATTAAATGTAGGTAACTTTGCCCCCGGGTAGGAGATAGTCATATCTCTTTATTCATCTCAAATATAATGCTTTGAGTTACGTTACGGTAACACAAAGGGGTTGTCAGCCCGATAGTACTATCCACAATATTCGCGCTCACCCTAAGAGAGTCGGTGATTAGAGGTTCATGATAGGAGGTCTTATATTTCAGGTTAACTTAGTTTAAGGCAATAAAATAAGGATAACGTTGGGAAATTACTTGTGTTTAATATGGGAAAAAGTCCTTTAGTGATTCATAATTCTTGTAAATGCAAACAGCGCTTGTCAATCTTGCCAATTTAATTCATGTCATATGAAAATAAGGGCTATGAAATCAATATATGAAAACTTAGAATTGCTTATGAAAGTAAAAACAGATAATTGAGCATGTATCTCCCCCCAAAAGTAATTTAATAACATGTAAAAATAGGGGATATGAACTCACGATAATTCATATAAAAGTTTAGAGTATAAAAATAGTTAAGCATGTATCTCCCCCAAAAGTAATTTAAAACAAGTGAAAGAAGGGGTTACGAACTCACCTGATCAGTCTGGATGGAAAACAAATGAAAGAAAGTTGATAAACGTCTCCGGACAACGAACCTGGGTTGTTATGCCAATATTTAGTAATCATTTCTAATGTTTATTTCGTTTATGTTTTGTTGTTTGGTTGATGGGTAGATGTTTTAATTTAGCCAATATGTAGTTTCAAAAGTAAGATTTTATCTTTATCCTTTATCTGTAAGTTTTGGGTTCGGTTTATTTGTTATTAAACATATTATGTTAGTATAGAGTCGAGAAAACAAAATAGAAAGGATGAAAATGATAGTTACGAAAAGTTACGTTTTAATCCCTAAGGTTTGGTCAAATGACAGTTTATACCCTAGACTTTTGGAAAATGACAGTTTATACCCTCAAGTTTCAAAATAACAATTTCACCCCTTTTTATTTGTTATTGACAGAAAAGACTTCTGGTTTGGCTGGGTGTGAAATGGGAAGGGTATTGAGTTGCTATTTATAGAAGGGAAATTCTAGGGTTTTGTTAATTAATGGAGGGGGAACATGGTAAGGGAGCAAGGACTGACAGAATTGTAGAGCTATGCCACATGGATAGGTGGAGGAGGAGGGAGAAGGAGAGGTGATGTGGCCGGATTTGGGGCAAGAGATTTAGCAACCAATGGGGAGGCTTTTTGAAGGTGAAAGGTGCCATGTGGATAGGTTCATAGGAGAGGGCTTGAAGAGTCTAGGTACATGGTATACTTAAGATGTAAGCTTAGTTGAGTTGTGGTTGTATTCGAACCAGAAAATGGGAGGAGGGGCGTGTAGTGCTTGGTGTAGTGATACTATGAGTATAGGAAGTAGTATTTTAGGCTTAGAGTTTAGTTACTTTGATTAGTTTATGTAATTAGATGCCTAGAAAAATATTTATGGTTATTTGATTTTAAGTAATTCGAATTTTAAGTAAAATAAAGAGTAAATCGAATTAGGCTTAAGAGAGTTGTAAGATATGCTTAATAGACTTGTACAATGGTTTAAGATTTAAGAAAAATGTAGTTTTAACATTTATTTAGTTTATAAGAATTATTTGTTGATATTTATTATGTTAAAAGATAATTAAATGGAATTTATGGTTTTTGTGCATTAGGCACTTGTACTCTGGGCTAAAAGACTTGTAAAAATATTTAAGAGGTTTAGGAAAAATGATTTATAAAAGTTATGCATATATAGTTTGTTAATTATGCTTTAAAAATAGTGTAAATGAGATTTTAAATAAAGGTTTTGCAAATAAATGATTTTATGCATAATTGACTTGTACTATAGCTTAAATAACTTGTAAACTTAATATTTTATAAAAATATTCTAGAAATAAATTAGGGTTTGTGAAATGAATGCATAAAATAACACTTATGTGAAATTAGGGTTTTACCGGAAATAGAATTAGGGTTTCTGGTGCTTTAGTAACTTGTACATTAACTTAGATATGTTATATTTTAATGTTATAATGTTTAGTTGTTCATATTTGGTGTTGTGGTAAATTTTAGGGTTTCCTAGAAACTCTATTCAGATAATGAATGTTTTCTTAAGGATTTTATCGTAAAGTGGTAACTGGTATTCTGTAATATTTTTATATCATGATGTTTATAAAATAAACATTAGATTTGTTAGGCAGGTCTTGTGGGAGCACGTTTACCAATGATGTGATCTACGTCACATAAGATGAGAGATACATTTAAATAAAATAAAATAAAAATTTACCCGTGGAAAAAGGATAATAATTCTGTAAAGTAAATAGGAAATTTTACGAGTGGTTACAATATTCTTCCACCACATCATGTTCCCTAGCATTTTTAACCATGGTCAAATTGGTAGGTATAACCCTTGGCCATGGATCGAAACACATCACAAGCATCACATGGAACCTCCAAAAACTCTATGCGACACCTAGCCCCATTTCAAACCATTCAAAACAAACTTAAACCTTATGGGTATAAAATAGAACAGGTATGCAACACACCACCTCCATCACTTGGCACTACATAACCTTCAACACACCACATCACTATGTTCCCTCTCCTACAACACAATGACTTAGATACATTGAAAACTCTAATCCTCCACCTCTATAAAAATTGACCCATATTCCTTCTTCTTACTCAACCCTAATTCAAAATATTTAAAACAGCCCACACCCACTTATCCCCTGATCTAGAAATCCCAAATAGAAGCTAGGAAGGAGTTTGAAGAAGCCTAGGAAGAGGAGAAACCCTAGTGTTCCAATTCCAAGACATTTCGCAAAAAATCTCTATTAATCAAATTTCTAGTCAAGTAAGTGATTAATTCGCTTTTCATTATTTTTGTAAAATCCAAATATTCTTAAATATGATACTAAATAAGTTGCAGTAGAAAGCTAAGATCAAAAATAAGAAACTATATGTTAACTTGGGTTAATAAATGTTAAAATAATAGACTTTTTATTCAAATTTCCTACTAAACCAACCACATATAGATTTGGTAGTTTACATATTGTTTTAGATAATATTAAAATGAAGACGTAGCAATTTGAATCACCAAAAACGAGTACACGAGGCAAAAGATATGGCCAATTGAAATTTCTTAAAATCTGTATAAAACATTCTGCAACAGAATGTTAAAACATGCGAAACGAGGTATTTCTGGTCCGTTTCATCAAAAAGTTAAAACACAAAAGTTGTCCGAAACGACGTTTTCTTCCAAAACTCAGGGCACGATTCCTAAAAACGTACGAAAAACGCTAGGCAGTAGGGCCTGTTTTAAACTCAAAACTATTCTTTTCTTTTCTGGTAGAGAAATGCCCCATGAACCCCTCTTTGTCCATTTATTTTAACTATCAAATGAAGTTAATAAAATCTGGAACTTGGCCATTTAAAAGATCTCACAGCATAAATATTAAAGGAATAAAAGCATTATAAAAACTTGGTCTCGTCCCGTCTCTAATTGAGCATCGTTTTGGGCTAGTCGCGCATCAAACAAACACCCTTTAATAAAAACGTCCCAACACCCGCTTTTCAACAAATTATTGCGACCAAACCACACAAGCTTAGGACTTCGGATTTGAACCATTTAATAGATCACCTAGCAAACTATTAAAAAAGAATCAAGAACGTTGTAAAAATGTCGCACGGCCTCGCTTATATTTAGTTTTCTTTTGGGCGAGTTGAACAAAAGTCGAACGCACCCTTTTTTATTTCTATTTTCATTTTTGAAAAGCTATAAGATAAAACCTAAGTGAATAAGCACTTTTCAGCTTATTCTCAAACTTATTATAACTTATTTCTATAATTCGTATCAAGTCTTGCCTCTTCCTAAATTAAAAACGCATTTAAAACGTATTTAGGACTAATGACGAAACGTATTAAATCTTTGAGGGTAAAACTTGCCAAAGCTAAAAGTTGGAGTTTTCTTGGGCCGAAAGTGTAAATTTTGCAAAGGTAGTAATATAAGGGCTGATTTTGTCAACGATCCATATTTGTGGGTATAAAGTGTCACTTTTAAAACTTTAGGGTAAAAACTGTCATGAAATAAGATAAAATCTTACCTAACTTTTGAAGAGACTTCATGTTGTCTCATTTAAACATTTAACTGTCAACCAAAACGTTACGACACGAATACTAAAACTCACATATATTTGAATACGAATATTGAAACTTGGCATATTCACCTAGGTTGTGTGTCAGAGCATTTTATTCGCTATATTTGATTTGTTTTCCATCCAGACTGCTCAGGTGAGTTTCATAGCCCCTACTTTTATACGTTTTGAATAAATTTTTGGGGAGATACATGCTCAACTACTTGCTTTTACTCTCACAAGTACTCTAAACTTTTAAGGATTACCGTGATTCATAGCCCCTCTTTTCTTATTTTGAACTCTTTGGGGGAGATACATGCTCGTTTTACTTACGAACCTTACTCGTTTTACTTGATTGATGAAACACTCTTTTTGCTTATTGAAACTTATTATATGCTGAACACAAATATTTTTTGTATGCTATCCTGATTGATATTGCCTAAGACACATTGTTGCCATTAAAAGACCCTCATATCATGAACCCTTAATCACTTGCGAGTGAACGCGAATATTGTGAATAGATCTATTGGAGGTTGACAGCCCATTTGTGATAGCCGGATAGATAGCTTATGTGCTAGCCGGATTGATAGCCAAATGCACATTATTTGAGAACTACTAGGAAGTTGGCAAGCTCCTGCCCGGGGAAATTATTATTACATTTAATTATGTTAGTAATATCACACACACACCCATTAAAGTTTGAGTTCATGAAACTTAGAGCAATATTCTATACTACAATATTATTGTTTTACCACTACTTAACTTGAGTTCAACCAACTGATTATTATGCAATTACTATGAATTTCACTCAACTTTTGATATTCAAAATCAACTTTTTTACTTATAAACTCTATGAACTCACCAACCTTTGTGTTGACAGTTTTAGCATGTTTATCTTAGGTCCATAATGAGCGATGATGGTACGGAGAGGCACGGATACTGATAGAAGGCTAATTATCATTCGAAACTTATTTAATAAACTGTAAACCTACTGGGACCTCATTTTGTAAACTTTGATATTTATGAAATTTGAACGATAAATCTTTTAAAATAACTGTTGTACTGTGATGAACTCAAATAAGTACATTATATTACCATCATTTATCCTATTTATTTGACTTGTTTTATTATATTATCTGTGAGAATTGATACGTTAATGTTTACTTTTGTAATTCATAGGTAAAAACAAGTATTATGTGAAACTTGGCTATTTTGGACTAATTATGGAGCAAAACAAGCAAGAAGTTAAGAGTCTACTGAAATGTACAAGATCAAGATTATTCTGCTCCAGATACGCCGCATCTTACTTATTATATACGGCGCATCACTATAAAGATTTCACAAGCTACGATCCAAGACAGCAAGGACATGCGCCGCATCTAAGAATGGAGTTACGCCGCATCTTCTGGCGGTGTACGAATATTCCTGAATATATTAATCTTGGACCCCACGCGAAGTTAAGTCAATGCGCCGCATCTACTTATCCTATGCGCCGCATCTTACCCTCAGACAGAAACTATAAATACCCCAATGCCAGACGAATTAAGGGGGGATGGACAGTTCAACAAATTAGCTAAGTACGAGACAGAAGAACCCTAAGCCGAATTCAGACGAAGTAGCAGCACAAGACACACCTTGAACGAAGATACAAGAGCTGTAAGAAGGTCCTGCATGTATTCAATTCATTAAGTAGTTTTGTTTTATTGTATTAGTACACTTTAATTGGTCAGGATTGATGGGCTTGTGTCATTGATTTAATCATGCACTTCAACTCCCCTTAAAATTGCTTTCCCATTAATTAAAGTTTATATGTTGATGTCTTTGGTGACTTTTATTAGTGCATTGATAACCTCTGTGTCTAGCTGAGCATTGCTTGGTTCGCCATGCCATCGTCTGTAGAAAAGTAGGAAGAAAGATAAATAGGATAGTCATAAGTAATCATTAAGGGTTTACTCGCCGATAAGATTAGAGCCAACGAGAAAGGAATTAATCTCGGTGCGTTGCATCGAACTATACACTTCATATAAAACTAGCAATAAAACAAGTGACAAGCTACTTAACTATCAGGACAGGTCTTCTTATTGTCTCAAGTATTTATCTGTGTACGTGTGTACTATTCGCTGATTCGTGCTTATTAGTTTAGTTTATATTTAATCATAACCAAACCGTGCCAGTCTCTCAGGCTGAAACCCCCTTGCGTTAGATTAGGTTGTATAGCTAACTTAAGATATTAAAATACTGATTAGAATAACTAGATAATACGTTCCACTCTTAGTGATCGACACTCTACTTACCATTATATTCATACTGACCGGGTACACTGCTCGTTAAAGTGTGTGTGTTATTGCTAAGTCGGCTAAATATAAATTTAAAACTTGAATACTGCTAAAACCACAACGACATACCATGGGTATAAATTAGAGCACTACGCACACGCGCATCAAGTTTTTGGCGCCGTTGCCGGGGAGTGAATTGTTATTATCTGTTAATTTGATTAGTATTTTAATTAGGTTTTTCTTTTTAATTTTTATTCTAACCGCTAACTCTGTTGTGTATTAGGTTAAATTGCATTCATTGTACTATTTGCATATTTTCTGTTTTGTGTGTTTTTATTTTCTTTAATTTGTGTTTCTTTTTTGTTTGTTTTTATTTTTGTTTTTATTTTCCGTATTTTCTGTGTTCTGCCATCGTTGTATTGAGCTAATTTAAACAATACGGCGCATCTATTTTCATAGATACGGCGTATTGCGTTTACTTTTTATAAAATACAACGCATTTAATAAATTCGATACGACGCATCTTTCCCCAAGATAAGGCGTATCTGTTTTCAATAAAAAAAAAATTTCTAAGCGATAACGCCATACGACGCATCTGCTTTAGCAGATACGGCGTATCTATTAATTTAATTAAAAACAGTTTTCGAATTATTAAACAGATACGACGCATCGATCTCTGTCGATACAGCGCATCTTTACTGATAATCAAAAATCCTATATTTTGAAACGTAACGAAGTAACGGCGTATTAGTTTTTGCTGATACAGCGCATTAAAATTTTTCTAAGTATAACTAATTTTTGATTATTTAAACATACGGCGCATTTGATTTATCGAGCGCGGCGTATTGCTTTTCTGAATAAAAGTCTGATTTATTTTTAACGTATTAAGATACGGCGTATCCCATTTATAGTATACGGCGCATCAACATCAGATATCAGCAGCTTTTATTATACTTTGATTGTTTCACTCTTCTTTTGCACGAGTAAGTTTTATTTCAGGAAGATGGACGATCCGGATATTACGATGGAAGAATACTTGTTACTGGAAATGGTTAAGTCAAAGAAAGAAAGAAATAGGTTGCCGTTTCAACACGCTTGGTGTATGTCAAATGATGATGAAGAAGATTCATATACCGTGAAACCAATTCCGGCAATTGTTCTTGATAGTACTTTTTCTCCGGAGATTGCACAAGATGATGTGTATACGGAACCCTACGTTGAAGAATATTCTGCAATCGTATTACCACCATTAGACAATCCAACGGATGAAGATGAAAAGTATTCTAATTTTGATTTCGAACCATTTGACGCCATTGTTTATGATGACATACCTCAACCAGATTTTGACCCAACGAGGAATTTTGAAGAAACCTGGGATTACTTATTCAAGGATGAAATTCGGGACGATGCTGAAATTGCACGACCACTAGTTGAAGATGGAGATTCACAAGATGAATTGGAGTCACTTACAACACAAAGTGGTACAAATTTATTTAATATTATTAATCCCGTTACTAATAATCTAGCTAATTTTCCTAAACAGGTTGCAATACAAAAGAATGATGAGGTCGAATTTATTACACTACCTATTGAAGCACATGAAGCACCTGTGATCAACCCGTTTTTGGTGGAGCTAGAGGAACAGTTTGGTGATGAGCTCTTAAACATTACCATGATTGATGAAGATGATGATTTCGATCCTATGAAGTATATAGAGGAACTCGAACTTTTACTTGCTAAAGACCCTTTCTCATCTTCTGCGGAAGTCAAGGGACGCCTTACTACCAAAGAGACTAACCAAGAAGAAAGGAGACTTATTTTTCCTCAACATACTACTCTTTCAGATGAAGTGGTCAAGTCATCCAATTTATCAACCAAACCGGGTAAGAATAGGGAAGATGTAAATATATTGCCAAGGTATGATCTTTATGTATTTCTTCCATCTTTAATAGCAAATTTACACTCTTTTCGTGTTTATTGCTACTATCACCCGCACTTGATCCCAAGTGAGGGGAACAACACCCTATTACACAGTAAATAAGGGTGGAGTCAGGCTCGTGACTCGAACAAAAACAAGCGCTTCGTGGGAGGCAACCCATGCTTATCTTTTATTTTATTTTCTGATTTTGTATTGAGTCTGTCAGGCCCGCTGAAGATACGGCACATCTCAACCCTGAGATGCGACGCATCTCCTGCACTGGTCATATCTTACTTTATTTTCTGCATTTTTATTTTTGACTTTAAAAATTTTTATCTGTTTATTTTAATGCGGCGCATCCCTGGTTAAGGATGCGACGCATCTTCTATTCTGATTCGTATTTATTTCAGGCTCTATACGGCGCATCTTCTTCCATAAGATACGGCGTATCGACTGACCTGATGATTTTCAGTTTAATTTTTATGTTTTATTTTTACTAACTACTAATGTATTATGCAAGTTTGAACCTTCTTAACTTAGGTGTGTTAAAGTCTTGATGGTATTATAGATTCCTGTATTTCCTGTGGATACATCAATTATGAAGCTTAAACGTTCTCATCCACAAGGAAGTTGATTTTTGCTCTTACACAAATAATGGAGGATCATACCGAGCAAATCTCAGGGGAGTTTTTCTGTTCTAATTCTTTTATTTTCCAGTTTTTAATCTTTTATACAAACAACGAGGACGTTGTTTAACTTATTGATGTTCTTTTGATTGCTTATTGATGTTATTTTGCTAGTAGTGAATGCTTAATCTTCTTTTATCCTCAAAAATCCTTAAAATACCAAAAAAATAGCTTTTTAGTCATAGCTTATTAAGAGTGCTTATTTTCAGTTTACTTTTGCTTTTTAGTCATTATTATAGCTTATTAAATAGTTTTCTTTCAAATCCTAAGCTTAAATGAGCTTTATCCTTTGAAAATTCCAAAACAGCCTTGTTAAAGGGGTGTTTGGCACTAACCTTTATTTTGACTTTTAGATTAAGTTTCTGAGTTTGACCACTTGAGATGTTTTAGTTAAGCTATAATTGAGTGATATTAGTTAAAATTAAGAAGTTTTAGTCTGCTTTTAATGGTTTTGCTTGTGTAAGTTGATTGTCCAAGTTCTTGAATTCTTAACTGCTACTTTTAGCTTTTTGTTGTTAGATCTTGATTTAGTACTTGTATTTGTGGTTTTTATGTTCAATCAAGTATTATAAGTTGGTTTCTAAGAGTAGATTGCATTACAAGTAGTTTTGAGGTAGATTTGGTCAAATTTGGTTAGTAGCCCACATTAGAACCTAAAAACAGTCTGCACTAAATTCGTCTCAACCAGCCTGTGTTTTTGAATTTTCATAAGTTCATTATAAGCTCATTTGATCTAAAAATTGGTACAATTACTCTTTGGTTTCTAATATACTTGATTCACATTTTTCTGATTTTTTATATTAGCTTTTAGGCAGCTTTTTCATAGCTGCAAGTAGGCCCCTTAGGCTGTTTGGTTGTGATGTTCAGTTTTTAGCTTTTTGAAATTTTAGTGCTTAATCTGGTTATTAATTAGTTATTTGTGTTTTGATTAGATTAGTGAATTTAGTTTTTGGTGCTTAAGAGCTCATTGAGTTTAGAATAGCTTATGTGAACTTATTTGCTTTAACAGTTAAGCATTTTTTTTTATTTACATGTCTTTTTCAAAACTGTTAAGCTAATAAGCTTATTCTGGCTTATTCATTGCAAATTAAAAAAGTTGGTTTTACAAAAGTTCTTTACTTTCAGCTTATAAAAACGTTTCAAGAGAAAATTTTCAAAAAATAAAATAAAAACGGAATTGGGGAAGTCAAGGGTCGAACCCCTGACCTCAACCCAACTCAACCTTTATAACAACACCGTACACCACACCATAACCAGTAGTGACCTTGGGTCTTTTGCGTTATACCCTGCACCTTTAATTCTTTTAACATAGTTTTTTTTTTTTTTTTCCTTTTAAGTTTATTTCATTTTTTAGCTTATTTACAACTTATTTACATAAGCTATTACCACCATTCTATTTTTCCTAAACTTTACTTATCTTAAAGTACCTTTCACCAAATTTTCAGATTTTTCTTAAATCATTTAGTATTTTTTTTAATTTAATTAGTTAAAATGAGTTTTTAATTCATAATAAATAAAATATAAATCAAAAAATTAATTTTCTTTTTTCGAAAAATTTTCTTTTATCAAATAGGACTTAGGAAAAATAGTTTTAAGTTTCTGGGGTTAGTATTTCTCCATTCTGCCTTTTAAAGCCCGTGTTGATATAAATAATGCCTAAACACGTTATTAATATTTTTCGATATCTCTACGTTTTGATAATCACAAAATGTAAAATCATTAAACGAAAGATTATGACATAAACAAGTATTTAGTTGTAAATATCTATTTTAACAACTCAATCAGTTAAGGTATGAATAAAAAAATGCTTAATGCATTATATGATCAATGGAACATTTTCTTAATCACTTGATTTTTTTATAAAATGACACAAACATTTTATATCTTTTAGAAAATCATTTTTGGTATTAATTAAAAATGTTTAATCCATTATAAATTTATGAATTCAAATTTTCAACCAAAAATGGCAAAAATGTTCGAGAAAAAGCTTCCCCACAAAAAGACAAAGCTGGGCAACGGATATAAGGGGTGGCCCCCTTAATTACCTAGGCGGCCCCCTTAATAATTAAGGGTATCGGCCCCCTAACTAAGGGGACCGCCCCGCTCCTCCAGCTGTCAATTTTTGCCTATAAATACTGGACTAATCCTGGACTTTTTCCTCACCTCTTGCACCCCAAAACCTTCTGTTCTAAATCTCCTCTTATATCTTTCTAAATCCTTTGATCACATAATCTTAAGCTTTTGTTTCCAAGTGATTCAAGCTTCAATCATCCAAGTGCAAAGAGAAGAATACTTCTATCAATCAAGACTAGAAGTATTACAACTTAAGTATCATCTTGTTACCTAAGTTGTTAGTTTAGTAAACTTTGTAAATCATTCATTCATTTGTGTATAAGGTGTGTATATTAGAAGAAGGTGTATAAGTAGTTGTGTTGTAAAGAAGTAGTGCAGAAGTATTGTAAAGTGGTGAAGTAGTTGTGGTGTGAAGAAGTGGTGAAGCCGTCGTAAAGAAGTCGTGAGATAGTGAAGAAGTAGAAGTCGCTAAGGAGTGAAGAAATACAAGGTGTGTAAGAAGTATAGCAAAGGTGTGAAGAAGTAGAGGCGTGAAGAAGTAGTATTAGGAAGTGAAGAAGTAGTGTATAGTTGTGAACTAGATTGTAGCTGTGAAGAAATAGTAGTGTTGTGAAGAAGAAGTAGAGTAGAAGTTGTGAAGTAGTTGTGGTGTGTAGTAGTCGTGAGTAGTCGTGAAAAATTTGTGAAGCCATAGTGAAGAAGTTGTGAAGAAGTTGTGAAGAGATTGTGAAGAAGTTGTGATTGAAGTCATGAGATTGGTTCTAGCTACGATTAGAACTCGACATTTAGCTTTGTGTCGTTAAACCGGTGTAAGCGAAAGTTTTGTAAGGTTTTCTCCGCCATAAGGGAGCTTGTTGAAGTAGTGAAGAAAACTCTCGAGCTAGGTGCTCGGGGAGTGGAGTAGGGCAAGGAAGGTGTCCTTGTAGCCGAACCACTATAAATCTCTCGTGTCTCGGTTTGTTCTTTCCATCTCTTACTTACTTCTTTATTTATATCCTTATTACTTTTATACACATAGGCATATATAATTGTTAGTATTATTTAGAAGTTGATTTCACATAAAGATCAATTTAAAACTCCATTCATAAAAACAAAACTTTTATAACTAATCTAAAAGGATACACATATAATTAATAATTTTATTCAAGTATTATTTTTCACATAAACTCAAATCTAAGATTTTGAAAGTAAATAAAGTTTTCAAAATGAAACTAAAAAGACGTAAAACTATTCAACCCCCCCTTCTAGTTTTCCACAGCTCGAGATAATCCCGAGCGTGTGCGTTTTTAGGTTTCCTTTACGTTTTTAGTTATGTATGTTTTAGATAATTGTTTTCCTTGCTTAATTTGTTGTTTTTAGTTTATGTTTGCTTATTTTAGCTTAATAATCCAAAATCTCTATATTTTCACTATTCACGACACGTTTCACGACTCGATATCATAAAATTCCATTCACACCTTCTTTTGGAACAAACACGACCCGGGAAATACATACTTCACTTGTGTTTCTATGGTATACTATAATTGAATCAATCAATTTTTGGCGCTGCTGCCGGGGAAGGTTTGAAGTGAGTTTTTGATTCCCGTTCGACAATTCGTGTTTTGAAAACCCTTCCTCGTGAAGTTATCATTTTTCTCTTGTAAATATTTTCTTATTATTTCTATAAAAACCCAAAAATATTTTCCTTTTTAAATTTTGTTTTTCTCTTAAATTTTGTTTTTCTTCTATCTTAGTTTGTTTTTCCATTTTAAAAATCCAAAAATATTCTTCTTATTCCTCTTATTCGTTTAATTCTTTATCTCTCACCCTCTATCCGTTTACTTCTTCTTTATGTCTTCATCTTACCATCATGGTTGTGAATGGTGTGGGGGTCCTCCAAATGGTGGAAATTGCCCCGGTTATAGCATTGTAAATTCGGGAAACGGGTTTGTCTATGACCAAAACCCCTACAATAAAACAACCAATTTTTTTAACCAACCCCCACACCATGAGATGGAGACATATTCTTGTGAATATTGTGGAGGTCCTCACCAAGGTTTTAATTGTCAAGCAGGGAACATGCTTGTCTATGAGCAAGTTCCATGTAATAATCAAAACTTTGGTTATGACCATTATCCATATAATTTACCGAATCAGTCACAGCAAACATATTGTTGTGAGTACTGTGGAGGTCCTCACTATAGCTCCAGTTGTCAAACGAGGAGCCCGCTTGTCTATGAGCACGTCCCTTGTAACAATTATGACTTTTCTTATCTTGACCAACCTCCACAATACCAAATGATTCAAACACCACCTCAGCCACTTCCTCAAGAACTTCTCCATGATTTTCTAGATTTAATAAAAGATCTTAAGGATTTGGTTATTAAACGTGCCCAAGAAGATCCTCATCAAAAAACTTATGGAGAACTTCTAGCTGAAGAACAAGCAGCTAGAGTAAGTTCCCAATATTGTAAAACTTTCGTTTACGAAGATGATGATGAGGATTCTATCCAAATGCGGGAATATTATAAGAATTCGTCAGCTGCAATCACACCCGTCTTACCGACTATGGACCCAGAGGACTCTCTCATAATGGGGGACGAGCATCTTAGCACTATTCTGGAAACGGAATCGGACAAAGAAATAAAGTCTAGTGTTGAGGACCTTGTCCCAATCCAAAGTGAGTCCGAGGGTATTTTTGACAAAATGTGTGATTTGCCTCCTCTTGATGCTTCCGAAACATTCAAAACGACTATCACCAATCCTCTGTTTGATTTCGGATCTGAATTTACTTTAATTTCAGATAATCCGATCTTTGATATTCAGATGGAGGAGAGTGATGAGTCCGTAACGGAACCCGAGCTCACAGATTTACATCATATGATTGATTCTCTTCACGAGGAGTTCTATGGTGAACTCACTCATATCATACCTCCGCTGGAGTATGATTACTTTGATTTTAAGGAAGATCATGACCCGGGGGGAGATGTACTCTATCGTGAGAGTTTGCTTATCGATGGCATCACCCCGACCCTCCCTCCCGAGGTTTTTGTTAATGAACCAAAGAGCTTTAATGATGAAATTCAAAATAAGAAAAATGGTAATTCTAATTTTGAGGATGAAGAATGGATTCTCATTGTGATAAAGATCTTTCTCCCTTTCTTCACCTATCCGGTGACATCTCCTTTCTTTCATTCCTTTGTGAGTGAAGACACCATCTTTGACCCCGGCATCTCTCATTCTTTTAAGCCGTGGGCATCTCATCGGAGTGGAACTTTCAAGGACTTCAATGTTTCTCCAAACATCTTGAATGAAAGTCCGATGGAGATTTCCCTTTCCACATTCTCCCCCAAGAACAATTAAATTCAGGGCGAGTCAAGCTATACGACTCGATAAAAAACAAGCACTTCGTGGGAGGTACCCCATGCTTATCCTTCTATCTTCTTTCTATTTTCTTTCTAATAAGTGTGACGTGAGGAGGTCTACCTCTTCCTTTTCTTGTGTTTTGTGGTTGTTTGTGCTGTTTCCAGGATTTGCCCGAATTATGAAGACTCTCGTGCTCGTGGTTTTGTCTTTCTCCACTCGAGTTTCATCATTCATCCAATATCCTTAATCTTATCGTCTAACGTTTATCTTTTGGTATAATTAATAAACGACCTTAGATTTATGTAGGAGAACCCTTACCTTTAAGACATTGGGGACAATGTCTCGTTTTAGTCTGGGGGGTCATCTTTCGATTTGATTTTTGCCTTACATTTTTTGTCGTTTACTCTCGCAACTCCCTTTTTCCTCCAAAATGAATGAGAAAAAATTGAAAAAATGAGAAAATTTAAAAATTTTTGCAAAAATATCATAAGTGTTTTGACACATTGTTGACTTTCAGCTGGTGAGGGTAGGAATAAAATTTTGACTTGATCGAGCGTGTTGAGCTCTAGCTTGTCCCCTTAACCTTTTTAATTGAAAGTTGTGCTAGTCTTTTATACCAGAAGCTATAAAACGCGAATTCTTTTAAGAATTTGCAAGTTTCCATAATTGACTTTAAATATGCGCATCTTGATTTTATTTGACTAAGCATTCGCGGATCTTTTTATTAAAGATTTTAAATTTGCGATGAACGAGAAATGATAGAGTTAATTATAAGTTCTGATGCTAAGCTAGGATTAGTTGGTTATCTTAAAGGCTCATCAGTGTAAATTATAGTTTTTCCTCCCAGAAGTTAAATTAGTGTGTTTTCAAACTTTTGAACTTAGAAATCGTTTTATTATAAACTTTTATACAACTTTGATATAGAGTACGAGTTCAACTTTTTATTTAAATTTTTGAACAAGCATACTTTCTTAAAATTGGAATAATATTGCAAAAGAAATGGAGTAAAATCACAAGTATGATGCAAGTATATATATATGTGTAAAAAAATAAAAAAAAAAAATGATGAAAAAAAAATGAAAAATATGTGTTGCATGAATCAAAATGTTGCTTATGAATAAATGTATGAAACTTGTTTTTTCTTAAATTTAAAGCGGGAGTTGAACTAGTATTCGTCAATTTTGTGTTAAAGTTTAACGGGAATTTGGTAGATTGTTGATTTCAAAGACCCCGAAAGCTCTGATACTATTCTCGAGGGTATAAAAACCTAGCCTCCTAAGCTTTGCTAAAAGGACAAGCTGAGAAGAAAGTCGCTACATGGAGTGATATCACCTTTGAGTCTATAATCTCCAAATGATCATCGGTTGTTGCCTGTTTAAGTATTTAATATTAACTTAGCGGGAATCTTAGAAATCTTTGAAATCAAAATCCCGCTGATTCCGGTACTATTCTTTGTGGGGTGTCAAAAGCCTGGTCACCTAAAACCAACTGGTTTGGGATGTGCCGAGAAGAAAGCCGCTACGTGGTAAAGGCCCTTTTTGATCTTTAGATTTCAAGATTCCCGGTGAATTAATATTTGACTTAAATAAATAACAACCATAATAATTTCGATTTCGGTGATCAAACTTTTGGAAATGAGCACACTTACCGAAATTATAGAATAATTGGGGAGTGAAAAGTTTACAAGTTACATTCATGAGTAGCGTTAGCATCTTAACTTGTATTTAACAATGATCTCGTTTTTAAGCTTGGTTTGAGGACTCGTGAAAAATCAAGGACGATGAATTTTATCCGTATGGTCACTTCTTTATGAGTTGTGTTTCTTACTCCGTGATCCTAAAAGTTATTGTGAAATAATGAAAGTTAACATACCGTCACATGAAAAAAGAGAAAAATACAAAAATATTATAAGTATGAATAAATTGGAAAAACGGGGCATTTTTAGAACTTTTGATTTCTTAATCTCTTTTGAATATTTTGCTACTTTTCAAAGTTAGTAAAAAGAGGTTGGAAATTTTTGGTTTTGAAAATGTGAGTTGATGACATTGCGTGAGGACACGGTAATACCTTAGTCTGGGGGATTTTGGTATGAGTTAAATTACACATACCTTTTACCTAATAAAATGGACAAATTAGACCAAAAACTAACCAAATATGCCAAATATATTGTGTTTTTGTGTTTGTGAATGTGCAGGTAATGGATATCATGAAAAAGGACAAAATAAAGTAAAAAACTGGCAAAACCAAGCACGAGAAATAGAAAAGAGCATATAAAGCCGAAGCCGGGGAAGAAATTTCAAGCTTGGATCATATCTATGCTCAAATTGTCAGAATCTACCTTTAAAAATAATCAATTGTCACAAATAACCCTTGGAATAATTTTACAGATTTGGTCCTTGAACTTTGAGAAATGGCAGACTTAATCCCTCAAAGATAAATCCATTTAAAACGTTAAATCCTAAAATCACTAAATCCTAAACCTATACTAATTGTACCAAATTCGGACTAATAAATAAACCAGCCCAACACATTTAACACCAAGCCCAATCACCCGCCCACTCAAGCCTACACCCGGATCCTGATCAAACACGAAGTCAACCATATTAATTAACCCAGTCAAACACCCCCAACCCGTCATTTTTACACTTTGTTACTATTCACCGTCTCCCACAAGTTACCCTGCTCCAAGACAAACTCCAGCTCACCCCCCCCCCATGCTCTAAGACAACAAAACCTCACATGTCTCCCCTCCACCGTGGCAATCCAAGGCACAAAAATCCATCCAACGGCTGTGATGATTAGGATTGGGCTCCAAGCCAATCCAATGGCTCTCAACCAAGCAGAAGAAGCACAAAGCAGCATGTAAACCCTAATGGCACCTCCTGAGCTTAACTATAAATAGAGGATCACCCCTCACTAACAAGTTGTCCAATTTTTCATGTTTTAGAAGAATTTAGGCCAATTTACTTATTGCTGTTTACTTTCCGTCATTAGGTTGAAACTTGTAATTTCATTTTTCAGTATTGTAATTCTTATCTTTTATTAATGCAATTAAGTTTTTCTTTTAATTTCCTTTGTCTCAAACACCTTAAAATATTCCATTACTATTAGAAATCTATTTTTAAGTTTTCATTACTGTCCCTGTAAGCTCATATAAGCTTGTTATAGCTTTCATAAAAGTTAATTTCGTTTAATTTAGTCTTAATTTCAAAAAATCAAAAAAGGCAACAAAAGTCAACAAAATGGTCAAATAAGCAATTGTGGATGATAAGCCAGACTTGGAAGGGCTTATTGCTGTCACTTGCTTCTCTTTTGACAAGCTAGAGTATGTAGAGTAGCTCTGCGAGCATATTTTTCCTTTGTTGTGCTAAGGCTTTTGTAAGTTGCTTTAATTTTCCAAGTTTTTATATGCATTAGCTTATTTCTGTTCAATTAAGTGTTTATTTGCTTGATTTGTGATTATTTGTTCTTTTGATTGCTTATTGATGTTATTTTGCTAGTAGTGTCTGCTTAATCTTCTTTTGTCCTCATAAAACCTCAAAATACCAAAAAAATAGCTTTTTAGTCATAGCTTATTAAGAGTGCTTATTTTCAGTTTACTTTTTCTTTTTAGTCATTATTATAGCTTATTAAATAGTTTTCTTTCAAATCCTAAGCTTAAATGAGCTTTATCCTGTGAAAATTCCAAAACAACCTTGTTAAAGGGGTGTTTGTCACTAACCTTTATTTTGACTTTTCGATTAAGTTTCTGAGTTTGACCACTTGAGATGTTTTAGTTAAGCTATAATTGAGTGATATTAGTTAAAATTAAGAAGTTTTAGTCTGCTTTTAATGGTTTTGCTAGTGTAAGTTGATTGTCCAAGTTCTTGAATTCTTAACTGCTACTTTTAGCTTTTTGTTGTTAGATCTGGATTTAGTACTTGTATTTGTAATTTTTATGTTCACTCAAGTATTATAAGTTGGTTCCTAAGAGTAGATTGCATTACAAGTAGTTTTGAGGTAGATTTGGTCAAATTTGGTTAGTAGCCCACATCAGAACCTAGAAACAGTCTACACTAAATTCGTAACAACCAGCCTGTGTTTTTGAATTTTCATAAGTTCATTATAAGCTCAATTGATCTAAAAACTGGTACAATTACTCTTTGGTTGCTAATATACTTGATTTATATTTTTCTGATTTTTTATATTAGATTTTAGGCAGCTTTTTCATAGCTGCAAGTAGGCCCTTTAGGCTGTTTGGTTGTGATGTTCAGTTTTTAGCTTTTTGAAATTTTAGTTCTTAATCTTCTTATTAGTTAGCTTATTTGTGTTTAGATTAGATTCGTGAATTTAGTTTTTGGTGCTTAAGAGCTTATTGAGTTTAGAATAGCTTATGTGAACTTATTTGCTTTAACAGTTAAGCATTTTTTTTATTTACAACTCCTTTTCAAAACTGTTAAGCTAATAAGCTTATTCTGGCTTATTCATTTCAAATTAAAAAAGTTGGTTTTACAAAAGTTCTTTACTTTCAGCTTATAAAAACGTTTCAAAAGAAAATTTTCAAAAAATAAAATAAAAAGGGAATTGGGGAAGTCAAGGGTCGAACCCCTGACCTCAACCCAACTCAACCTTTATAACAACACCACACACCACAACATAACCAGAAGTGCCCTTGGGTCTTTTGCGTTATACCCTACACCTTTAATTCTTTTAACATAGTTTTTTTCCTTTTAAGCTTAGTTCATTTTTTAGCTTATTTACAACTTATTTACATAAGCTGTTACCACCATTCTATTTTTCCTAGACTTTACTTATCTTAAAGTACCTTTCACCAAATTTTCAGATTTTTCTTAAACCATTTAGTATTTTTTATAATTTAATTAGCTAAAATTAGTTTTTAATTCATAATAAATTAAATATAACTTAAAAAATTAATTTTCTTTTTTCTAAAATTTTCTTTTATCAAATAGGACTTAGGAAAAATAGTTTTAAGTTTCTAGGGTTAGTATTTCTCCATTTTTCCTTTTAAAGCTCGGGATTAGCCTGAGCGTGCGCTTTTTTAGGTTTCCTTTACGTTTTTAGTTACGTGTGTTTTAGATAATTGTTTTCCTTGCTAAATTAGTTTTTTTTTAGTTTATGTTTGCTTATTTTAGCTTAATAATCCAAAATCTCCATATTTTCACTATTCACGACACGTTTCACGACTCGATATCACAAAATTCCATTCACACCTTCTTTTGGAACAAACACGACCCGGGAAATACATACTGCACTTGTTAAGCAACACTCTAAACACGGTGTTGTGAAAGTTGATATGAAATAATCTTGTTAAGAAACACTCTAAACACGGTGTTGTGAAATATGCAGGTACGGAGGCGTAAAGTGGTATGGTGTAAAGTGGTCCATTTTGAAAGCATAGTTATAGTCTAATGTTTAAAATACACTTGGTTCTCTATAACCATGTCTCTAATGCCAATCTGTAACACCACCTAAATTTCAAGTTAACAGGGGAAGTCTTAATCGGGGTATTACTGGAAGGATCATAGTTATAATCATAGAAAACGACTCGAAAGAGGCGTTTTGAAAGTTATTATCATTCATTTAATAATTCAAGTATAAAAGGAGTCAAATGTTAAATACTCCACAAAAGATATGATAGTTTGAAATGAATGATAAGGTTTATTTGACACCACAAACAATCAGTTTATTTGCCCACTCCGTGCCATGAATGATCCGTTAATTACCTAAGATAAACATGCTAAAAGTCAACAAAATTGTTGAGTGAATTCATAGTGTTTGTAATTGTAATCAATTTGAACACCAGTTTATAATTGCATAGAAATACAATTATTTTGAAATAATAATATTGCAGTTCGATATATTGCCCTAAGCCTCATGACACTCAAACCATAACAGTACCGCCGAAACGGTATGAACAACCCAAATTATTGGTGTGAGTGATGGCTCTCAATAGGACATTGCCGTCTACCTATTTCCTTCAAATAAAGTGCATTTGACTAATCCAGCTAGCAACTAAGACCATCTTCTGGATAGTTCAAATAGGCAGTCAGCTTCCAACAAATCTGTTCATTATATTCGCGTCCACTCGCAAGTGGTTAATGGCTCATGATAGGAGGGACTTGTAATAATGGAAATAGTAGTGGTAACTTAGGCAATATCAATCAGGTATAGCATACATAAAATATTTGTGTTCTGTTTTGTAGCATGTATCTCCCCACGTATTTGAAAGTATGTAAAAGATAAAAGTGGGAATAAGAGCTCACCTTGAATGTAGTGGCAAAGACAATCTGAAATCAAATGTATTATGAGAATGGCTCCAACACACGACCTGAATAATAGGGAAGTCTGAGAATACGATAGTTTTGGCTTGGTTTAATACGAATAATGATTGTGGAAATTAGTATCGGATAACGAATTGGTTTGTGATGAGAATGGATGATATTCTTAAAATGCTTAAAGTTCAAAAATAATATTATATATAATATTATCTTGTTTTTATGTTATTTGAATCCGTAAATATCATTTCCTCGAATGTTGAGGAAAGATACGTTTATTCGTTAGAATTCTCGTTATATAAATATATATAAACGTATCGTAATTTGAACATATCGTACGAAATGTATAAATGCCCTTCATGAATGAAAATGTATAAAACATAGTATGGAAATATATATAAAATAAAGTTACTGAATGGTCCCTGAACTTATATGAAATTTACACTTTTAACCCTAATGCTGAAACTTTTGCACCGTTAGTCCTTAGTTAGAAAATATTTGCACTTTTATTCCAAAATGTTCCAATATGACATTTTATGGCTTCTGGTTACTGTTTTATCGTTTTCTACCCATAAGTTATAAAAATAGCAGTTTGACAATAGTTATTGTGAAAGTTACAATTTACACCCGATTTGTAATATATTTTGCATTTTAAGTCCAAAAATCACAAAAATTATAGATTAAGCTTTCCGAGAGTTCCTTAAGCCTCAAACAGCTTATTTAAGTTGCGAAACTGCTTATTACTTAAAAAGGGCTTATTATGAGCTTAATGGGCCTTAACGAATCAAAACAGGCCCGTTAAGGAAATTTGATCCAATGGGTTTTAAAATCATTTGGGCTTTGTTTTGGGCTTATTTTATAGTCTTATTAAGATCACCAAACTGCTTATTTGGACTGCTTATCCATATAGCTTATTTTGAGCTTATTGGGCTTTAAAGCCCACTCATATATATATTTAGATTTAAAACTATTTTCGATAGCGATACACTTTTATGTTAGAAAAGGTCTTTTAAGAGCTTATCAAGTGAGCTTATTTTTACAGCTTATTAGTTAGGATTATAGAGAATTAGATTGAGCAATTTATTCGATAGGTCATTTGTATAAAATGGATTTTATGGGACGATTTCTAGTCGACAAAACAATATGGTCCAAATGATAGAAATGGCATATGAAACGTTCGATATGCAATACACGTTTAAAATGAGCCTCGTTAAGCATTAATATGAAGAAATATGATACGAATGAATGTTTTATTTAATTTCTAGCCATCCTTTGAGTTAGGAGGTCATATGCATTCGAAAAATAAATATCAAGAAATCGTAAAAAGAAATAGAAAGCTAGAAATGAAACCGAAAGGAAATATATACGATGCATGAACTAAGGAAATCATAAGAATGTATAGGAAATGAGTTCGAAGGCTTACTGCACCAAAATTGTGGTGAGAAACATGTTAAGATGAACTAGAATTCGAATGATCTGCACGTAACACGTTTGAATGATCACCAAGGAATCGGGATCACTAGTTTATGACTTGGAAAATGATTTGAATGGCTAGAACTTAACCCTTGCTCTTGAATGGTCTCGGCAAGAGAGTATACTTAGGAGAATTGTGTGTGTTAAATGTTTCATATGTGAATGAGAGTGTGAATGTATATCCGTGTATATTTATATGCATGTATAGGAGTGTATATTGTATTTTAATACATACAAGTTGGCTTGATTAGATGTAGCAAGGCTTAAATAAGGATTTGGGAGAATCCTCCTAGCTAGCACTCGAGTATTATGATATTTAGAGAGGTGTTTATGTGATTGATTTGGCTTATATATAACAATCCGCTCTTTTACAGGTTAATACAATTTAATAAACTCAAACTATTTATTTTGACATTTACTTGAGAACGATTTACGTGTAATTTTTTTGTTAAATAAACGTAAAACTATGAATAACCCTCATGTGCACTACGAATTTAGACTAAATTTAGTCTACATCATTACGGTACCATGCCACTACTCCAGTTCATAATTTAATTGCTAGGGCAGTTGCATCTTAATTTACTCGCAAGTATTAATTTAATAAAAGCCTTTCACAATTTAAATGAACAATATACCCGACACTCCTAACAATTATTTTTAATACATTCTCGCAATCCCTAAATTAATACAAAACTGCCAAAAAAATTATTTTCTTACACTTTTATAATTCTTTTACTAAGCCTACTTAATTATACGTATTCAACGTTAACTACAAAAACAATATCCAATACCTATTTTTAATACCCGATACATTCAATAAATACATTGTATATAAGATTAACACAAATTCTTATTTTTTTTAACTGTTGCCGCCCCCTTAATAATAACGACACACATTGAAAGTTTTCTTAACCAAGTGTACCAAAATTGAAATATTGAGACATTAGACACAAAAATAAATATAAAAATGTATATGCTTGACTAAACTGTGTCCCTCATTTCCCTTGATTCTCGGCCAACAAAATAGCAAGTAGCCCACATTTTTTTCCTACTAGCCTATGTCCATACTTTGACTACACTTTGAATTTTTTTACTATAAAAGGAGGACTACTTGCCTTTCCTCTCTACACTTGCAAGAACTAAAGAAGAATCTTACTCATTCACTTAAGCATTCGACTGAGGTGGGAAGCAAGGAGAAGTAAATAGTATTGGCTAGTTTAGTACTCATTTGAGCTTTATAATCAAGAAATTAAAGGTATATTGGGAGCTATATTAAGAGTGTTTTTACATTTTGGGTCTTGTGTTCTTTACCTCTCTTCATTCACCACTGTAAGGTTCCATATCCATTTAAGCTTGTGTTCTTTTTAGTTACTAAGTACCAATATAGTGATACTTGTTGTCCACACTCCCATCAACAAACAAATGAGCTAAACAAAAATATTTACTCTTTTTCTTTCAAAATTAGTAAACATACACTTACATACATATGTTAGGGTGTGTCACGATTACTCTTGAAATTTTATGATATCGTTTACTATTTTAAAAACTGACACAAGATTTACTACCCATTTCCAGTTACGGACTTTAATAAAGAAAATAAAGTAGATCGATACCTCGCGAGTAAAAACACCCAACATGAAACTTGTAGAGGGCACTCTAAGTTAAACCTAGGGACTTGGAACGAACCGTAACGAAAAATAATGAATGAGATACAAACCCGTTAAGTTATACATTTTCTGTCCCAAAATTTATGTATAGCAGTGTAACCTCTCGTAATTTTTCCCTATGAATAGTGAATGCTAATAAATGATTAACGAATCATTACCTTATTTAATAACCATTTCTACTGGTAACAAATTTTTTTTTTTGTTATTCATGCTATACTAGTTTTAATCACAACGATACTTGTGATTACCATTTACCTAGAAACGATGCTTACACACGAACCTTGATAGTCTAAAATCGTGAAATTATCTAAAACCATTAACGTTTAATACTTAACGTCTACACGTTTAGTCAATTAACCAAACGTGATCAAATACATTCCCGAGCTCACGAAAAATTTCACAAATAGTCAGTAACTATATTGGGCCTCGACCAAATACCCTAATGGACTATTAAACCCATTGGGCCTCGACCCAATATTTCTACAAACCAAACACACCAAACGGATCTTATTATTTTCATTCTTTCTTTCATTGGGCTAGCCCACCGAACGAGCCCAATCACAAAACCAAAGCCCAAAGATTTCATATATACATTTCAATTTGGCTGCTCAAGTGACGAACACTTTGGCGATTATACGAGCAATCTAGATTAACAACCATATAAATATTTTACACGACTCAATTCTCAACCCAACTGAGAATCGAGTGAAGCAAACCACGCATGATAAATCGACCATTTTCTAAGCTAAAATCCATCCAAGCTTAGCTACTAACCACGAGTTGATAAATTGTTCAACTTAACTAAAAATCACACTTTGCCTAGTGAATCTCTTCGTTCGATCAACAAACAACTCCACTCGAGCCACAAACGACTTTTGGTACGTTTTCTATATTACTTCGACTTTTAAGTGAACCACATTTGGCCTTGGTCACATTGCTATTTTGCTTGATCTCTGGGGATACACTACCGAACTAAACAATTCTCTTAAACTTGTTTTGTTTTCTTCCCCTTGTTTCCTTATGCCGACTAACACCAACAAATAGCAACCATCATTTTACTCACTGGCACACTTAATATGTGACTATTCGATGACAATCTTACACTCTCATCATTCTTCATCATTTTATTTACTAAGACAGTCAATGCTTTGCCCTTAAATAACCTCAAAACCGATCGGCATTCAATCACCCACAAAAAAATCCAACACAAAATATCTCTAAGTTTTTTCAGTTCATAAGCTCGCCTAGCTTAGCCTAAAATTCGAAGCATTCGAATCAATCCAAGGGCTATATCAAACTCGTTCCTATATCTTTGGAAGGTTAAGAATCGAGCTACACCATCCTCTTGGCCTAACTTAGTTCGACTTGGTGATTACGCCCCACCTTTTGAGGTGAAGTAAGCCATTTCCTTATTTTTCAAATTCTTACGTTGAGTTACATTTGCATGTCACGATTCATTTTGCTTCAATATTTCATAAACTATATTAACAACATATATATTTTATTCGACATACCATATCCTTGTCATGCTATTATCAAGAACAAAAATCATTCGAATGATATACAATCGTATAAACCATAAAAACCACACGTACTAAGTCACATTGTCACTTTCGAAAAGTAACAAAACACTTAGAATATTTTCAAGGTTTTAAAACTGTTTCAAACAAGCTAAGTCGCGTTAGCTTTGGTCTCGTATTTTCTTAACTCGACATACATCCCATATATTTTATAACTCGACGTGATAGTCGAACTACCAAACTATCGAGCCATGTATTTCACTCGACCTAGAAAACTTACCTCGAACCATATTTAAACTCAAAGTAATCGATCGAGTAACAACTTTCACAAAACACTAAAAATAAGCGATGGGCTTATAAGCCCACTAAGCCACTTTTAAGCTTATCGTATAAGCTGAGTAAATAAGCTCACTTGTGATATTTTTATAACCTTTAAACAAACCCGTAACCAAGCACAAACCCTCACTAAACCCATTGGATCGCAAAACCATTATGGGCCACAACTTCGGCTTGTTAAAAGCCCATAAGCTGAAAATAAGCCCTCGACAAAAATAAGCATTTTATATAAGCTACAAAAACTGTTTTAAACTTATTTATGAACTAAAAATAGTAAACTTTGATTTTTATAAATTTTGGACTTATTTTGCAAAGAGTTGCTAACCGAAGGACTAAAACTGCCAAATTTGGAAACTTACGGTAAAAACTGTCATTTTGATAATCTTGTGATGAAAACTGTAAAATTCAGGAACTTTTGAGTATAAAATGTAAATATTAAAGGTTTTGGACCTAAAATGTAATAAAAACTTAACCAAGGACTAACGGTGCAAAGATTATGCCGTTAGGGTCAAAAGTGTAACTTTGTGAAACCTAAAGGTTATCTCAGAAATAACTAATTATAAGTTTATAAAATTATTTTATAAACTCGTCACTCGACATTAACGACACATTTTTCACTATAATTATATATATTTATAACTTATAAATATATATACATATATATAACCACTTAACGAAATCATTAATGAAGAACCTAACTTATCATCAACTAACTTCGATTATAAACAACGATCTCTTTAGCAAATCTCATATACTTCAACAAACGAACACATATCTAAGAGTTATATATATATATATATATATATATATATATATATATATATATATAACTTTATATTCCTTTTATATATAACTTTATATTTTATATATAACTTTGATCATTTAAACATGCATATTTTAACGTTACAAATAAATTACCAATCGATAAAACCTTAAACGTTATGATTCGCGATAAACCAAACTTAGACTATCAAACCACTAAAACTTGCCATATACTATATAGGTCATGTGTTGAAGCCGTTTCCTTTCATCGTTTGAGTACGATACTACCACCACTACTGTACTACTAAGGTGAGTTCATAGCCCACACTTAAACTTTTAAATCTTTTGCGGGAAGATACATGTTGCAAACATGAACACAAACTTTTTGTATGCTATGACTGATGTTATTATTGCTTAAGTAGCTATTGCCAAAAGTCCCTCAATCATGAACCTTAATCACTTGCGAGTGAACATAAATAGTTGTGAATAGATCTATTTGGGACTGACAATCCCCGTTTGGGTCTGCTAGGATGAGCCACCCAGGCGCACTTTATTTGAACAAACTTATGGGTTATTGGCAAATACCCATCTCGAGGGCCTATATACTTTACATCATTTTTGATGCCTGTTAAGCGTTGCGTGTCATGAGCTTAATGCAATAACAACTTGATTTTAACTTGTTTAATTGTAATTCGATGCAATTAACACTTATACTTGTGTTCAAACTATTAAATTTAAACCTATGAATATCACTCAACTTTTGTTGACTTTTAGCATGTTATTTCAGGTAACTAAAGGCTGGAACTCAAGGCACGGAGTGGGCATTAAACCCTGCACGGGTGGTTAAATAAATGTTTATCATTCAAACCTAAATAAACATGTGAACTATGAAACATCTTTGTATTTTAAATGCTTGTATTTTAAATGATAAACTTCAAACGTCTTTCTAAAGTCGTTTTCTATGGTTATGACTAAAGATCCACTACGTAACACCCAATTAAGTCTTCCGCTGTTGCTATCCGAAATTGGGGGTGTTACAAGCAGCCCCCGTAATTGACCCAAACTGTCTAAAAAACGTGTCCTCGGTAGCGTTGGCCAATATATTTTGAGACTAGACATTATTAGCTAAAGTTAGGAAGTCGAATGAACGAAATCGGACTTATAACGAAGAAGTTACGTCCATTTGAAAATCACTAAAAGTTTACAAAAGCTGAAATTCTGCACAAAATGATGCTGAGGTCGCAAGTTCAAGCCCTGCTTTGACGCTTTAGATGGCCGAATTTTTAAAAACTCAAAGCATGAAAGTTGTAGTCCTCGCACTCTCGTTTCCAGATTGTACCTGTACTTTTCGTGAAACCTTGTAACGATAGAGATACAGCCTCTCGAAGTTGACGAAAAATACACTTTTTATAAACAATTCGGCAACACTTTGGGCTTAATTTTAGAGCTGATTGGTAACTTTTGGGGTTGTTTTTAAGCGTTTTAGAGTCCGTATGAGGCATAGAGTCGTTAAGGAATATTGTAGTATGGTCTAAGTACTTTTCATACGAGTCGAAAGTTTCTAAAATAGTAAATATTGAAAGATATACGGACTTTTAAATTAGGACACTTGGAAATTTTTTAGTAAAACACAATCATAGTGAGTAAACTTTGCCGAAAAGTGTATTTTGAGTTACAAAACAAAAACGCAGACATAAATTGGTGATACAAAGTTTTGAGAACACATTTGTATCATTTCATTTCATTTAGCATGATACTAAGTCGAATCATTATTATCTAGGTCGCGGTTGAGGTTTCGTTGCTCATTGGACTTACTATTTTTCGGTTATAATAATTGCTTGAGGTGAGTTTCATAGCCCCACTTTTACTTGTTTTACTATTCGATTTGAAATACTTGGGGTGAGAATACGTTGCTTGTTTTTACACATGGACACTAGTGCATTAAACAGTTATTGACTGCCTAAGTTGTTGTAGTTTGCCATAAATTCCCCACAATCTTGAAACGTTAATTTCTTTGTAAGCGCGAATGTTGTGAATAGTTCTATTGGGGGTAAACTCCCCCGTCCGAGTTGGTTGCTCCAACTTGTCAAACAGACGCATTTCATTTGATTTCGTACAGGTGTTTGGCAAAGCACCTGTTTGGGGTAATAACATGAACTAACTGTTAAGGCTTCAGTGTTATGAGTTTAGTTCAACAATAATACTTTTCATGAACATATTTGGAATATATTGTCGTTGAAATCTTGTGGTCCATACATAACTTGTTATTTATTTAAACCTATAAACTCACCAGCTTTATGCTGACCCTTTTAGCATGTATTCTCAGGTGTTGATCTTTACTACCGCACAATTTATTGTTAGAGGCGCTTGGCATTGACACGGTCAAAGACTACTCTGATATATTTGGGAACACTTGTTTACTGATACGGGCCTTATTTCCACATCAAATTAAATGTTGTAAACTTATTTACTATGACAATGTAACTATTTTTCCAAATATATAAGGTAAATCCGTTCTCTTTACTTTATGTTGTGAACCAACTTAGTAGCACTCCAGCGATATCATCTTCCGCTGCGACCCATTTTTGGGGGTGTTACAGATTGGTATCAGAGCCTTGGTTATAGAGAACTGGTATATTTTTAAAACCTAGACTATAACCACTTTTTACAAAAACAAAACCCTATGACCGCCACGTACTCGCCTGCCAAGCCTGCTGCCTCACTACTGTTTGCTTGTCATAACTATGCATTACACCTTACTATTTGGTGACTTATACTGATTTGACTTCCACTATCTACTATAAGTATTTTCTGTATACTTATACATACATACCGTACTTATCACAATGTTACGCCCTTTTCCCTATGTAAAATCACTATTTGACTTCGAGTTGGGATACCCATCTTGGACTTTCAAAACAACTTTTAAAAGCTAGAGACGTATTACTAGTGTAACTAAACTAACATACACACTTGTACTCTTTGAAGGTCCTCTAAACCTTTCGTGATATCATGATTAATACAAATGGTCTCTAAAAGTTTTCACAATCATACGTGACATCATTTTACATGCCATTAAAACCCGTTATAGTCTACCAATTTCCCTGATCACCTTATTAACCATTTTTGAAGACTAGTTTGAACGCTCGTCCCATACTTTAGAACATCTACATCACCTCGTAAACCACTGCCCAGAAGTACGCCAGCTAATCATAACACGACCTCAAGCTTTCATCTTATGACATGCCACCTTAGAGCACCTACTTTTAGGAAACGTCTTTATTACGTCTCACTCTTCTTTTCTTGTTTTGAAGAAAATGCCACCAAGGAAACAAAGCATGATTGCAGCTGCTATCGATCGACTTGTTGCTCAATGAGTCACTTCACAAGTTGCTGCTGCTATGGCTGAATACGAGACCCATCGCAACAGTGGAAACGGCGGGGAAGCCAGTGGAACGGCAACCAGGGTTGAACCCGCGGCTCGTGGGTGTACTTACAAGGAATTTTCGAGTTGCTAGCCGCAGACTTTTAGTGGCACTGAAGGAGCTGTCGGCTTGGTACGATGGTTTGAGAAGTTGGAATCAGTTTTCCGCATATGTAACTGCGCGGAGGACTGTAAGGTGAAATATGCTACGGGTACATTGCTAGATGGTGCCTTATTATGGTGGAATGCTTATACTCAGTCAGTGGGAATTGATACTGCTTTCTGATGAACTCAAATAAGTACATTTTATTACTATCATTTATCCTATTAATTTGACTTGTTTTACTATATTATGTATGAGAATTGATACTTAATCGTTTACTTTTGTAATTCTCAGTTGAAAACAAGCATTTGGTGAAACTTAGCGATTATGGACTAAAATCGGAGTAAAATGATCAAGATTGGAATTGGTTGTTGGAATGAAGAGAATGAAGACCACTGTCTGACTTTGAAGAATGCGCCGCATGGATTTATCCCATGCGCCGCATATGAAACTTTGGTCAACGAAGAATAACCAACTTGTTCTGCTCCAGATGCGCCGCATCTCATTCATTACATGCGCCGCATCACTATCAATATTTCACCAGATACGATCCATGATACAAGAGGACATGCGCCGCATCCAAAGATGAAGATACGCCGCATCTTCTGGCGGTGTACGAATATTCCTGAATATTATAATCTTGGACCCCACGCGAAGTTAAGTACATGCGCCGCATCTACTCCTTAGATGCGCCGCATCTCACCCTCAGACAGAAACTATAAATACCCCAAAGACCAGACGAATTAAGAGTTCCGAAGTTTTAACCGAAGACCGAAGACCAGAAACCAAGGACGAATTCAGTCAAGGCAGCAGCACAAGACACACCCAAATCAAAGATACAAGAGCTGTAAGAAGGTGCTGCATGTGTTTAATTCATTAAGTAGTTTTGTTTTATTGTGTTAGTAAACTTTAATTCATCAAGATTGGTGGCTTGTGTAACGTGACAACGGAAAGGTTGCACTCCCTTAAAACTGCTTTCTCATTAATTAAAGTTTATATGTTGATATCATTGGTGACTTTTATTAGTGCATTGATAACCTCTGTGGCTAGCTGAGCGTTGATCGGGTCGCCATGCCTCTGCCCTCGCCTGTTTATTAGATGCCTATGTATTCTATGGTCTGTAGAAAAGTAGGAGAAAGATAAACGGGATAGTCATAAGTAATCATTAAGGGTTTACTCGCCGATAAGATTAGAACCAACGAGAAAGGACTTAATCTCGGTGCGTTGCATCGAACTATACACTTCATATAACACTAGCAATAAAACAAGTGACAAACTACTTATCATAAGGACAGCCCTCTTATTGTCTCGAGTATTTATCTGTGTACGTGTGTGCTAGTTGCTGATTCGTGCCTATTGGTTTAGTTTATTATTTAATTGCAAACAAATCGTGCCAGTCTCTCAGGCTGACCCCCCTTGCGTTAGATTAGATTGTATAGCTAACTTAATATATTAAAATACTAATTAGAATAACTAGATAATACGTTCCACTCTTAGTGATCGACACTCTACTTACCATTATATTCATACTGACCGGGTACACTGCTCGTTAAGTGTGTGTGTTATTGATAAGTCGGCTAAATATAAATTTAAAACTTGATTAGGCATTAATACTGCTAAACCGCAATGACACGCACACGCATCACTTTCGAAACACCATGGGCTCATTTCAAGTTCACTTGGTAATAGCGAAGTATTGTCCAAGAAATGAGGTTCAAAAGATGGAAGTTGAGTTTTGGAACTTAGTAGTAAAGGGAGTCGACATTGCAGCTTATACCAAGCGATACCATGAACTGACTACTCTCTATCCTGAGATGGTTTCTACTACACGGAAAAGGATTGAGAGGTACATCTGGGGACTCCCACCCAGTACCCAGGGAAATGTCACCTCCTCTAAACCCTACACTCTCGAGTAGACAATTCGAATGTCTCACAATCTGATGGACCAAGTTGTTTGAGCAAGGGCTGCTCGAGATGTCAACGACAACAATAGCAACAAAAGGAAGAGACATGATGACCAGGGAGACATTCATACTCTGCAACAAGATAAGAGACAAGAAGTGGTGAAAGCCTATGCTGCTGGGCCAGGTGATAAGAAAAGGTATGCTGGAACCCTACCTGAGTGTAACGAATGTAAATATCACCACACTGGACCTTGCCCTGCTACATGTTGGAATTGCAAAAGGGCCGGTCATCAAGCTAAAGATTGTAGGGTCCGTACCCCGGTAACTTGTTTGAATGCGGTGAAAAAGGACACCTCAGGAGTGATTGTCCAAAGCTGAGGAATCAAAATGGAGGAAGAACTCGTGGGAGAGCATACGCATTAATAGGAGGAGAAGCTTGTCAGGATCCTGTCGATGTTACGGGCGAGGATAATGTTTAAGGAAAAGTTTCTGCTTATATAATAAAACCGAAGTCTAAACCCTCTAGGGTTGTATTTCTTTTGCGTTTTACATTAAGTACTTTTGTATAAGTTTCATGTATTATTATGAATTTCTGTCTAATTAATGTTCTATCTTTTATTATCGCCGCAATACGACAACTCTCGTCCATTACACTCTTAGTTTCACTACCTTTTCTCAACTGTTTAACAAAAATACGATACTACTCTATTATAAACTAATTTAATCACATCCTGTAAAATGTCTGAATTTTATTCTATAGACTCTTGCCACCTAATAAAATGTTTTGCTAATTACCGTACAAATCTATTTTTATAATCATTTTGCAAACTATTTTACAACCGCCCTACAAGCTGTAGTAGTTCTTTGGAAACTATTTTGACAACCATTTTATTAGTATAATGATTAACACTATTAAACTTTAAGAAACATAATGTTATTTTGGCTAAACCAAGCCTTACATCATTAGTCCTCAATTATACATAGCCTGGCTACCTATGCCTAATTCCGGAAGAATCATGTTATGATTGGAATAGTCACCCTTAAACCTTACCTAAAAATAAACTTTTGATGGGCAAAACTTAAAAGCCACTCATTGGCAATCGCCTCAAAAAGCACCGTAACCAAGTAAACTTTAACTCAACCATGTCTTGAAAGGCTAGCCCCATTTCATACCACGTTCCAAGCCAACAAAGTCGAATTCCTATCGTCAAGGTTCGCTGGAATTCTCAACGAGGTCCCGAGTTCACTTGGGAACGAGAAGACCAGATCCGTCAAAAGTATCCGCACCTCTTCACTGACGCCACTCCAACGACCAACACTGACTGAATCTCGCGGACGAGATTTATTTTATGGATGGTAGACTATAACAACCTGCTATTTTACAGGTTAATACTATTTAATAAACTCAAACTATTTATTTTGACATTTACTTGAGAACGATTTACGTGTAATTTTTTTTTTGTTAAATAAACGTAAAACTATGAATAACCCTCATGTGCACTATGACTTTAGACTAAATTTAGTCTACAATATTACGGTACCTTGCCACTACTCCAGTTCATAATTTAATTGCTAGGGCAGTTCCATCTTTATTTACTCGCAAGTATTAATTTAACAAAAGCCTTTCACAATTTAAATAAACAATGTACCCGACACTCCTAACAATTATTTTTAATACATTCTCGCAATCCCTAAATTAATACAAAACTGGCAAAAAAAATTATTTTCTTACACTATTATAATTCTTTTACTAAGCCCACTTAATTATACGTATTTAACATTAACTACAAAAACAATATCCAATACCTATTTTTAATACCCGATACATTCAATAAATACATTGTATATAAGATTAACACAAATTCTTATATTTTTTTTTAACTGTTGCCGTCCCCTTAATAATAATGACACACATTGAAAGTTTTCTTGACCAAGTTGTACCAAAATTGTGATATTGAGACATTAGACACAAAAATAATAATAATTAAATAATAATAATAATAATAAAAATGTGTGTGCTTGACTAATTTGTGTCCCTCCTTTCCCTTGATTCTCGGCCAACAAAATAGCAAGTAGCCCACATTTTTTTCCTACTAGCCTAAGTCCATACTTTGTCTACACTTTGAATTTTTTTACTATAAAAGGAGGACTACTTGCCTTTCCTCTCTACACTTGCAAGAACTAAAGAAAAATCTTACTCATTCACAAAAGCATTCGACTGAGGTGGGAAGCAAGGAGAAGTAAATAGTATTGGCTAGTTTAGTACTCATTTAAGTTTTATAATCAAGATATTAAGGGTATATTAGGAGCTATACTAAGAGTGTTTTTACATTTTGGGTCTTGTGTTCTTTACCTCTCGTCATTCACCACTGTAAGGTTCCATATCCATTTAAGCTTGTGTTCTTTATAGTTTACTAAGTACCAATATAGTGATACTTGTTGTCCACACTCCCATCGACACACAAATGAGCTCAACAAAAATATTTACTCTTTTTCTTTCAAAATCAGTAAACATACACTTACATACATATGTTAGGGTGTATCACGATTACTCTTGAAATTTTACGATATCGTTTACTATTTTAAAAACTGACACAAGATTTACCACCCATTTTCGAGTAACGGAGTTTAATAAAGAAAATAAAGTAGATCGAGACCTCGCGAGTAAAAACACCCAACATGGAACTTGTAGAGGGCACTCTAAGTTAAGCCTAGGGACTTGGAATAAACCGTAATGAAAAAGAATGAATGAGATACAAACCCGTTAAGTTATACATTTTCTGTCCCAAAATTTATGTACAGCCGCCCCCGTAATTGACCCAAATTCTCTTGAAAAGCGTGTCCTCGGCAGCGTTGGCCAATATATTTTGAGACTAGACATTATTAGCTAAATTTAGGAAGTTGAAAGAACGAAATCGGACTTATAACGAAGAAGTTACGTCCATTTGAAAATCACTAAAAGTTTACAAAAGCTGAAATTCTGCACAAAACGATGTTGAGGTCGCAAGTTCAAGCCCTGTTTTGAATCTTTAGATGGCCGAATTTTTAAAAACTCAAAGCATGAAAGTTGTAGTCCTCGCACTCTCGTTTCCAGATTGTACATGCACTTTTCGTGAAACCTTGTAACGATAAAGATACGGCTTCTCAAATTTGACGAAAAATACACTTTTTATAAATAATTCAGCAACACTTTAGGCTTAATTTTAGAGCTGACTGGTAACTTATGGGGTTGTTTTTAAGCGTTTTAGAGTCAGTATGAGGCATAGAGTCCTTAAGGAATATTGTAGTATGGTCTAAGTACTTTTCATACGAGTCGAAAGTTTCTAAAATAGTAAATATTGAAAGAGATACGGACTTTTAAATTAGGACACTTGGAAATTTTTTATTAAAACACAATCATAATGAATAAACTTTGTCGAAAAGTGTATTTTGACTTACAAAACTAAAACGCAAACGTACATTGGTGATACAAAGTTTTGAGAACACATTTGCATCATTTCATTTCATTTAGCATGATACTAAGTCGAACCATTATTATCTAGGTTGCGGTTAAGGTTTCGTTGCACATTGGACTTACTATTTTCCGGTTATAATAATTTCTTGAGGTGAGTTTCATAGCCCCACTTTTACTTGTTTTACTATTCGATTTGAAATACTTGGGGTGGGAATGCATTGCTTGTTTTTACATATGGACACAAGTGCATTAAACATTTATTGACTGCCTAAGTTGTTGTCGTTTGCCATAAATTCCCCACAATCATGAACCGTTAATTACTTTGTAAGCGCGAATGTTGTGAATAGATCTATTGGTGGTAAACCCCCCCGTCCGAGTTGGTCGCTCCAACTTGTCAAACGAACGCATTTCATTTGATGTCGTACAGGTGTTTGGCAAAGTACCTGTTTGGGGTGATAACATGGACTAACTGTAAAGGCTTTGGTGTCATGAGCTTTGTGCAACAGTAATACTTTTCATGAACATATTTGGAATACATTGTCATTGAAATCTTGTGGTCCATACATAACTTGTTGTTTACTTAAACCTATGAACTCACCAGCTTTATGCTGACCCTTTTAGCATGTATTCTCAGGTATTGATCTTTACAACCGCACAATCTATTGTTGGAGGCGCTTGGCATTGGCACGGTCATAGACTACTCTGATATATTTGGGACCACTTGTTTACTGATATGGGCCTTATTTCTGCGTCAAATTAAATGTTGTAAACTTATTTACTATGATAATGTAACTAATTTTCTAAATATATAAGGTAAATCCGTTCTCTTTACTTTGTGTTGTGAACCAATTTAGTAGCACCCCAGCGACATCATCTTTCACTGCGACCCATTTTTGGGGGTGTTACATTAAAGATCAAGTGGTATGTACCAATGTTTTATTCGACACATTTAAAGGTCCAAACAACTTTTAACATGACATAAATTATAGAAAAGGTGTATAAGGCTTATGGAAATCATTTAGACTAGGAACAATGCATAATACATAGGTAGAATATAGTTTAGTCGAATTTGTTTGTCATTCGAGTGAGTTTGTACTTGTGGCGACTTGGATTAGCTTTGAGCCTCGTTTAGGTATCAAACATTCGAACTAGAAATCGAGGTTTGTCATTCCTGAATCCTTGGAATGTTAAGAATTGATCTATGCAAAATGTAGTATAGGTTGTGTGTCAAAATCACAAAATATGGAGGCCAAGTAATCGATTATTAGTTTGAGTGAAAAAAAAAGTAAATATAAGAATTTGAATTGGGCTTGAATAGTAACTGGCTTAGAAATAGTCTGTTGGGCCGAGAAATATTAACAAGGATCCGTTTGGTTTATTATTCGTAATTTGGATTGTCATGGTCCGTGTGTAAGCTCGTTACAAAGTATTTGTTAATCATGTATCAACTTGTTTGAATCATTGAAATGTAATAATCAAAATTTTTAAATTTTTCTCGTAAAAATGGTTAAATGAACTGTAATGGTAATTTAATACTTGATTAACATTTACAAAGTACTGGGGAATTTTACAGGTCGCTACACTGTACCACAAGACTTCGCTGATACTCTTCAAACGACTAGTGATCTTACAGCTACCGTTAATGCAACCTATCAAGACATGAACGAATTGGTTGACATTCTCAAAGAAAGATTTTGTAACACCCCGAAAATCGTAATGAAACAGCGGAAGACTTAAACGGGGTATTACCAATTTGATCACAGTCGTAAGTATAGATAATTGTTAAAAGTTGCATTGATATCATTCAAAGAAAACTCAATATTCAGAGATTACACATTAGTTGCCAAAAGGATAGTTTTTCACAAAAGTGATGAGGAGTTTGAAAGGAATGATATAGTTATTTGAAATAAAAAGGGGTAGATTCCCAATGCCCATGCCAACTCCGTGCTTGAGATTTCCTTAGTTACCTGAGATAAAACATGCTTAAAACGTCAACACAAAGGTTGAGTGAATCCATATTGTTTAATTTGCAATAGTTTGAACACAAGCCAGATAGTAGTGAAAAACAATGATATTGTAGTGTAACAGTTATGTAATATATTGCCCTAAGCCTCATGACACGCAAACCTTAACATCAGTTATGTAATCGAAATAAATAACCTACATCATAAAATGATGTAGGTGATAATGCCCTCGTGTAGGAGTTTTGCCAGACTCGTAATTCAAAAAAAGTGCATTTGTCTATCAATCCGGCTAACACTATGGCTATCTATCCGGCTAGTACAAATGGGTCGTCAACTTCCAATAGATCTATTCACTGAATTCGCGTTCACTCGCAAGTGATTAATGGTTCATGATATGAGGGACTTTTTGGCAGGGTGGTAACTTAGGCAATATTAACTTAGCAATATCAATCAGAGTAGCATACAGAAAAATACTTGTGTTCAGATTTATAACATGTATCTCCCCATGGGATTTGAAATTATAGTAAAAGTGGGACTATGAACTCACCTCAGTAGTAGTAGTAATCTGGGATGTAATAGTATCAAATGGTGTGTAGTAACTCCAACGCGTGACCAAGATTAGTATGGCATAATTTAGTTACCGACTAAGTTTAAGACTTCACGAATTTAATTCACAAGTTTGATGTTGTCGTTGCTGGTGTGGCAGCATTTAAGTTTTAAAGACAATAGTTTTCTAAGTATTGGCTCATGGAAGTGTGTATGTAAGAATTGCGAGAAAATAGTAAGACGAATAAGTATTTTGATTTGGCGATGACCGAAGGACTACGTATGGAAAATAATTACATTCATTTATTAAAATTGAGTTATAAAGGTGTTAAATATATATATATATATTGAACAAAAGTATATAGTTTAGTTATTATTAGTGAGTATTCATGTTTTAATTTTTCTCACAACGCACATGCACCTATCGCTTGAAATAAACTTCTTTTTTCACAATATTCTTGTTTTACAAGATCGCGTCGTTTTAATATTTTTATTCCGAAAATATATAATAATTGTTAAACTTTAGTTGCGCCAAAGTTTCTTTGTCGAGTTAATATTATGTAAGTGACGCATACACATCGTTATAAAAATAGTCGAGTTATGATTTTCTATAAGATGAGGAGGGGGAAAGAGGATGGGCTGCGGCCCACGCTAAACACATGGGCTTCGGCCCAATGTGGTTTTGTGGTTATGAGATGTCACGAAAAAAAAAAGAACAGGTATAAAATAGTGGACGGGCTTTGGCCCAATTATGGCTTTGTGGATTTGGGGCTGCTGCGAATGGAAGGAAACATAAGGAATTATGGGCTTTGGCCCATGTAGTGACAAGGTAGAATATAAGAGTAGCAATATATTCAGTAGCAGTAACGACTAACGAGAGGAGGATCAACAAAAGAGTAAATAAAGGAGAGTAATATCTCCAGTAACAAGGTGCAAGTATGGACATTAAAGTAGTGACACAATCTTAATTAGATTGTTTGGGATTTATTCAACGCGGTGTTTCTACATGGTTACGGGACTCCTCCAAAATGAGGCACAAGCCGGGTCAACTTCCTATGTTAATCTCGAGTGGTTTCCACCCACAGCCTCTCGGCTTTATTTAAATCGAGTAGGCACAAGACTTGTGTTTGAACCAAAAACAAACACACCCGGACATAAGTCAAAATCAAACTAGTATAACTACAACACGGTTTTACCTAGTTTACCACTTGTGACCATAATGACTCGCGATCTCAATTCACCTCGAGTTGGGTACTATCAAGCATCGACACTAATATAATTCACCTCGAACATAACACGGGTTTTTGACACAACTTATAACGAGTAGCTATTAGGCGGTTCAAACGGCAAAGACAAGACTTTTGAGGACTTAACTCTACTCGAATCCGGCTTGGCATTTTTACGAACACCTTGCGGGCGCCATTCTTATCTACTACAGTTTTGTCGAATTTGATTCTAACATAACCTCAACTTAGACCACTTCACATGTTTGAGCCAATACTAGTATTAATCCATTGCTCCTAATAATTTTTATTAGTTATAAAAAAAAACATTCCTACCACACCATAACTATAATATAGTTAGCTAAAAAAAAGAACCAGTCGATTCACAACTTTAACGACATCATAGCAAAATGAAAATATACCAAAAATATTATAACAACCAAAATTTATTCATGGTTCGAATGAAGAAGAAAGATAAAATCTTACAAATAATAATGTCGATTAATAAGAAGATCGAAACTAATCCGAACCCGACTTCAAGTGAATCCACAGCCTTGAGATTAAATCCTCACTACTAATCTTTGTTGGAAATTTTGAGAAAATGTGGATCCACTTGTGGGTTTTGGATCGGTTTTTATAGGGGATAAAAAGGAAAGCTTGATTCCTTATCTCCTTAGTTTTCAGTCGATCGTGTAGTTAAAAGAAGTAATCCTCATCACCGCCTAGTCATTGCTTCTTGTATCTTGTGTTGACTCCGAATCGGCAGCGATGTCAGTCGTTCTTTTATGGACAGAAGGGAGTAGCATCATCATTTGTTTGCTAGAGGTGTGAGGATGAGGCCAAGGGGGTGACGATGGTGTTCTTGATGGAAGCAGCGTAGCAGATGGAAGCAGTTGTTTGTTTGTGAGAGAGAGGGATGAAAGAAGGAGGCGAGGGTAGGAAAGGGGATAAGGGAGTGATTTTATTTGTTTTATTTAATCTTTTGTATATTTTTTTTTGTATAATGGGAAAGGTGTATATAATAAAAGATGTAGGTAAAAAAAATGTTAGTTAGTAAATAAAAGGTGGGTGTAAAAAGGTGAGACGTGGGAACACTTTTGATTACGTAACTCTCGGGTGAATTCAAAGAGCCTCGTATTTTAATAACTCTCGGTATTAAATTATTAGAACCATGCCATACTATCACGGTGTCGGAACGCGTGTGGTTTCAGAAAGAAAAATGGAACGTGAGTTTTGTCACATTGTTCGTTTGGTAATGTCACTAGTTGTTTCTCAGTTTAAACATAGCAATATTTTGGATGCAAAGGTGAATAAAATGACTTGAATAAAAATTCATAATTTGTTGTTTCGAGTTTACAGAAAATTAATAACTTGCAAAATTACGGGTTCTTACAGATTTGCCAATACTATTCCAATATCACCACCTGATGGGGGAATTGTAACCCTCGCAAAAGGTTTTACAATCCTCTAGGCAGTGTACCTAACCGTTTTAGAGTATTATAGGTAAGTCCGGGGTATTGATCGTTCTCTAGGGGAATAGTCTCTCAATAGTTGTGGAAAGGTCAAGATGTATGACGAGATAGGTCTAGAGGTGAGGGATGATTCTTTTTGTATTTTTATATTTTATGAAAAGCAGTTAAAAAATCTCGGTTTTGAAGGAGTGGGCGGAATTAGTTGTTAATCAACTAGCCCAAAAACTAATTATAAAACTAAAATTAATCTAATAACAAAAGAAAAGTAAATTGGTGGTAACTCTTATGATAGGAAAAACATGTTCACTTAGAATTAATTACTCCCTAGTTATCTCCTACTAATTTGTTGAATTGTCACGTCATTGTTTTAGTTAAAGCGCTGTATTCGTTAATATTGGTCATGGGGAAGTGCCGAAGTCCCCAACTCAATGAATCTTAGTCTCCTATAAATCACTTAAAGTCTATTAAGTTTTCTAGGATCTACAAGCCGTAATTCACGCAATAAATACAACGAGAAAAACCAATAGTGCAGTCCACGGTTGCGTTTTCTAAGACGTTCAAGCTAGTTACATATAAGAGATCAGCCAGTTTTCTTATCCTAATGTGAGGCAATCAACTAAACAAGAGACAATAAATCAATATTCAATAACTAGGTTTCACTAGATCTAAGCAAACACAAATAAACTTAAGCTAGCATGTTAGATAGAAGAAAAGATAAACAAGTAATCAAACAACACAAAGACATATTTAATGATTAAACGAATAACTAATATTCATTAAAACATGGATGAAAATAGCTAAAAAAGCCTTACAACCGCTGTCAAAATCGTTTAGGGTTTTGTCATCCAAAGTGTTACCCTAATTAATGAAAAAAAATGCGAAAGTATATATAGATTTACAAATGTGACGACGTAACCTTATAGGTCGTGACGCCCTCATCTCGCCGTGTTTAGGGTTTCGTCTTGTGCAAGTTGCCGTTATGACGACCTCAGGAATATCTTGAGGCCGTCACTTGTTAATTCTTCTGGGCCGTCTCTTTCTAGCTTAGCACGTGACTCCCATCTCCAATTTGTACCTGACGGCGTTAAGTTGTAGAATTTTCCAATTCCTCTGAAGCGTCACTTGATAAACTTGAACAAAAAATCCAGCTTCATAAACAAGGGACGGCGTCACGTGATAGCTTGTGACGCCGTCAGATCTCCAAGTCTGTCAGGTTTTTCGCGACATCGTCGTTTTCTTCACTTTTTCTTCCAAATACGTTCAAAAAGGGCCAAATTCCAGAATTCTCGTCCCAAGTACCTAAAATACAAAAAGAAATAATTTGAGGCAATATTTGATCATATTTATACGATTTTGGGCTTAAATGACCCCTTGAAAAGGTACCAAATAAATCCTTATCGAATATCTCTACACTTGGGATTTGCTTGTCCTCAAGTAAATGAGCTTTTATCCTAATCAATTTACAAGCTATGGGTTAACTAGTAATCTATGTGATCTAGAAGTCATGTGTTTCTTCAGAATTTGTTTTCAAAAACACGAACAACAATTATTTGATTTAATAATGAGAATAGTTGCATTTAACACTAATTTAAAAGTAATTACAACATATAATCGTTTCACGTTAGTCGAAACAAGCACGAAAATTATATACTAGAACCTCACATTAAGTGTTTGGATTCTCACATCTCTCGGGTGTATAAAGTGATATAACATATGGAAACGGGAAAACACAACACTCTCTAGCTATCAAAGCACATAGATTACCATAGGCTTGGGAAAGGATCAAACCTCCACTACTTTGGCGTAAGCACCTAGGATTAACTATCAAAGAGGGATTTTCAAGGGTTGTAACATTCGGTTTAAGGGTATCGAAAACACGTTTTGTTGGATATAAGAAAATTCACTGGTGGCAAGTCAATTATCTTGGTCAATTACATGTACAATGAGGCGTTGCTAAGCCAAGACTCGACTCAAATCGCTAACTACCAACTCTTTTTGTATTTTTCTTGACACTAATTTGACTTAAACAAAAATAAAGACGGGATGGTAGTCCGTATGTTTTTTTCTCTTTCTTTTTCTTCTTTTTTTTCTTTTACAAAACTGTATTTACAAGATATGACTCGACTTAGCAACCATTTAACCAACTAGACAATTGACAAAGGGTTTAACAAATAACAATAATGCACTAAAAGTGAGTGCATACAAGGTAGGCTAAGGCGATTTGGGTGTATATTTGGGGGTGGATTGTAAACAATGTTCTTCATTAATATTTCGGAATCCACCGAAATATTACGAGAACCATGAAAAAGTTAGGCTCTTAGGGGTGTACTAAGGGTATCGTGTACTAAAAATGAGTACATCGCAAAGGTGTGGGAAAATTACTTGACCGGTGTAGCCAACATAATTATAAAACAGGTTTAAAACAAGGGTTATCCTAATGCCTCTTATCATTTAGTTAATCCTAACTACACGAATGTAGTCTCACTAGCGATCTCGGGATACATCAAAAACGCAAGTTTTAGAATCTATATACTACCGGTACACTCATAAGCATTAAAGTTAAATGCTTTTTTCTAAAGATCTAAAGGCGAACCTCACATTTTTGGGTGGAAATTTTTGAGTGGTAGGGTTTTTGTGCTAGCTATATAATTCCTATCTAGGAGACGCTTATTAAAACTAAAGTTTCACTCCTACATGTTGCAAAAAATTTTAAATTTGCTGCTAAAATTGTCCTAATAAGTATCTTTCTTAGTTTTATTACACATTTACTCTAAAACAAAACAAATATCAAGCGAAGTTATAGTCTATAAGGTATCCCATTTTACCCTCCCTACACTTAAATTGAACATTGTCCCCAATGTTCTTGAAAAGTATCAAAGTTATAATAACGGAAAAATAAAATAGAAGAAAGAAACTAATACTCCCCTGATTTTCTCGGCATGAACGATGTGAAAACCTGGTTAAATCTTCCACCAAGAAAACAAACATGATAAGCTTCACTTCCAATGTATACTTTCGTCTTCTTGTCCAATATAACCTGTAATTCACTAAGAAAACGAAACATAATACCTCGCATAAAATCGGCGGTAAACACTATATATATAAAAAATAAATGTCTACAGATTCCTGGAAATTTAATATTCTGAAAATTTTCAAAAATTTTTAAGTTCCAGCAGAAAAATAAAATCTTGGAATATTGTGCCGCTACAGTGCCTGACCCCGTCGGGTGTTAAGCCTGACGCTGTCAGGTATGACCTGTGAATATTTTTACGTTTTGTTTCTGGAAAATTTCTGGAAAAATCTGATAATTAAAACTTGGAAAAACTGCAAAACATTCATTGTGACTCGATACAAGCAATTTATTCTAAACAAACACATAAATATATATGCTAATCATTAATTGTTAACTTTCATGTTCGAATTCGTTCTTATAAACAAATACGATCTTCCCTAAACTTATCTTTTTGTAAAATACCTTTATATGCAATTAAGACGAGGTTAAAAACATAATAAAGCATTTTCACAAATTATTCGAAACATGAACGATAAACAATGATGATAAGACATATATATGACATAAACAAAATAAACACAGATAAACAAACAAATAAAACATGGGTTGCCTCCCAAGAAGTGCCTTTCTTTATTAACGAGTCTTGTAGCTAGACTCAAAGTCACGCCTATTACATGACTACATCCTCCGTAACGTTATCTAACTCATCCGTTTTATCATCCTTTGGCTTGTTGTCATCTGAAGCTTCATCATTCCTAATGCTATTATTATAATCACAAAAGAAATTCCTCAGAAATACGTACTCGTCATCCGAAGGAACTATTTCAAACCAACAATCGCCAACACTCGTCCTTTTCCATCTTTCACGGTCAATCTCAAAGTGTAGATATTTCGGATCTTGGTGGGTTAGATATTCCTTCCTATATTTAGAACTAAGCTTAGACATATCCTTGAAAAATCGACGTTCTCAATCAAAAGGGCTCTTACATCCTCTCCTAAAATCCTCATCACTAAGTATTACTTGTGATCCTATTCTATCTTGGGCATCATGATCTAACTCTAGGAAATCCCATTACTTATAAGGTGTTTAATAAGAAACCTCCTTAATTCCATCAATGAATGTCATGATTCCATTTTTTTTTCGTCTACCATTAAATTTGTGATTTCACAAAATGGTGTATCAAAAACTGCTTGTGACAATCTAGGATCAATGTATTCCTCAATATCTTCATCCACTATAAATTCCACTGTGAACCTCATATTGCCTACAAATACTTGCAAATCATCATCCTGGCCAACAACATTTATCCCTTTATATCTTAACCCCCATTTGCAAATGTCGTTATAATGAAAAAGAGATATAACGTTTTTGGGTAAACCTACATCTATATATGTATTATAAATATATTTGTGGCCAATCATGCAAGGTATTTTAAGTTTACTAGGATCCTGCCTAAGCAATCTACTATGTTTTCTTATACGTAACTCCGCCAAATTACTGTCCAGTCAACCATGATATTGCATGTCACCCAAATTCTCATCATCCGTTTTCTCATCGTCTTTGTTGTTATTAACTTTACTTTCTTTGCTTAGTCCAATTTTATTGTTATTTTCTTTCTTTTCTTCTTCCTTAGGTGGAGGAACTAAAGTGATGGTATTAACAAAATGGACATGTTTTGAAGGAGATGAGTCTAACACTTATTTCCCTTTCAATGATGAATGCTTGAAAAGTTTGCTCGGATCTTTTATCTTCACGAAGTGGGATGTTTCGCAATTGGCCGAAATAGGTGGAGTGATACTAGCCTTTTTATTCTTGGTGATACAATTAGTTGAAGCACTGACAACTTGATTATTGATAGCTTTTAAGAGGTTGCCAATTTTATTATTCATCTCTACTTGTTGTTGTCTTAATTGAATTTCAAGTTTAGACAACTGAGCTTCTTGAGATGACATAAAATTGTTTACCATTCCTTCTAAGCCACGTTGATTGGGAGGTGTACGGTAGGAGTTTTTGTTGGATGAATCATAATGTTGAGACCAAGTGAGTGGCGGGGAGTCATTAGTTGAGATGGTTTGAGTACGGCTCCATTTGAAGTTCGGTTTGTCCTTCCATGCTTTATAGGCCTCATCAAAACTTATAGGTCCGGGGTTTATAGTGAACCACTTGTCTCCCGCTTCGTCGGTACGCGAGGATACGTAATCCATAAAAGCTTGTTTGGGGAGTTCCATGCAATCACGAGTGTCATGGGGACCACTACATAATTCACATAAAGAAGTGATTTTGTTCACTTGACATAAAGGTTTAGGAGCTTCGTAGGATTTCATGAGAAACTTGACCTGGTCTTCAAGTTCCATGATCCTACGGTTGGGAATGCTTGATTTATTCGAAGGTAAGGATATTGCCTTGACCGTGTTGCTCAACTCGCGGGGGTCATTCCAATATTCGTTGTCATAGAGGGCAAGATCTTCTATGATTCCCCATGATTCTTCCGCATTCTTGTCACGTAGCTTACCACCGACCGCATGGTCAATGGTTTACCTTGTGGATTGATTAACATGATTGTAGAAGATTTGGAATTGAAGCCAAAGATCAATGCCATGATGATTGACTTTTTGGAGTAAGTCCTTGAAATGAGTCCACACTTTATAAAGAGTTTCACCTTGACGTTGTTGGAACATCAAGATGTCCTTCCTTAGCTTGGAGATCCTCCCCGATGGGAAAAATTAAGCGAGGAAACGAGAAGTGAGATCATCCCAAGATGTTATGGATCATGCGGGTAAACACTCAAGCCATTGACTAGCTTGGTCACGTTAAGAGAATTGAAAGAGACGCAAACGCGTTGTCTCTTGAGTGTCAATATCAAGGTCTATGGAATCTACGATTTTAAGGAAATCCTTGAGATGTTGATTTGGATCTTCGGAACGAAGTCCATGGAATGCACATCCGCTTTGCACCAACCGGATGGTGTCGGATCGCAAGGGAGACACATTGGCTCTTTGGGGGAGCTCAATGGTGTTTCGATAGCCTTGGTGGCTTAGTTTGGAGTACTCATATAACGCCCTAGAATTCGGATTAACATTTTAATTATCTACTTTAATTATACCATAAGTTAAATAAATAAATAGTAATATAAATATAACATTGGGCCAATTGTTTTAAATATATATAAGGTTTTGGGCTAATTTTGTTACTTACCAAATCCAAGCCCAACTAGAATTTGATCCAACCCACATTATACAAAAAAAAAAAAATTGGTCCAAACCCTTCCCCTAGAACCTGTAGACCGAATTAAGAGAAGCAAAAAAAAGAGGGATCGATCTAGGGTTTTGGGTTTTCGAGCTTCGGTTAGTTTCATCTATTAAATTCTTTAATTTTTAAGCTTAAACTTTTAAATTAATTATGTAACCTACGTGATGGAATTAGGGTTTATAAAAGAATGTTAATAATCTATAATTTAGAGTATAATGATGATTAGAACATTTAGGTTAAGTTTTTATACAATAATACGCAAGATTAAAAAATTAGGGTTTTGTTTGTAAATTGATGTGATGTTGTCCAGAAATTGGGTCGGATTGAGGGATATCTAAACTGATGATGTCAATGTGTTTTTGGGTTATTTTTGAGTCTAAACATAAGTTCAATCAGTGTAATTTCTGGAAATATAAGTTTTAGGGTCATTGGAGGTCGGGAAGATAGCCTTTTCATTTTTAGAACATTAGTTGTTAAATCTGAGAAATCGGAGACTAAACATCTGTCAAAGTTTTTGATTTTTAATTTTTAAACCACAAGGAACTGAAAGCTCTGTCTTTACAGGGGTGATAAATAAGTTATGTGTGACTTCCTTGAATTTTTGTGCATTTTTATTAGGTGTCAAAATCGGTTAATTAAAGTAAAACTTTCTGTATGTATGTGTAGTTAACATTCGGGTTAGGTCTGGAAAGATGATTTTTGAAACAGTACTTGTACTTGGTAATAAAATCTATAAAAATTTAGGAAGATACTAAACTAATATGGGAATCACTGGTAATTATTTCATAATTTTTGGAGCTTAATTGGTAGGCTTTAAAATTCATAAGAATGTGATCCAGATTCACAAATATATCCTAATTAAGTGATGTATGATTTGGAAGTACTTATAAACCCTATGTTTGATTAATTATGAATGTAACCCTAAGTTTCTATTTTTTGAAACTTACTAAATTTGGAAGATTACTAAATATGGAAAGTTGCTATAAATAGCTGGAAACCCTGTATACGTCAATCTGAATAACAATAATTACTGCATCAGTAATAATTTATGAAATGGTACTTAAATGATAAGACGATCATTAATTCATGTAGATTCGCTGAAGAAGGAGTAATTTCCGACCCTTGTGTTTTCTGATATGGTTTCAATTGCGGTTTGAGGTACAGATATTCTACCTTTTCTCAGTAAAGGTTTCTCATGACTTCTCGATCCTTGACTTTGATCATTTGCTCTGTTATGATTTTGTTTGATATGATTCTGTTTGATATGATTCCGTTTGATATAAGCCTTTGCTATGATTCCCTTGATATGATCCTTTGTATTGATATTCGTTTTACTATTCATTGATGTGATATTCATTTGCTATCCATTTGCTATGATATATTTCCGTTCAGTTTTGATATGCTCTGATTAGATATGATATGATGACTTGATATGATATGTTATGTTCTGTTCTGTTGCCCGAGCTATCTGTATTCCTAGCCATGGAGGTACCATGGCCATGTCATTGAGGCACCAATGGCATGACACTTTATGTGGAGGTGTGATTGATCCACGGCGTCCCCTTCTATTCTGTTATGGTATTTGTGCACATTGGCCATTATGATATGTGTATATGCCTGTCATGAGCAGGTGTATATATATGATTTGTTTTGTAGGAGGCGTATGGATGCATCCTAGTTTTTGTGCTGTTCTGTTCTGGATATTATTAGTGATTGGTTTGTGTGTGCCATGCACCCCATTTCACTTCTGGGTGCTAGCTACTCCATTTGGTACTTGAGAGGTCTCCCCTCCTTGTAGAACTTATGATTTGACGGATATATGGATTTGATATGATGTGATTATATGATTAAGCATGTGGCATGCTTTCTGAGCTCGATGGGCATTTCTATTATGTTATATGATTATTATCCTCTATTTGATTCCTTTGACTTCATTATGATCTCCTTATGTTTCGCTACGATTTGCTTCTTATGGTATATGACATTTTGTTCAGTTGATCCTTGATCTCTTATTCGTTTGGCAGATGATATTAGTTCAGCAGGAGCTTATGTTCTTTTTCCCTGTACTTATATATGTTCGATTATTCGTTTTGTTTATATCTGTTCACTGGGTTTTTTAAGCTCAGCCGCATTTCTTTTCCTTCGACAGGTTTTAGGTTGGAACTGGGTTTGAGTGAAGAGTGCATAGGAGCTCTTAGTGGACCACCCTGATGATAGATACCCCTTTGCTTCTAGATTAAACTTGGATAGAGTTTCAGTTAAATTTAGTTTGGTTTTGTAGTCCAGTTTTGGAACTCATCATGTTTAGAGTTAGTATTTTATTATCATCTTAGAATACCTTGTAATTATTACGTTTATAAGTCTTCCGCTTGCGTTCGTATGTTCTGATTGACACCATAATGTGGCATTTTGACCCTTGTCGGGTTGGGGTGTTACAATTATGGTATCAGAGCTCAGGCTTCGACTTGTAGCACATAAGTTATGGCCTGTGAAGATTTGGACCCTTAGGTTTGCTCTGTAGGAGCTTATGGAACAACCTTTAAATTTTGCCTTACGTTTCCCCTGTAGAAACTACTAGTTGTGACCGGTGAGGATTGGGTATATTATATGATAAGGCATTTGTTAGATATCTTTCTTCCGCACCACTCTGATTTATGCCTCTGATTTCAGTTAAGCCTTTATAAGATCATTCTTTCCGGAAATTTAGAAAATGTAGTAGGATACGCAATATAAGTTTAGTAATCACATAAGTTTAGAATGCTTTGAGACTTTTGTAGTAATGCCTTACAGGTTTCACTTTCTGATGTGACCACATTCTTTTGAATTTCGATCTCTGATATGTTTGTCATTCGTTTAGATGCCTATTCGTCTGTTCAGAGAATTCGTATATGTATGGATCCGATGTGTTCGACACATTCTGTAGTTTCTCTTGCTTTTGCTAAGCATATTAAGGTCCTCTCTGCACCATTAGAATTTGCTATACCTAGTTCCACCTCTATGAGAAATCTTGTAATTTTCCTTCATCAGTATCGAAATTGTCCAGTATGTTTTGAAAATATTTGAAGATAAGTTTCGTTCTGCTACTCAGTTTCCTTTGGAAATATTTGATTCGATATTATTTTGGATATGAATTGTTGACTTAGCGCCGAGATGCTAACAACGGTCATATTATATTTGCCATCTTTAGCGATTGAGAAACTCAAAATTCTGTACCATGGTTCCCAACCTGGTAAACAATTATGATCACCTTTGCTTTGAAAACTCGTACGTTAATCCCTCACAGTTGTGAGGATTCTTCGTTTGATGAAACTCTCCTTGAGAGTTATTCAGTTGTTTGAAATTTCGCAATGTGTTCTTTATTTAACTATCAAGATTTCCATCTGAGTGTGAATTTGTTTTGATCTGGTTATGAGAATTTGTTTAGTCATGACTCGAGGTAGAATGTAATTGCAATAAAGGCATGTGTATACGATGCAAGTATTATGACGCCTGGCCTACGTGATAATAGTTACATCATATAACTTGAACTTATTGGGATAATAGAAGATCTTGAGCAATGCATGAGATCAGTAAGTTGGTTGATTTAGAAACCCTATCCGTATAAGAGCAACGTTTGCCTTACTCTGAAACTCCGTAGTGAACGAAGTCAGTTGAATGGAAAGAATTGAATGACAAACTTCTAGGAACTGGTTTTATCCGTCCGAGTGTGTCTCCGTAGGGTGCTCTAGTTTTATTCGTGAAGAAGGATAACGACAGCATTAAGTTGTGTATTGAATTTTGGAAACTGAAGAGTATTGTGGTTAGAACCGTTATCCGTTACCTTGAATTGACGATTTGATTAATCAACTTTAGGGTGTGAGATGTGCCTAGAATTGCCTTTCGTATTCATTGTGGTCCTCATGAATATTAATGATGCCAATTATAATGGCTACTGCTCCGACTGTTCATATGGACTTGATAAATCGTGTCTCTCATTAGTACTTGTACAATTTGTCATAGTATGACATATTAGTATATTTAGAGACGAAGGAGAAACACGAGGATCATTTTCGTATTTGCGTTGAAATTTCTACGTCAGAAGAAGCTCTATGTAATATTCTCAAAGAGTAAATTTTGGTTGGGATGAAGAATGAGAGGAGAATTTTGAGAAGCTGAAAAGAGATTTGAATCTGCTCAAGAAGAAGACTTAGTTATGTCCTTATGCAACACGGGAATATTTGGTTATACTTCAATACAGCTAGAACCGTATGAGATAAACTATCCAACGCATGACTTTGGAATGATTTGTGACAGACATAAAGAAGCCCAGGAGCAAGACGGTGGGATATGATCTATATGTGGAGAATTGAAGGAAGCGGTTTTGATTGAAGCACACAATTCAATTTGCTATATTCATATTAGTTGTACTATTATGCATAGAGACTTGAAGCAAAATTTTGAGGGAATGGTACCAAGACGATTGTGACTACATTGGTGACAAAGTGTTTAGCGTGTCAACCGGTTAAGATTTAGCATCAGCGTACAAGTGGTTTTCTTTAGTTTGGATGTTCGTATGTGGAAGTGGGATTAAACTTTTAGGAACTTTGTAACGGGATTTTCGCGCACATTTTGGAAGGACAACACGAATTGAGTTGTAGTGGATAGTTTGACTAGGTCGGCTCACTTAGAAGATTCACACAGATTCCTTTCGGCAGAAGATTATTCAAGCTACATGGCGCACCTGCAGTGATCATGTCAGAGAATCGCGTTTTTCTTCACACTTATAGAAGAGATACAGAAGACTATAGGGATTAGACTCGGGATTTTAGTACAATTTCTCACCTTCAGATGGATGGTGATCCGACGTAATCAACACGTATTCTTATCCAAGGAATACAATGGAAGTTGTATTCCCGGGTCGTTATCCCCAACGAAGGCGTGAATGGAATTTGTGATCTCGAATCGTGCACCGTGTTTGAATGGTGAAAAAGATGGGATTTTGGGTTTCTAAGCTAAGGTTGATGAACATAAATTAAAAACGATTTCAAAGGTAGGAAAAACGATAATCTAAAGTACACGAGGCTAGAAACGTAAAGAAAACTGAAAACGTACGTTTAAAACGGAAAAACCGAGCCTAAACGTCAAAACGATGAAATATTAACTCTACGGGAACCAAACTAATCTTTCTAAATTCTATTTAATAAAAGAAAATTTTGAAAAAAAGAATTATATTTTTCTGATAATTATTTAATTTAATATGATTTAAAAACTATATTAAGAAGAAAAGTTAATTAAAAATACTAAATGGAAACTAAAAATTACGAAAAAATACAGGAAAGTCTAAAGGGTAAATCTGAACCTAGGAAAAATAAGTTGGGACCAACTGCTTATTCGGATAAGCAGTAAACAAGCCAAAGAAGAAAATAAGCAATAGAAAACAAAACTAAGTTAAATAAAAAGAAGTGCAAAGGATAACCAACAAAGTCCCAAAGGCAGTTGGTTATCTGAGTTGGTGTGTGGGGCTTGGGAAGGCAAGAGGTCACAGGTTCGAACCTGTCCTCTTCCTTTTTGCTAACATTTTTTTTTTAATTTTCTTTTAACAAACCTGTTAAGCACATACTAATAAGCAATATTATAACTGAAAATATTTTTTAGAACCTACAAATAAGCTAAGAAATAAGCTGAAAAGGGCAGTTGGTTGGGTTGTTAGCGTGTGGGTTAGCAGACCTGGGTTCGAATCCCAGGTTTTGCTATTTTTTTGAAAACATTTTTTTTGTTGTTTTTCTTTTTGGAACTTTATCAATAAGTGGAAATAAGCAATATTTGAAACTGGGAAACTTTTTGAAACTCACAAATAAGCTCATAAATGCTTATCTTAACTGTTCAGTATGAGAAATGGGAAATAAGCTAAGAAAAATGCAAATAAGCTAAATAGCTATTCTAATAAGGTAATGTTATGGAATTAAGGTAAAAACTAACTAAAAGCTACAATGGAATCACAATAAGCAGTTATCATCAGAAATAAGCTCAAATTAAGCACAAAATAAGCAAGAACCCATGAAGGGTCTGCTGAGTGTGCAGGGCTGAAAAACAGCCAACTAGGCTACTTGCAGACTTGAAATAAGCTACAAATAAGCTCTAAAACTTGAATAAAGCTTAAAGAAGTAAAGATTATCCTCCAAACTACTTGAAAAACAAAAATCATATTTTAAATCCTACTTTAACTAACTTAAAATTAAGATCAAAAAATGGCTTGTGAGACTGTTTTGACTGTGACAAACAAGCAGACCTGGATTTTTGCATAATCCAAAAGGGACACTTAAATAACTCTCTAAATTCAACAACATGGGCCTAATGAAGTAAGAAAGTGCCACAAGAAAAATACTCAACAGCTTATAGCTTATAGTGAGCTTATACCAGCAGTTTAAACCCAACGAATTCACCAACTGAAGCAAAAGTTTAAAACACACCAAATCTGCTAAACACTATCCAAGTTCAGCTTATAAAGACTTAATTAAGCTCAAACAAAACTAGTCTAAAAGCCAATGAATAGTAACAAATTTAAATGACCAAAAATAAGTCAAATCCAAACACTCCTATCTAATTGACTGTTTTGAAACTTCTTGCAAATTTTAGAACAAAATAAGCAAATGCAACCTCAAACTATCACATCATATTCAGAATATCTAATGTTCAAGAAATAAGCACATAACAACCTCAAATATGCACTGAATTAAGCTGAACAAGCAATGTTGACTATTTTTGACTTTCTGACTGTTTATTGACTTTAGCAACTAAAACTGAATTAAAGCAAATTAACTTAAACAAAAGCTTTAATAAGCTCTTATGAGCTTATTGAAGCTTAAATGGGAGCTTGTTATCAAACTTTTAACACCAAGGAATTAAATTCGATTACCAGTAAATAAGCATAAATGAACTTGAATTACAAAGTTTTAACTGAATTTGAAACTGAAAGATAAGAAATAAGTAACTTGACTACACTACGAATGGTCTAAAATAGTGACAACCCTTTCTTGGTGTGAGAGGATAACTTTTATATCATCCAAAAGGCTCTTGGATAGTCTCTGAGCAAATCCCAATCGTTGGTTTTCCATCAATTCATCCCAACCGTTTGTTTGTGTTTTGGCGGGAAAATGGGTGATAGTGGGTTAGTGGGATACAGCGTGGATTGGTATCTCGTGAACAAGGTACTAGCTAGGAGAGGGGGGGGGGGGTGGAGTGTTTCAGTGAAAAAGGCACGGGTGAAGACAATGATGTCTGGTTTTGGGGAATTGGAATGGTTTTGGGCGGCAATGGTTTATGAAGATGGTGGTTTTGACTGGTTAACCTAGTTTAGTTAAACAAATGGACCGGGTATGGGTTGAGTTTTATTTTGGGCTTTGGGCTTTTTGATGTTGGGCTAAGGTATGTTAGGTTGGATAAAAGGGTTTGGTTAGGTTTTTATTTGTTTTGGGTTTTAAAGGTTAAGGGTTAAGTTAAGGATTGGATTTGGGATTTGTGTTAAGTTTAGGGACCATATGTGCCAAATCTGAAATTTCAGGGACCAATCTTGTAATTTCTGAAAAATACTTCCAAGGGCCCAAGTTTGACAATTTGAAGATAAATGTGGTCCACCTTTGTAAATTCCTTTCCCGGCTCCGGCTTTTCACGCTTTTCCAATCTTGTGCTCGGTTTTGTCTGTTTTTGCCCTGTTTTCGATCCTTTTGTACCTGAAACACATAAAAACACAAACCAAGGATATCTGCAGTATAATATGGTATTTTTTGGTGTTTTTGGTATTTTTATGGTCTAAAATGGGCATAAAATGATGAGTATTTACACACTCATTAATCCCCCAGACTAAGCTATTGCTAGTCCCTAGCAATCCGATCATATGAAGTAATGAAAGGACCAAGCATACCCCGTTTCGACTTTTTATTAAATGCGAGAAATTTAAACTAGAACAAAATAGATAACATGCTTGATTTTCAAAAATGGTATCATGGAACGGGATTCACACAAAATGGGTGTCTCCAGGGAATTGATATCGTCATCCTCTTTTTAATACTCCCAACAAAGCTTAAACTCAATGTGCAAACGTTTTTGTAAAATGCCAACGCTACTTATACCAATAATCTATGTAAGCCAAAACTTAACTTTTCACTCCCACATTTATTTAAGTTAGGTGAATGTGCTTGATTTTCAAAATTTTGATCAAAAAAATCGACGTTTTTATATGGTTTTGACTAATATTAGTTGAAAGATAGATTTAAAATTCACAACAAGCAAGTTTCAAAACACATCAAAACTTATTGCATTTTGCAATATCATTCCATTTTTGCATTTTGCAATATAATTCCATTTTATTTTATTTTTTTCTTTTCATTTTTTTTTTCATCATATTTTTTTTTTTTTTTTTTTTTTTTTACTTGTGCAACATAAATTAACGGAGTTTCACGGGAACCAAGACCTTACACCTTCCTGGAATAAAGGATCCAAGGCCGGTTACAACGGAGAGTTCCAAGACCTTAACGCCTTTTAGAATTAAGGGTCCAAGAGCCGGTGTAAGAGGGTAGCCAAGACCTAAATGCCTTCCGGAAATAAGGATCCAAGGGCCGATCTTGAACCTTAGCTTTTTTTAGCACATACATTTATTACTTAACTTTTACATTATTATGACATATGCTTGTTCCGAAGTTTAAATAAATCTTTGAACTAGTATTTTTCAAAATCGTATGATAAAAATGATTTTGTGTGTTCAAATGTTTGAAAATAAGCACTAATTAAGTCAGATTAGGAGCTACTGGGAATAAAAGCCATAGATTACTTATATAAGCTCTAAAGGGAACCAACTACTCTATGCTTAGCATTTTCATTTGCACAAATCGTAAAACCTTAGTCTAATCGTTAAGGAAGCAGCCAGATCAATACTCTGGCAGAGTCGGGATTCCCTTTGTTCTAACCTAATCAAGACTAAACACTACTTTTTTATTGCAAATTCTTATCTAAAAACCAATGTTGCAAAAATCGTGAATCGGTACTGAGGCGGTCCGGGGCCGATTAGCGATTTTTTACCGTTTAATCGGCCGATTTTCTTGACTCGGCCGACTAATCAGCCGATTACCTTGGAATTCTCTCCAAGTTCCAGGGCCGATTACCTTGGAATCGCCGATTAATCGGCCGATTTTTGCAACACTGCTAAAAACGACAAAAATTTTAAAATTTTTGGCCAAAAACGGGGGTACTAGGGCACTAGAAGGTACACATGTGACAAAATTTGAGAGAATTCACCCCCACACTTAGAATTGAATATCGCCCTCAATATTCAAAGTACCGGCTATTATTCCGACACTTAGAACGTAAAAAGGTAATACTAATAGCCAAGTGTGGAACAGAAATCTCTATTTTCACAAACAGGAGTAAAAAGATATCCCTAGATAAACGTTAGTAAAAAGATCGGATATTAGGCGGCTAGATTGAAAACAGGCACATCAATCATCACGATCTAAGGGAAACCTGCAAACAAGAGCAAACAACACACAAACAAAGCACAGTAGAGGAATCCCCCCCCCCCCACACTTGGTGTTAGAAAATAGAAAGAAGTCAGAAACATGGGCGTTTACCCATGCAATGCTAATGTTTTTGTTAACCGAGTCATTAGCTTGACTCGACCCCGAATTCATTTGTTCTTGGGGGAGCATGTGGAAAAGATAATCTCCATCGGACTTTCATTCAAGATGTTTGGAAAAACATTGAAGTACTTGAAAGTTCCACTCCGATGAGATACATTCGGCTCAAAAGAATGATAAATTGAGATGCCGGGGTCAAAAACTTTGTCCTCACTCCCAAATGAGAGAATGGAAGGACAAGCAACCTTATAAGCAGAGAAAGGTAGAAAAACTCGAACGACATATGTGAAGTCAATGTAATGGCGATCCTCAAAGGGAAATGTCACATATGTCAGAGAAAGAAAAATATCGAGATTAAGAGTTGAGGTCATATCATCAAAAACATTAGAGTCTTTGAACTCATCATTCTCTAACACTTCCACAAACAGAGGATTAACATTGCTTGAAAAGCAATCGTCATCAAATTCAAAAAGAGTGTTAGAGAAAATCCCGGAAGTAACCTCAGAGATGTCAAGAGATTCTCCATAAATTGGAGAATCACATTCTCTGTCGAATATCTCCTCAGACTCACTTGGGGTTGGGACAAGGTTCTCAGCACTAGACTTTATGAATTCGTCCGATTCCTTTTCAGGAATAGTGCTAAGATGCTCATCCCCCATAATGAGAGAGTCCTCGGGTCTAGACTGAGAGGGTTGAGAAATGGTATCATTTAAAGGAATAGCACTCTCTTCTTCGTCTTCTTCTTCCTCATCATCGTCATCGAGCATGCAAGCCTGATTAAACAAGAAACGGTTGTGTGCAGCTCGTTCTATGGCGAGTAAATCTTCCATAGATTCACCATGACGATCATCTTGGGTATGCCTAACAGCTAAATTATTAAGTTCATTCCTCACATCTTGAAGTTTTTGGAATAAATCTTCGAAAACCAAATCTTGAGGAGATGGCTGAGGCTGAGGTTGAGTCGTTTGATACTGTGGAGGTTGGTCATGATAAGAATAATCATAATTGTTACAAGGACCATGCTCATAGACAAGCGAGTTCCTCGTTTGACAATCGAAATTATAGTGCGGACCTCCACAGAATTCACAACAGTAATACTGTTGTGGTGGTGTTTGCTCACTAAGATTGATGGCATGCAAGTGACACTTTTCCTTTTGGAGTTTGTATGAACGAAGATGTGGAACACCTTTTGATTGAATTAAGTCAGAGAGTTACTTAATGAAGGTCCGGAGTTGACTACAGTGACTAATGGATTAGTTATCATTGTGGAAGAGAAATTTTGAAACTTTAGACCGGGAATTTATGTGTTTCGTATTAAGTTTTCGTACAGAAGAGTTTGACGTTTTGGCATATAAGGAAGATTTAGTACGTGATACGTTAGACCTTAGATTCATTCTTATCCGTACGATTATTCTACCTATTCCGTTATGTATTCTGATACGTTTGGTACTCCGATATGTGCTTAATTAATCGTCAGTACGAATATGTTATCCACCTCTTCATGAAACTCTTGATACGTTTGATGATTCGGTATGTGCTTCTCTGATTATTAGCAAGTTCCTTAGTTCGTTCAGAATCTGGATAGAGTTGATGAAGTTTTATCGTTTAGAACTACCTCCGTATTTTCCTCATGTGTATATGTGTTTCATGTATCTCTTACTGAGATTACAACTGTCATCTGTTATGTATATGTTCCGTATTCGTTGGATCAAGATTTGTTACGATTTGTCTTTTGTTGAAGAGCCCGAGGCTATATTTGAGCATCAGGATCGGGTCATGAGAAATAAAACTTTTCCGTTTGTGAAGATGCTTTTGTAGGAACCTCACCAAGCATGAGGCTAGTTATTGTCATTTCTTTTGTGATTTGACACGAATTCGTCTAACTTCTGCGACTTCAATTTCGAGGAAGAAATTTTCTTTTTAGAGGGGAAGAATTATAACGCCCTAGAATTCGGATTAACATTTTAATTATCTACTTTAGTTATACCATAAGTTAAATAAATAAATAGTAATATAAATATAACATTTGGCCAATTGTTTTTAATATATATAAGGTTTTGTGATAATTTTGTTACTTACCAAATCCAAGCCCAACTAGAATTTGATCCAACCCACATTATACAAAAATAAAAATTGGTCCAAATCCTTCCACAAGAACCTGTAGACCGAATTCAGAGATAAAAAAAAAGGTGGGATTGATCTAGGGTTTTGTGTTTTCGAGCTTCGGTTAGTTTCATCTTCAAAATTCTTTAATTTTTAAGCTTAGGGTTTTAAAAGAATGTTAATTATGTAACCTACGTGATGGAAGCTTAGGGTTTATAAAAGAATGTTAATAATATGTAATTTAGAGTATAATGATGATTAGAACATTTAGGTTAAGTGTTTATACAATAATACACAAGATTAAAAAGTTAGTGTTTTGTTTGTAAATTGATGTGATGCTGTCCAGAAATTGGGTCGGATTGAGGGATGTCTAAACTGATGATGCGAACGTGTTTTTGGGTGATTTTTGAGTCTAAACATAACTTCAATCAGTGTAATTTCTGGAAATATAAGTTTCATGGTCATTGGAGGTTGGGAAGATAGCCTTTTCATTTTTAGAGCATTAGTTGTCAAATCTGAGAAATCGGAGTCTGAACATCAGTTGATGTTTTTGATTTTTAATTTTAAAACCACAAGAAACTAAGAGCTCTGCTTTTCCAGGAGTGATATTTAAGTTATGTGTGACTTCCTGGAATTTTTATGGATTTTTCTGAAATGTCGAAATGGGTTAATTAAAGGCAAACTTTCTATATGTATGTGTAGTTAACTTTTTGGTTAGGTCTGGAAAGATGATTTTTGAAATAGTACTTGTACTTGGTAATAAAATCTATAAAAATTTGGAAAGATACTAAACTAATATGGCAATCACTGGTAATTATTTCATAATTTTTGGAGATTAATTGGTAGGCCTTAAAAATTATAAGTATGTGATCCAGATTCACTAATATATCCTAATTAACTGATGTATGATTTGGAAGTACCTATAAACCCTAAGTTTGAATAATTATGAATTTAACCCTAAGTTACTATTTTTGGAAAGTTACAAAATTTGGAAAGTTACTAAATTTGGAAGATTACTAAATATGGAAAGTTGCTATAAATAGCAGGAAACCCTGAATACGTTAATCTGAATGACAATAATTACTGAATCAGTAATAATTTATGAAATGGTTCTTAAATGATAAGACTATCATTAATTCGTGTAGATTCGCTGAAGAAGGAGTAATTTCCGACCCTTGTCTTTTCTGATATGGTTTCAATTGCGGTTTGAGGTATAGATATTCTACCATTTCTCAGTAAAGGTTTCTCATGACTTCTCGATCCTTGACTTTTATCATTTGCTATGTTTTGATTTCGTTTGATATGATTCTGTTTGATATGATTCCGTTTCATATGAGCCTTTGCTATGATTTCCTTTATATGATCCTTTGGATTGATATTCGTTTTACTATTTGTTGATGTGATATTCGTTTGCTATCCAATTGCTATGGTATGTTTCCGTTCAGTTTTGATATGCTCTGATTAGATATGATATGATGACTTGATATGATATGTTCTGTTCTGTTATGTTGCCCGAGCTATCTGTATTCCTAGCCATGGAGGTACCATGGCCATGTCATTGAGGCACCAATGGTATGACACTTTATGTGGAGGTGTGATTGATCCACGGCGTCCCCTTCTGTTCTGTTATGATATTTGTACACATTGGCCATTATGATATGTGTATATGCCCGTCATGAGCAGGTGTATATATACGATTTGTCTTACAGGGGGCGTATGGATGCATCCTAGTTTCTGTGCTGTTCTGTTCGGGATATGATTAGTGATTGGTTTCTGCGTGCCATGCACCCCATTTCACTTCTGGGAGCTAGCTACTCCATTTGGTACTTGAGAGGTCTCCCCTCCTTGTACAACTTATGATTTGACGGGTATATGGATATGATATGATGTGATTATGTGATTAAGCATGTGGCATGCTTTCTGAGCTCGATGGGCATTTCTGTTATGTTATATGATTATTATCCTCTGTTTGATTCCTTTGACTTCATTATGATCTCCTTATGTTTCGCTACGATTTGCTTCTTATGGTATATGACATTTTGTTCTGTTGATCCTTGATCTCTTATTCGTTTGGCAGATGAAATTAGTACAGCAGGAGCTTATGTTCTTTTTCCCTATACTTATATACGTTCTCTAGGGGAATAGTCTCGCAATAGTTGGGGAAAGGTGAAGATGTATGACGAGATAGGTCTAGAGGTGAGGGATGATTCTTTTTGTATTTATATATTTTATTAAAAGCAATTAAGAAATCTCGGTTTTGAAGGAGTGGGCGAAATTAGTTGTTAATCAACTAACCCAAAAACTAATTATAAAACTAAAATTAATCTAATAACAAAGAAAAGTAAATTGGTGGTAACTCTCATGATAGGAAAAACGTGTTCACTTAGAATTAATTACTCCCTAGTTATCTCCTACTGATTTGTTGAATTGTCACGTCCTTGTTTTAGTTGAAGCGATGTATTCCTTAATATTAGTTGTGGGGAGGTGCCGAACTCCCCAACTCTATGAATCTTAGTCTCCCCTAAATCACTTAAAGTTTATTAAGTTTTCTAGGATCTACTAGCCGTAATTCACGCAATAAATACAACAAGAAAAACCAATAGTGCACTCTACGGTTGTGTTTTCTAAGACATTCAAGCGAGTTACATATAAGAGGTCAGCCAGTTTTCTTAGCATAACGCAAGGCAATCAACTAAACAAGAGACAAAAAATCAATATTCAATAACTATGTTTCACTAGATCTAAGCAAACACAAATAAACTTAAGCTAGCATGTTAGATAGAAGAAAAGATAAACAACTAATCAAACAACACATAGACATAATGAATGTTGATCCCAAGTATCTACTTGATCGAATTCCTTAGCTTGCAAAGGTTTAGCTATGCTAGATAAATCTAACACGACTAGTATAGAAACTGTATAAGAAATATATTAAAGTTTATGCGGAATATAAACTTCAACCTTAAGAAGAACTTTTGATGAAACAATAAACACAAGATTAACAAACAAAGCTTCAATATTATTAATAATACGAATACTCAAAAGTATTAGGATTTACAACCTTGAAGCTAATCGACTTTCTAGTAACAAGTATCTATCTCAATGCCCTAGGACCTCCTTTTATAGACTAAGGAGTCCTAGTCGGCTTACAATAACTTTCTATACAAGAAAAATTGTTTCTATATCTTTTCTATATTTATCTAACCGACTATACAATGTATATCTCATTAACAGCATTAACTATGACACAATATAGCTTAACAGTCTTAACTCTTGTTCTAGCAGCATTAATCCTTCAGCAGTAGTAATCTTGAACTAGCAGCATTAACTTTTGTTCTAGCAGCACTAACTACTGAAAGTATTTTTCCTTGAATTCTTCCAGCAGTTATAATATACTCTAGCAGTCTTAACTTCAACTAGCAGTCTTAACTCTTTAACCAGCAGCAGTAATGACTTAGAACAATTCCCTTGAAATACCTGAGCAGTCTTAACATCTTAGAGCACCAGTATCATCAACAGCATTAAGTTTCATTCAAAGCTTTAACCATCACCAGGAGGATGCTTCCAAACACCTTACTTTTTCTTCTCTTTTGGAGTGAGTATTCTCTCCATTTTCTTGAGCAGCTGATAGGTCATTTCATCAAAAACATCAATTTGAAGTTTGACTGTTCCATTTAGCATCTGATGAACTATAGCATGATTCAAAGGATATGTTTTCTCAACCAGCATCTAGACCTGAAGTCCATTCATGGCCACAGTATGAACTCCACAAGAATGATAAAGCTTACAACTCAAAACTTTATTTTGAAACTGATCATGCCATACTCTATCTTCTGGATGTGGTTCAAACATAACTTTCAAATCACCCCAAAGAACTCTATCCAAGATATCATATGGCCTTGTATATCCATACTTATCCTTGACCCGATTCCATAAAGTTTCTAAGTCATTTCTATCAAAACTTTTGACCATCTGGCCAAAAACAATAAATCTATGAGACTTTCCACTAGCTCTCACTATGTCCCACCAATATGTCTTTCCATGATAGCCAGTTTTCCAATCAATAATAGGAACTTTAGTCTTCAAAGGAACAACATCAACAATTTCCTCTTCAGTATCTGAAGCAAGCACTATTAATTATTGCATTTCAGCTTTTTCTTTGTCATAACTTTCTTAATGCTCTTGCTCTGTCTACACATCAAGTTTTTGTTTCTTAGTTACCTCCTACTCTATATCTTCACCTTCTCTCTTAGAAATTCCCACCACCTCTTGTGTTTTCATTGGCATAAATGTGTTCACCCTCTTAAAAACCTGGTCAAACTTATCTTTGATCTTCTCAAAACTGAGATTCTTCAACTGACTTGGCTTCGAGTTTTCCATGTTTCTTAGATAGGTGCTCATAATGTTTCTTTGTTGAGTTTTGGTGGGTGGCTTGTTCCTCTTAGCTTCAGCTCTCTTGGATGCAAAGAACCTTTTCCTTTGTTCTAAGACCTCTATGAGCAGCTTAGCTTGCTCTACCTCAGTTAACTGCTCTCTTTCTTCTTGTTGCAGCCTCTCAGCTAAAAGATAACCAGCTTCACACTTAGCTTCAATGTCATCCCATTGATCCATAAGTGCAATTTTCTGTGCTTCTTTTTCAGCTGCAACTCTTGCCTTTTCTGGCACAGTTCTATTTAATTCTTCAAACTCTGCTTGCAAATGCCTTGCAACTTGTGCATCTGCTTGCTCTTTTTCTTTTCTTGATAAAGGCTTAACTACAGGTTCTTCAATCATTATTCCTTTCCCCTTACACTGTGGTTGTTGTAAAGTGATTGTTGTTTTGGTTGTTGATGTTGGTTCTTTGATAGTAATTCCTTTTTCTTTTATTCTTGTGCTCTTTAACTTTGCAGTGCTTGAGCTATGATGATATCATCATCTTTTGTTGTTGTAGTAGCAGCAATATTCACTTCAGACTCAGCAGCACTAACATTCTCACTAGCAGGATTAAGTGTAGCAATTTCCACCATCAGATTAGCAACTTCAACAACCTTACCAACATCAATCCCAGCATCAACACTAGCAGTATTAACTGACTTAGCAGCATCATGATCCTTTTCAACCTCTTCCACAACATCTTCAACACCTACAAGAGTAATTTCAGCCTCATTATCTTCAACCACAAACCCAGCACCTTCATGCTCTGTCTCCAAAGGCTCATCCTCCTTATCCATATGAGTATAGCATATCATTCTCATCCTCCTTATCTATATGAGTATCCTCCCCTGCATTTATGCTATCATTCCTCCCCTGTTTGGGAGCATCCTCCCCCAAACTTTCTTCAATTGCAGAGGATTCCACCCTAAATATACTCCCAACTTTGTATAACCTTGTAAGCTTGTGTGTTCTTGCCCTGTTTCCCTTATCAAGCTGCTTAACCCTTGTCTTTAACTGACTAATCTCCTTCTGTTGGTTAGATGTGAGTGTTTTGAGAGCAAGAACCTCTGACTGTAAAGTGGTACATGTAGCCATCAATTCCTTGATTAGTTGCATACTATCCTCATCACTTCGGAGTGTGTTACCTCTCCCGAGTGGTGAATCATAGGGTAAGTTAGATTCAGTCTCAAACCTAGTTTGAGCTTCTGAACCTCCCATAGTTTCCTTTTGGCTGGGACCATCACCTGAATCAGTTCCATGGGAACTTGACTCATTAGATGTTGCCTTGGATTGGGTCTTAGATATGTTACCACTGTCCTGATCTGCATCTAACCTAGTAGCAGTAGTGGCAGCCCTTACCAAACTACCTCCCTTCTCCTTATGGGTAGCCTCATCTGCAACCATGCTAGCACTAGCCTGAGGTAGCTCAGTGCCCTTTGTTGTGATCCTATGTTTATAGGTCTTTTGAGGTTGTGATGATGAAGGTAAAATGGTTGGTGTGTGATAGGTTTCAGTTGGGATTACTGAACCTTCACCCATTTGGGTTTGGGCTAGTGCCACCATTGTAGGAAACAAAGGTGTCACTCTCCCTGAAAAGTATTTTCCAACCCTCTTCATGTTTGCAAAAATCTTTTTGGTATGAGAGGGTGCAGGATAAACTCTTTTGTGATTTTTCTTATCAGTAAATTGTTTGTCCAAGAAAACTTGTAAGAACCTTAGATATATGTAAAATTTTTTTGCTGATTTATCCAAGTTCTTAACCATACCATCAAAAATCATATTTGAAAAATTGAACTTCTGGTTTTTAGCCAAGCAAATTATAGCAGAAGCCATATTAGTGCCAAACTCATTCCATGAAGTTGTATCAGGACTTAATCATTGTAAGATAGTATGAATTAAGAATTTCCACTGTGGGGAGAAGTTTTGTTTGAAAATTTTCAAGGAATCATTTTTCTTCTCATATCCCATCAGTGCAAGGTTTTAAAAAATTACAGAATTTGAGAGACACTCAATACTATCTTTAGCATCAGCTAGTCGAAGAGAAGTTCTAACAGACATTTCAGTAATGAGTATATCTTGGCCATCTACAACAGCTTTAATGTGTACTTCACCATTGAGTGTTATGGTCTTAGTAGTAGACCAAAACTGTTCAATGTGTGAAATATATATAGTAGGATTCACAGTTAATGCAAACCTTATAGGGTTTGTATTGAAGAAATCAATGATTTCTGTAAACCCTTCAGACTCTTTTGGTTTTTGTAACAATGTAATCATCTTGTGAGTGTCGGAAAAAGTAAGGTTCGACATTGTTGTGATTTTGTTGTAATCGATGATGGGTTTTTACAAATTGATGATAAAAAGGGTGTTAGGGTTTGTATTTGAGAGAATTATGTGAGCGTGGATTCGATTAAATGACTGATTTGGGGATTTAAACCCTTAATCAAAGAAGTTACAGAACGGTCCCTTGTACTCTCAAACTCAGCAGTAGAAACCTAGCAGCATTAAGTTAAGCTTGGCAGCATTAACTTTTGCTGAGCAGTAGTAACTCATTTCCACTTCAAACACCTTATTTATCAGCACTCCATCACTTGTCTTTGCTTATCTTGCAAAATGTTATTCCAAAAACCACAAAAACACAAGCAATAACCATATTCACAATGATCACAAGATCATACTTAACAGCAGTATTAAGTATAACCAGCAGTATTAACTTAGCAGTTCTAAGTATAACTAGCAGCACCTATTATACTTAGCAGCAGAAACAACTTATGATTTGAATAACAGTACGAATTCATACAAAACTTTACAAAAACATAAAGAGATCAAAAAATTTAAAGATTGAGCATTCCAATACTGGCAGTTAAATATTGAAATCTACCTACATCAAAAGCTTTTGTAAGCAGATCTGCAACATTCTTCTCACTATGAATTTAACCATTTGAATTAACTTTTTATCATTGCAATCTCTTATAAAATGATTTCTGGTCTCTATATACTTTGTTTTTGAATGAAAAACATGATTTCTAATTATGCATATAGTACTGTTATTGTCAATAAAAATCATTGTATGCATAAAATTGTACCCGTAATACAGTAATTGATTCTGAATCCAGAGCACTTGTCCACAGCAAGCCACATATTCAGCATCTGTTGTGGAATTTGCAACCACAGTCTGTTTCTTGCACTACCATGTGATCAATCTACACCCTAAGAATTGACAACCACCTGTTGTTGACTTCCTATCCAAGCTTGCTCCAGCATAATCACTATCAGTGTATGCTTCCAAAGTAAAAGGAGAATCTTTTGGATACCAAAGGCCCAATTTAGGTTGACATTTTAAATACCTAAAAATCCTTTTCACAGCATGAAGGTGTGAAACCTTTGGTGTGACTTGGTATCTTGCACATGCACACACTGATCTATATAAGTGAACATCAACTTCTTTACCATCTTCATCCTTGAGCAAAGGCTTGGATGTTTCCATTGGTGTACTTGTAGTCTTGACATCTGTATACCCAAATTTCTTCAAAATGTCAGCCACATACTTATCTTGACTGATAAATATGCCTTTATTGTTCTGCTTTACTTGTAAACCAAGAAAGAAAGTAAGTTCTCCCATAGAACTCATCTAAAACTTTTCATGCATAAGCTTCTCAAATTCAATACACAACTCCTTCCTTGTAGATCCAAAGATGATATCATCTACATTAACCTAAACTAGCCACATATCATCCTTGTGTCTTCTGATAAACAAAGTCTTATCAATCTTTCCTCTCTAGGAGCTTGATGTAAACCATAAAGTATGTTGAAAAGGTTTCATACCATGCTCTAGGAGCTTCATGTAAACCATAAAGTGCCTTTTCAACCTTGTAAACTTTATCAGGAAAGTCAGGATCTTCTAACCCTGGTGGTTGACTAACATAAACTTCTTCTTCAATCTTTCCATACAGAAAAGCACTTTTTACATCCATCTGGTACACCACAAAGTCTTTAAACGAAGCATAAGCTAGAAACAGCCTAATTGCTTCAATTCTTGCAACTTGGGCAAAGACTTCATCATAGTCAATCCCTTCTTCTTGTGTGTACCATTGAGCTACCAATCTTGCTTGGTTTCTGATCACAATCCCTCTTTCATCATTCTTGTTTTTGAAAAACCATTTTGTACCTATAGCCCTCTTTCCTTTAGGCAAATCCACCAGAGTCCAAACTTCTTGTAACTTGAATTGTAGAAGTTCTTCCTGCATAGCTTCTGCCCAGCTTGAATCACTCAAAGCTTGGATTGTCTTTTTGGGTTCCACTTGTGATAGAAAACAAGAAAACATACAATTTTGAAGATCTTTATGACTGTTTCTTTGTTTAATATTTCTAACAAAGAGCCATTTATCTGTCAAATTCTTGGTCATCTTCCTTGTTTGTACAGCTGAATGCACATCTCCAATCACCTGAGTAAGAGGATGTATTTTTTGAATCCTTGTAGTTTCAACTGGACTGACATGAATTGTAGGATCCAAATTGTTTATGTCAGCCTCTTTACCAGCATCTTCATCATCAGTTTCAGTCCATACATCTTCCAATATAGGCATGTCTGGATCATCTGAATATTCACTGCTATCTTTTTCACCAATAACATCATCTTGTATGCCAACAACATCAACAGTTGAACTAGCAGTATTAACTTTGTTAGTATTGTTAGCGCTGTTAACACCATCATTCTTCTCCTTATCATTACTCTTATTGTCTGTTCCTGGACCTTCATCATCCTTCTTGTCATCATCACTTGAATGCTTGACTTCATCATCTTGAAAACTCTTTGGATCTTGGGTTGAGATTGGTGGATCAACAGTCCATACTGGTAGCAAGATGTAATTCTTTGCAGGTTCTTTCTCCTTACTAGCTTGACGTGCATCAATATTAGCTTCTGTGCCTGCAAAACCATTAGACTGTGTAACTGCAACAACTGGCTCATAATTCATTGTCTTTGTTAGTGCATCAATATCAAATAGCCAATTTGGTCCACTACCTACAGCATTAGGTGTACTCTCACTAAACCTAATATGTAAGTTCTCTTCCACTATCCTTGTTCTACTATTGAATACTCTAAAGGCTTTGCTATTCAGAGAGTATCGAACAAAGAAACATTCATCAGCCTTACCATCAAATTTGCCTAAGTGATCTATGGTATTGAGAATAGTAACAAGACACTCAAATGGTCTCATAAAACATAGAGTTGGTGTTCTACTATCAAAAAGTTCATATGGGGTCTTGCTATGAGACTTAACAACTAACACTCTATTTTGCACATAGCAAGCAGTACTAACTGCTTCAGCCCAAAAGGTTGTTGGCAATTTAGAATCAGCTAACACTGTTCTAGTAGCCTCAATTAGTGTCATATTTCTCCTCTCTGCAACACCATTTTTTTGAGGAGTTCTAGCTACACTATACTGTCTCATAATACCCTTCATCTCACAAAACGAATTCAAATCTCTATTCTTGAACTCAATTCCATTGTCACATCTTATAACTTTAACCCTGTGATTTACTAGATTTTCTAACCTTGTTATGAATTACTTAAGGATTCCACTGGTTTCACCCTTAGTTGCTAAAAAGAAAACCCAAGTAAACTTACTATAATCATTTGTGACAACTAGGTAATACATCTTTTTCATTTAGCTTTTTACAAATGTTGGTCCAAACAAATCCATATGCAACATACGTAAAGGTAAGCTGATAGAGTTCACTGTTTTGGACTTACAAGAGGCTCTCAGTTGCTTTCCCTTCTGACAAGCAACACAAGTTTCATTGATGAGTGCCTATTTACTCATCATTTTATACTCGTTAAATACACAAAAAACACCCAAATATACCAATTTATACTGCATATATCCTTGGATTGTGTTTTTATGTATTTCAGGTACAAAGGATTGAAAATAGAGCAAAAACGGACATTTTTCTGATCGACTCGACGACGTTTGTGCATTTAATCAAGTCAAGACAAAGTCAAAGTCAACCTCGGGCCAACCCACTATACCTTCGTTAAGTAATCATTTCATCCTTGGTCCTTAATGTGTTTCACCGTTAGTCCTACTACTTAACACCCGTTAATTCCCACAAGTCAAATAATAAAAACAATGATCCTTTTTGTTTTACCCGCCAAATCCCAAATCCCACTATTTACCCGTCACTTTCACCTCACCCCTGCTCCATGACAACCCTCCATCACATGTGTACCTCTACCATCGCAATCCCATGATATCTCATTGGCTGATGGGACTTTGAACAAGATCAAGGGCTATGATGAGCTTAAAGAAGCACAAAGAAGGATCAATGGCTGAGATGAGAAGGCATGGAGAACACTCTCAAAACCCCATCACATGTTCACACTCCAGGATGGAAATTCGTGTGAAACTTTGAGCGGGAAATCAACCATTGGTCAAGATTAATGGGATTGGGCACCAAGGCTATCCAATGGTCCAAAATCAAGACGCGTTAAGCTTCTTGAGAAGAAGACAAAGTCTAAGGCCTATAAAAGAAGATAAAGACTGAAGACTTAGAGAGTTAGTTATTATGTAGCTTTAAATCTAGTTTTTTTTTACTTGTCTTAATTTAAATTGTATTATAGCTTTTTAGTAATCAGTTGTACTCCTTTTTAAGTTAATGAAAATTTCAATCTTTTAATTTCAATCTTTAGCTTAAAGTTTAGTTAAATTGTATTTTCTATTTTAAATTTCAAGCATTGTACTCTTTTAAGTGATTAATGAAAATTTATTTCAGTTTAAATTAAAAAGTGTTATTTACATTTCAGTTGCTGTATTTGAAATCTTCTTTATATTGTTTGAATTCCAAATAGCTGTTCCGTAAGTTGTTTTACAAGTTCAAAAGCTATAAGCTCACACTTATAAGCTTCTTAATAGCTTATAAGTGTAAGCTGTTCACTCACAAAAACTATCACTTAGCAAGATACAAAAAGGAAAGGAGGCTGATTTGAGCTAAGTTTGGAAGATAAGCCAGAAATGGAAGGGCTTATAAGGTCTTACCAGCTTATCATTTCATAATTTGGAGCTTGTAGAGTAGCTCCTCGAGCTTATTTGATCCTTGTTGAGCTAGAATCAAGGTAACCTCCATTTTCAGCTTTAAAATGCTTATTTGGGTAGCTTATTTAAAAGTGCTTTTTAAAAGTTAAAATTTGCTTATTAACTGATATTATACTTAGTTAACATCTGGTATTTACAAATTTTTGCTTGAAAAGGTTTAAAACAGTTTAAAACAGGAGTGTTTGGTATAGTAGTTTTTACCTTAAGTTTTCAATTGTCATTGCACTTTTGTTATTTAGATCCTCTCTCTTAGGCTTTAATCTAGTTACAAAAGTAGTTAAAGTAAGTTTTAAATTGGCTTTGATAAGTTCAGATAGTTTTTTTTTACAACTTCGTTCAAAACTGTTAGCATTATAAGTTCAATACTGTTGGATTTTGATTGATGCAAAGTATTGCTTTAGGTATATGTTTTTAGTGCTCATTCTTGTCTAAATTTTATATCTAGATATCTGTTTAAAGGTTTCACCAAGAGTTTATGCAGTTTTCGTTTTAAAAAAATCCAATCAGCATAAAAATTTCTATGCTGATTGATCAGCATAGGATTTCATAGGATTTGTTTCAGCTTATTATTGGTTCAAAAATTCTTAAAAATTGTTTCTAAGTATTGATTAGTGGTTAGTCTTCATCTGTTTTTAGTTTTCAAGGTTTATCTTAAGCTTTTAGTAGCTTAATTTTAGCTTAGAAAATAGCAGTTCAGCATAAAAGTTTCCAAAAATCCAAAATATTAGTGTACTGTCCTGTTTTCTCAGCTTATTTTTAAGCATGAAAATAAGTTCAAATTATCTGAAATTTGTTTTATGAGTTCCTTGGTAGGTAATTTGTGCTGTTTTGAGTTTTTTAAGGTCTAGCTTATAGTTTTAGTAGCTTATTTCATAGCTTAATAGTGACCCTTCAGACTGTTTAGTGTTAGTTTAGCTTTATTGCTTATTCTAGATTTAGAGCTTCTTAACTATTTAGAATTGCTTATTTTAGGTTAGATTTGCTCTTTAAGTTGGATTTTAGGGTGCTAGTAGCTTATTAGGTTTGAAATAAGCTTATAGCAGCTTATTTGTGTCTTCAGTTTAGCTCACTTAGTTTTAAAAATTCTAAGAAAACTGTTAGCTTCTAACAGCTTTTTCTAGCTTATTTTATAAGTTTTAAAAATTTTGCTTTTACAAAAGTTGTTTTATATTAGCTTATTAAAAAGTTTCAAAAAATATTTTTGCAAAATAAAAACGTGGGAAACTGGGAAGCCAAGGGTTAGCCAAGGCTCGAACCCGAGACCTCACCAGTCTCGACCACGCTTAACACACACACATATACCACTGCGCCCTTGGGTCTCTTCCGGTTATGTTTGCATTTATTATTTACTTAACCACTTTTACCCATTTTAGCTTATTTTCCTTTTTAGCTTATTTCTAGCTTATTTAAATAAGCTGGAACTTTAGTTTTATTTTTCCTATAATCCTCTTAGCTTAAAGTACTTTTTAGTAATTTTTCAGATTTTTCTTAATTAGTTTAGTATTTTTTATAATATTTTTAGATTAAAAGTGTTTTTAATTCATAATAAATAAAAAATAAAAATAAAAAATATAAATCTTTTTCTGAAAATTTTCTTTTATCATTTAGGAGGTTTAGAAATTGAAATTGCATTCGTAGGGTTAAAATTTGTCATAGTTGGTTATTTAGTCGCGTTTTTAGATTCCCGTTATTATTTTTAGCTTAATTTCGTAGTTGCCTTTATTGCTTTCCTTATTTACTTTCCCGTGCCTTAATTAGAATTTAGATATCAAAACCAAAAATTGAAAATCCAACTTTCAAGCATTTTAATAACCAAACCTCAAACGACATCCTCAATTCACACATCGTTGGGAAACGACCCGGGTATCACTTACCCGAAATCATATATCGTATTTGTGAGTTTTGCATGTTGACCTTTTTCCTAAAGGGTTGACTTGGTGACTCGCGCGTATTATATTTGGTATTCTTTATACTACTATTTGACATCACCAATTTCTGGCGCCGTTGCCGGAGAGGTGTGTTGCGGCAATATCGTTACGGTTTGACGATTAGTGACTTGAAGATCCTTCCTCGTGAAGTTATTGCTTTATAAAAAACAATATAACATAAAAAATATTTTTCTTTTCTTTATATATATATATTTATACTAGACTTCAAAGCCCGCCCAATGGGCGGGCATGACTTTTAATTATAGATTGGATGGTTTTGATCAATTTTAAATTATGTTTTAATTTTGTTATATGAAACACAATAAAATATAGCCACTTATATGTAAACACAATAAAATATGGCCACTTATATTTGTCGTTTGGTTGTTTTTTATTGTCACTATTTCCCTGTTTATTATTCGCACGATTACGTAGCATTTTATTTTCGAATACGGTTTGATGCAAACAATATTGTTATATGAAACACAATAGCCACTTATATGTTAACATAGTAAACAACATTGCTTATACGTTTTGATGTAAGCAATGTTTTTTTTTAATTGTCACGTAGGTGCAAGCAATATTGTTTTTTTGTATGTAAATACATTTTATATCCTAATAACATTCGAACACGGTTTGATGTATATTGATAGGTATATATTTTATAATGAATAAATTTCAAGCTAATCATTATTATTCAAAGGAAGGTTAAGTTAGACTATATATGGTCTTTTCACTTTCAAGAGAATAACTATTATTATTAAATTTAATAGACCAAATTATATTTGATCAAAAAAAATGTGTACCCGGATAAAGAAAATGTGAGTCTACAATCCTGATCTTATAATTTTAGTTACTATAATTGTATCATGCAAGTATATTTTGATGTAAATAATCTGGTGGATTTTTTTTTTCCTGTTATGGCATGACCTTCTGTTTGCAAATTATTATGAGAAACATCTTTGAAGAACATGCAAGTTGTGTAGTGATTGCGTGGTTTTGTAACCTTACAACAGGTTTTACCTCTCGAGGGATCTCAAGAGGCTTACAACCCCACCAGGCAGTGTACCTGACCGATGTAGTATAGTGTAGTGGTAAGTACGGGGGATTGATCGTTCTCCACAGGGAATAGTGTTCGTTAGGTGTGAAAGGCTACTCTAATTAGGTCTAAGGGTTGAGGAAGATTCTTTTTTGTATTTTTATAGTTTTTATGAAAGCAAGTAAAATCTCGGTTTTGATAGAGTGGGCGGAATTAGTTGCTAGTCAACTAACCCAATTTACTACGAATGCAAATAAAATAAAATAACAAAAATGAAAATGTGGTGAGAAACTTATGTGTAGAGAAATGTGTTTACTTAGATTTCCTTACTCCCTAACTATCTTTTACCGGTTAATTAGTGTGTATTAGTCGCGTGGATGACGGGTGTATTCCTTAATACCATTCGTGGGGTGGCGTACTTACTTCCCCAACTCTACAAGCTCCTACTTCACTCCTATGTCGAGCCGGCTAGGAAGCTCCTAACATGGGATCACTAGAATTCGCTTGTGCATTAAATACAACCATAAAAACCTTTAGTACGCATTTGGTTCATGTTTCTTAAGACGTTCAAGCAAGTTACCGAATAGGAAGTTAGCCAGTTTTCTTAAGCCTAACATAGATAAACAATCATCCAATACAACTAACAACACACTAACAACCAATAATCAATAGCTAGGTTTCATTAGATCTAAGCAAACACAAGATAAAATTAGCCTAACATGTTAAACAAAAGACAAGAATAAGATATAATCAAACAACACATAGACATATTGAATGATTAATTGATAACTTATCTTTCAATGAAACATGGAAGATCTCAAGGCAAAAAGCCCTGAAAAAGTAGCTAAAATCGTCTTAGGGTTTTCTCCCAAAATTCCACACACTAAGCTCTCCCTAATGACAAAAAATTAGAAAACTATATATAGATTTTTGGATCTGACGGCGTCACCTTATGGAGTGTGACGCCGTCACCCTCGCCGCTTTTAGGGTTCCCGGATGACCTTCTTGACGCCGTCCCTCTTTAGCTCTTCAAAAATCCGTTCTGGCTTATCAAGGCTTGACGCCGTCTAACCATGAACGTGACGCCGTCCCCTTATGATTTAAGCCGTGACGCCCTCGATCAAGTTAAAGCGTGACGCCGTCAGAATTCACATGCTATTTTCACTGGCCCGTCATGAGTAAATTTCACATCCAACTTTTCTTGCCAAGGCATGACGCCGTCCAGAGTAAAGTCTGACGCCGTCAAGAGTAACTTTTAGCCGGTTTTTGAGACTTTGCCGTTTTCTTCACTTTAATGCTCCAAAAACGTCCAAAATGCCTCCTTTTCCAGATTTCTCCTCAAAAGTACCTAAAATGACAAAAGGAACGATTTAGGGCAATATTTGATCAAATAAATACGATTTCGGGCTTAAATAACCCCTTAAAAGCGGTACACTTTTCGCTTCATCAAATACCCTTACACTTGAGATTTGCTTGTCCTCAAGCAAATGCGCTTTTATTCTAATCAAAATACAAGTTAGGGGTCATTTAATGCTAACATAAAAGTAATTACAACAAATATTCGTTCCACTTCAATCATAATAAGCACGGAGATTATAAACTAGCACCTCACAAGTAGTGTTTAGATACTCACATCTCTCAAGTGTCATCAAAATAAATCTCATAAATGAAAACGGAAAATATCTCTCACTACCTGTCATAGCAAATAGATTACCATAGGCTTGGGAAAGGATCGAAAACCTCCTCCACTAGGCGTAAGCACCTAAGATAAACTATCAAAGAGGGCTTTTAAATGGGTTAAACGTTAGGTGTAGGGAAAAGGAAAACACGGTTTTGTTGGATAAAGGATATTTTACTGGTGGCGAGTTAAAAATCTTGATCAATTACATGTACTATACAATGTTGCTAAGCCAAGACTAGACTCGATCTTAAGCTAATGATAAAATAACAAAAACATAAAATAAACATAAAATAAAACGGGATGGTAGTCCGTATGTTTTTTCTATTTTTCTTTTTCTCATTTTTTTGTATTTTTCTTGATTTTTTCGATTTTTTTTTTTATTTTTTTTTTTTTTTTTTTTTTTTTTTTGCATACACTTTTGCCCTACCATCCAAAATAATACATCACAGGGGCGTTGCATTCCCCTTACACTTGAACTTTTACATAACTTTACAAATACTAATCTAATGACTCGAATTAAGATAATCGAAAAACTTGGAGTACTTTTAAAATATTTAGCACATATGGGGGTAATAAATGATGTTCTTCCCCATTACTCCATTATACTAGTACTTTACCCATGAGTCCCAATCGTCCCAAAACAATATGTACAAGGATATGACTCGACTTAGCAACCATGTAATCAACTAGATAATTAACTTGGGTTTAAACAAATGTTGTCACAATAATGCACTAAAAATGAGTGCATACAAGGTAGGCTAAGGCGATTTGGGTGTACATTTTAGTGGGGTGTAACAAATTCTTCCTTTAAGTAAAATGCTTAAAGGTCGAAACGAAAAGATAGGCTCTGAGGGGTGTACTAGGGGTATCGTGTACTAAAAATGAGTACAACGCAAAGGGTGTGGGAGAATTACTTGACCAATGTAGCCAAAATAATTATAACAAAAACACAGGTGTAAAACAATGGGTTAATCCTAATGCCTCTTATCATGTAGTAAATCTAACTACACGAATGTAGTCTCACTTGTGGCCTTGGAATGGTCCTAACGCAAGTTCTAGAATCTAAGTGCTACCGGTACACACATCATAGCATAAATGCTTTTCCTACCAATTCTAGGGGTGAACCTCACATATTTGGGGTGGAAAATTTTTTAGTGGTACGGTTTTTTTTGTGCTAGTCATATAACTCCTATCCGTGAGACGCTCATTAAGATCAAAGTTTCACTCCTATATGTTGTAAAAAATTTTAAATTTGGCACTAAAATTACCTTAACAAGTATTTATCTCAGTTTTATTACACATCTACCATTAAACAAACAAAAATCAAGCGCAATGGCATTCTCTAAAATCGTACTTTTACCCTCCCCTTACACTTAAGATGAACATTGTCCCCAATGTTCAAATAATAAGATGTAAAAGCAAAAAGTAAAAGAATGAAATCAAATACTCCCCTGATTCGCTCGGTGGATAATGAAATTACATGGTTAAATCTTCCTCCAAAGAGAATGTTGAAGCTCCATGACTAATGCATCGCCATAAGCTTGATTCCAAAAACATCTCCTTGTCCAAAATAACCTGTTAAACCTGAGAAAACAAACACGAAAACCTGCATAACATCGGCGGGAAAAATCTATATATAAGGATATAATGCTTGTGGAATGATAATTTTGCAGATTCCTGGAGATTATAAGTTGGAGATTTAATAAAAACTTTTTATGAAAACAAAACTTTCAAAAATTTCTGGAAATTAAATCTGACGCCGTCAGGTTATAACCCCTGACGCCGTCAGAAATGACCTGACAAAAATTTTCGTTTTAAGTTTCCGGAAAATTTCTGAAAAAAACTTTTACCTTACTTCCTGGAAATCCTGCAAAACATCATTATGACTCGATACAAGCATTTGACTCAAACAAATACGGATATGTATGCTAATTTATTATTATTACGATTCATGTTAATTTGTGTTCTAATAAACCGATTTAGATTTCCCTTACACTTATCTTTTGCAAAATACCTTTATATGTAGTTAGGACGAAGTTAAAAACAACATAAAGCATTTTCACAAATTAGTTTTGAACATGAATCAATAGTAATAAAAATTAAACACACATACGGAAACAAATAAAATCAAACAAACAAATAAATAAACACACAAAGCAAATAAAACAAATAAAGCTTGGGTTGCCTCCCAAGAAGCGCTTTTCTTTATTAACGAGTCTTGTAGCTAGACTCAAAGTCACGTACATTACGTGACTCCATCATCGGTCACGGTTCCTAGGCCATTCTCCTTCCCGGTTTTATATTCCGGTCCTAATTTCAAACAATCCTTGTAGAAACCGAATATCCTTTCCATAACATAGTCTACTCCTTTACTTCTATCCTCATCATTCCTATAGTAGACCGCTTGCTTGAGCTCCTTCTCAACACTTGACAAGTGTTGGAATTGTTCTATCTTATATGGCATTTGGTAGCTTACTTCATCGGTCTCATCCTTAAATCTAACTATCCCTAAGGAAGGTTCATAAGTCATTCTAGAGACCTCAACAAATGGTTTTCCAAAAACCACTTGAGTCAAGGATGCATCGACTATTGGGCGGATATCTTCTACAATTACAAAGTCGGTGACATAGGTGAAGTTTCCTACATAAACCGGTAATCCCTTAACTCTTCCCGTGAAGTTACTCATCCAACCCTTGTCAGGGAACATCCTATACCCAAGTTGATTCTTCATTATCAAGTTGTAGTGGGCTCTAGTCATGATGTTTATGGGTGATCTAAGGTCGATGTAGGCTTTCCACACATGCAAATGTCCGATATTGCATGGTATGTTGAGATTAGAAGGGTCGCCTATTTCTATGATTGGTCTACCTAGGAAGTATGGTGCCTCGGGGTCATCGAATAAGTTTGTATGATATGCACGCTCTTCCTTAGTGGGTAGCCTATTGAAGTAGTCCTCATCATTATCTACTTCCTCAATCACACTTGTCCTAACTTCCTTATCAACCTCGACTTTCCTATCCTCATCCTTAGGTTCACTTTCTATCCTACCCTCATTCTTGTCACTTTCTTCCATGCTCCTATCGATTGGTCTAATAGTGACAACGTTGACGAAGTGGACATGTTTGGATGAAGAAGGGTCTTTGACTTGGGGTCCGCTATTTGTGTTCCTAGCGTCCTTATGCGGAGGTGATAGCACTTGGTTATTGAGGGCTTTCAACAAGTTGTCAATTTTATTGGTCATCTCAGTTTGTTGTTGATTGAATTCGGTCTCGAATCTAGCTATCCGAGCTTCTTGAGATGCCATAAATTGGGAAATCAATCCTTCAAAGTTATTGGTACTACCATTGCCGGAAGGATTGTTGTTGAAAGTACGGTTCGAGTTGGAACCGCTTGATTGGAAACGATTAGGTGGGTTGGAAGAATTGGTTTGTTGCGTGTTTTGGTTTTGTTTCCACCTAAGGTTCGGGTGATTTTTCCATGAGGGGTTGTATGTATCACCGTAATGGTTTGGCTCGGGTTTGAAAGTGTACCACTTGTCTCCCGCTCCGTCGGTACGCGAGGATGCGTAGTCCACAAAAGCTTGTTCGGGGAGTTCCATGCAATCACGAGTGTCGTGGGGACCACTACATAATTCACATGAAGAAGTGATTTTGTTCACTTGGCTTGAAGGTTTAGGAGCCTCGTAGGATTTCATGAGAAACTTGACTTGGTCTTCAAGTTCTATGATCCTACGGTTGGAAGTGCTTGAATTGTTCGAAGGCAAAGATATTGCCTTGACCGTTTTATTCAAATCACGGGGATCACTCCAACTTTCGTTGTCATAAAGAGCAAGATCCTCTAGGAGAGCCCATGATTGTTCCGCACTTAGATCACGTAGCTTGTCACCGGCCGATTGGTCAATGGTTTGCCTCGTGGAGAGATTGATATGGTCATAGAAGATTTGGACTTGGAGCCAAAGTTCTATGCCATGGTGAGGGACTTTTTGGAGTAAGTCCTTGAATCGAGTCCATGCCTCGTAGAGAGTTTCGCCTTGACGTTGTTGGAACATCAAGATATCATTCCTTAGCTTGGTAGTTCTTCCCGGTGGGAAAAACTGAGCAAGGAAACGAGTGGTGAGATCATCCCAAGAGGTGATGGATCCTGCGGGTTGACGTTCTAGCCACTGACTAGCTTGGTCCCGCAGAGAGAAATTGGAAGAGACGCAATCGGGTCGTCTCTCGAGTGGCAACATCAAGGTCTATAGAATCAACGATTTTAAGAAAATCCTTGAGATGTTGATTAGGATCTTCAGAACGAAGTCCATGGAATGCGCATCCGCTTTGCACCAACCGGATGGTGTCGGATCGCAAGGGTGTGATATTGGCTCCTTGAGTGAGCTCAATGGTGTTTCGATAGCCATGGTGGCTAGGACGGGAATACTCTCCTAAAGTACGGGCTCTAGGAGGTGGTTGGTTGTTGTGGTGGTGGGTTGTGGGGGTTAAGGATATTACCATCTTCCATGATGTCGGACGGTAATGGTTACGAACAAAGACACGAAGAAAATAGATAGACTAAAGAAAATCTAGAAAAATAAAATAAAAATCTCACTAGAAAGGAATCTAGTGAGTAGACCTAATAGAAATAAAAATTCAACCTAAACAATAACTATTCCCCGGCAGCGGCGCCAAAAACTTGATTGCGTGGTTTTGTAACCTTACAACAGGTTTTACCTCTCGAGGGATCTCAAGAGGCTTACAACCCCACCAGGCAGTGTACCTGACCGATGTAGTATAGTGTAGTGGTAAGTACGGGGGATTGATCGTTCTCCACAGGGAATAGTGTTCGTTAGGTGTGAAAGGCTACTCTAATTAGGTCTAAGGGTTGAGGAAGATTCTTTTTTGTATTTTTATAGTTTTTATGAAAGCAAGTAAAATCTCGGTTTTGATAGAGTGGGCGGAATTAGTTGCTAGTCAACTAACCCAATTTACTACGAATGCAAATAAAATAAAATAACAAAAATGAAAATGTGGTGAGAAACTTATGTGTAGAGAAATGTGTTTACTTAGATTTCCTTACTCCCTAACTATCTTTTACCGGTTAATTAGTGTGTATTAGTCGCGTGGATGACGGGTGTATTCCTTAATACCATTCGTGGGGTGGCGTACTTACTTCCCCAACTCTACAAGCTCCTACTTCACTCCTATGTCGAGCCGGCTAGGAAGCTCCTAACATGGGATCACTAGAATTCGCTTGTGCATTAAATACAACCATAAAAACCTTTAGTACGCATTTGGTTCATGTTTCTTAAGACGTTCAAGCAAGTTACCGAATAGGAAGTTAGCCAGTTTTCTTAAGCCTAACATAGATAAACAATCATCCAATACAACTAACAACACACTAACAACCAATAATCAATAGCTAGGTTTCATTAGATCTAAGCAAACACAAGATAAAATTAGCCTAACATGTTAAACAAAAGACAAGAATAAGATAGAATCAAACAACACATAGACATATTGAATGATTAATTGATAACTTATCTTTCAATGAAACATGGAAGATCTCAAGGCAAAAAGCCCTGAAAAAGTAGCTAAAATCGTCTTAGGGTTTTCTCCCAAAATTCCACACACTAAGCTCTCCCTAATGACAAAAAATTAGAAAACTATATATAGATTTTTGGATCTGACGGCGTCACCTTATGGAGTGTGACGCCGTCACCTCGCCGCTTTTAGGGTTCCCGGATGACCTTCTTGACGCCGTCCCTCTTTAGCTCTTCAAAAATCCATTCTGGCTTATCAAGGCTTGAAGCCGTCTAACCATGAACGTGACGCCGTCCCCTTATGATTTAAGCCGTGACGCCCTCGATCAAGTTAAAGCGTGACGCCGTCAGAATTCACATGCTATTTTCACTGGCCCGTCATGAGTAAATTTCACATCCAACTTTTCTTGCCAAGGCATGACGCCGTCCAGAGTAAAGTCTGACGCCGTCAAGAGTAACTTTTAGCCGGTTTTTGAGACTTTGCCGTTTTCTTCACTTTAATGCTCCAAAAACGTCCAAAATGCCTCCTTTTCCAGATTTCTCCTCAAAAGTACCTAAAATGACAAAAGGAACGATTTAGGGCAATATTTGATCAAATAAATACGATTTCGGGCTTAAATGACCCCTTAAAAGCGGTACACTTTTCGCTTCATCATGTAGCATACTCATTAATAGGCTATTCATATAGACTTGCTACATTGTCTTTTCATCTTATCAGTTATAATTACTCATAGCTGTTCTTCACACTAAGTATCATTACATTATCGAAAACACCAAATCTTCACTGCTCAAAATATCTGTGCCTGGATCAACAAAAGGTGAACTATAGAATCTTGATCCAATATTTTTGTTCATGTTTTGTTAACCTTTGTTACCTGATTTTCTTATTGAAAAGATGAAATCCTGAATCTTTTGATTGTCTAATTATATTTTATTTATCTGTAAATTTAAGCTAATATCTGTAGTTGCATGTTTTGTTTTTTGTGTCTGATCCTATGTTATAATTAACTTGATTAATCATTTTATGTATTATTATTTATGAACATAATATGAGAAGATACAGTTGGTAGGGCGTAGTTTTTGGGTAGATGTTGATGAAACCTGTTTGTTATACTATTTCTTCTTGATCAGTTAGAAAAAAAATAGTTTAGAATGGAGAGAAGATAATAAATGTTTATTTGTTAGGGCTTTCAGGTCACAGTAACACAGTTGTTAATCTTAGGGATGAAATCTCGTCTAGTTCTTCTTGATCAGTTAGCAAAAATTGCTAACTCAAGACTTGTTAATGACGTGATGATTGTCCATTATAGGCGTGAAATTGATGTTACTTTTAAGGATGAGGAAGATTTGATGTCTAAGGCTTCAGAGATTAGTGCGCGAGTTGATCATAGGGATCAAATGATAAAAGAACTTCAGCTTTGTTCCTCAGACTCATCTTTGCATTCCATCGATGACATGATGAAGATGTAGACAGAAGATTTGGCTAAAGTTGTTGTTTTGCTCTTAGGTGTCGCAAAAAAACATGCTCGACTCCGCGATTTATTTTTGTTCTTGGAGAAGTTGGGGTTAATGGAGATTTGATGTAGTATATGTTTGTAGTGTTGAAGATATTGTCTTTTGGTTTGACTTCCGGTTTGGTTTATTTTGTGGGAAGTCACTTGGGTTATGTAAATCTTAGTTTAAGTTTGTTTTAGATTATATCAATGTTTATGGGTCATATCTTTTGGTAAATTCGTTCAAGCTGACTGTTTATGGTCGTGAAATAGTGTCTATCTTTAATCATCCGTGGTGCGTTTCTCTTTTGATGTTTAGGAGGTTATTTGTGAGTATGTACAAACAGTTTGACTTTAAATTAATATGATATTTTTTTAGTTTGGTTTGTAATTGTTTGTTGATTAGTTGGAGTGTTCCATTTGTATTCATTGTGGCTATTTAGTAGGGTGTTTTTAATCACACCTTAAAATTATAAGATATAAGTTATTTTTGGTATGATTCTCATTTGATAATACATATAAATTAATAGGTATTTATTGTGGGTATTTAGTAGGGTACTTTAAGGATGTTTTCGTATTAGTATCCGATATTTGATTTATGTATCAAAATAAATATTTGTATTCTAATAGTATTTGAGTGTGAGTTGATGTATACATTTAATGAATATAGTCAGACAAAATTATATTTGATACAAAATTGGGTATCCTGACAAAGAAAAGGTAAATCTACAATCTTGAACTTATAATCTTGGATACGCTATTCTGTTGTTACTTATACGCTTTATTTATTAACGAACTACGTCCTTGAACTATATTACCTAATGATATCATTTTTTGTTTCAGCAAGTTCTGTTTCCATTCGGTTTTTTATGTCGTCACTATTTTCTCCTTTCTTATTCACACGAATATGAAGCACTTTATCTTCTTTCATGCAAGAAGCACAAAATCATCTCCAACTTAAGCATGAAGCGCCTTTATTAACTAATACTAATGGTTTTTTAGTTATGGTATTCGTTTTGAATATTGAAAAGTTTTGTGTAATACCATACCTACTAAGAGAGTGGTATGAACATAGATTAATTATACAACAACAACATAAAAATTACAACAACCCAATAGTTAAATTATATGTAACAAAACATACCTTCTGAAACAAAGCATTATGTATCGATGGGTTATCTGTGTTGCACAACAAAGATAAACAGTTTAAAAAACTATTAATATGAATTAACAATATTAAAATTATTGCACAATGCATGCAAACATATACAACAATACGATACTGATTTACATGATATAAATTAATTAAAACATTAGATACAACATCTATACTGTATGTAAGTAATACACTAATGAAGATAACATCTGTTGATAATCTTCTGCATACTGTATCAGAATCATGTTGTGTAGGATTACCTGATAAAAAATCATAAACTTACATGGTAAAATAAAACAAACATTTGTTGATAATCTTCTGCATACTGTATCAGAATCATGTTGTGTAGGATTACATGATACAAAATCATAAACTTACATGGTAAAATAAAACAAACTAATGTACGATGCATTAAAACCTATACAACAACAAAATACCTTGTGAAGGGGTTTTCGAATGTTTCTTCTGAATGATAATGCTTCTGTGTGCTTCAGCAACTATAATCAATTGAAAAAACTTTTTGCAATAAAACATTGGATTGCTTCAACAACAACATCAATAAGAATATAACAACCCTACAAATAGATGTTTGTTAAAAAATGATTGTGCATGTAAACATTAGATTAATTATACAACAACAACAATAAAAATACAACAACCCAATGGTTAACCTATATAACAACAAAATACCTTGTGAAGGGTTTTTCGAATGTTTCTTCTGAATGATAATGCTTCTGTGTGCTTCAGCAACTATAATCAATTGAAAAAACTTTTTGCAATAAAACATTGGATTGCTTCAACAACAACATCAATAAGAATATAACAACCCTACAAATAGATGTTTTTAAAAAACGATTGTGCATGTAAACATTAGATTAATTATACAATAACAACAATAAAAAAAGAACAACCCAATGGTTAAATTATATGTAAAAAACACACCTTTTGAAGGAGTACCCGTATTATTCTTATCAGATCCTCTTGCAAGACTTGCAGAGTGTTTTTGGCTTGAGAAGAAACGTTATATTTTGATCCACATATAGTGTCAAAGTAGGTATATGATCATAAATATAGGAATAAAAGATTTATACAAAATACATTCTAAACTTATCATTCAAATCATATCTTCTATAAATTAAACATATTTAAAAAAAAAAAAAAAAAAAAAAAACGGATTAAGTGTTTACAAAATATATATATCATTTTAAAAATTCAGTATACACATTCAAGAAGAAGATTATAGTTAATTTTTTGGAAGTTATATCACAAAAAATAATTTAGTCTAATGGTAACATTGACATATACTTAAGCTATATAGATAACCCAAGTTCGAATCCTTTTGTGTCTTTTTTAAAATTTCAGATTTAAAAGTCAAACTTCGAATTTCATTTGGTCAAATGTTGCTTAGGTGGAATAAGAGCATGATTACTGGGCAATCCACCTGCTTATTCATCAATTGCGAATTGATGACGTCATACGCATCCTGTTATATATAATATGTAGATATATATCTATATAATATATATATATATATATATATATATATATATATATATATATATATATATACAAAAAAAATTCTCTTTTATTGTGTTAAATAAGATAAAAGACATCAACAATATAGTACTCTTAACTTGAGTATTATCATTAGTAAGTTCCCAAACAAAAGATCAAAAACTTGCCTTTGTGTCACTTGCGAAAATCGGCTCACCTTTAATTGATAAACTAACTATAAGAGGGGTATAAGGAGGGTTGTTCCGACGAACTACGACCCGAAAGGAGAAGGTTGTTTATAGCTTAGCACTTTCCCGCTCCTTTGTGCATTTTTCTTTTAGAGAGCTACCGCACGCTTGTTCGATTATCGGTTTAAGGCTTGTTCGATTATCGGTTTAAGTTATTTGTTTTTCGATTCGATCTCGTTTCAATTGATTTGTTTTTTTAGTGAATGTGCACTCGTTCTTCTACTTCATCGAGTCCCTTACTTGAACTCTTCACAATTCCAAGGAGACTTAATAAAAGACGTGCTACCCCAATAGTCGAACCCGAGATTCGTACTATTTCTGATCCTCCCATTGTCAAAATGACTGATAATCGCACCATGTCGAAGTTACTCCAAGCACCCACCGAGGGTTACGGAGACGTTATCGTTGTTCCGGCAATCGTTGCCGATAGCTTTGAGCTTAAGACCGGGTTGCTATCCTTAGCAACTTCGAGTCAATTTTTGGGATTTGAGAGGGACGATCCTCATTCCCAAATTTGATGGTTTAACAAGATCACATCTACTGTCAAATATCAAAATGTACCGCAAGATGCAATCAAACTACTTCTTTTTCCATTTTCTCTCGAGGGGGCCACCCGGATTTGGCTTGAAAAACAACCCCCTCGTTCGATTGAAACATGGGAAGATTTAGTGTCGAAATTTGTAAATGAATTCTTTCCCCTCGTCTAAAACCACAAGCCTTAAAAATGAAATCACAAAATTCACTCAAAAATTTGATGAATCATTTAGTGAAGTGTGGGACCGTTTTAAAGAATTACTTCGTAAATGTCCTCACCATGGTTTTTCTAAGTTACATCAAATTGATACTTTTTACAATGCCTTGAACCAAACCGATCAAGACTCTCTTAATGCCACCATCGATGGTAACCTCTTGAATCGGACTCCGAGAGATGCCATGTCTATCATCAAGAACAAGTCTAAGGTTCGCACTACACGAAGCAAGCCAGTTGTTTCCCATGTGAGTGCTTCTCCTTCTACTTCATCTCCGGTGAATACTTTTAGCACGGATGCTAAGATCGACAAACTCACGGATGCTATCCAAGCTTTTGTTCTCTCTAAGCAAAAGAAACTTTCTACCCCAAAAACTCCTCCACCAGCTCAAGTCAAAGTGATGGAAGAAACATGTGTCACTTGTGGTGGTCCTCATGCATACTACAATTGTACTGCCACCGATGGCAGTCCTTTTGAAGTAAATGCCATAGCCGGGATTACAACCAAGGAGGTAACCAATACCGTCTTCAAGTTTACCCGAACTATCGTGCTAGCAAACAAATGGGACCACCTGGATTTTCTCAACCTAACAACCAAAATAGGTTCAATCAAAATCAAGGAAGAGGGCAAAATGTGCAAAACCAATTTCAAGCCCCGATCAATCAATACCCGACCCAAGGGGTTAATTTCAATCAAGGGTATCAAGCTCCTAATTATCAAGCACCTATTGTTCCCTCCAATGAACTTGCTAATTACATAAAGTCAAATGAGGCTAACATGAGGGCAGTGAAAAATCAAATAACAACTTTGAAAAATGATTTCCAAACTTCAATGTCTAAGCAGGGTAATGAGCTTAAGAATGAACTTTGGACCACAAATAACAAAATTGATCAATCTCAAAACAACATTGAGAACATATTTGCTAGTCTCATGAATCAAATCCATCAAGCTTTAACTTCGGGATCTCTCCCGGGCAATACCGTTCCCAACCCAATGGGTGAGTTGAAAGCTATCACCACTCGAAGTGGTAGGGCGTATGATGGACCCTCGATTCTTACTCCCTCTCCGGTGAGGGAAGTGGAACGAGAAACCAAGGTGACAAAGGACAAAGTTCATTCTTCAAGCCCACAAAGTACCGCACCCGTCCAATCTCCGGTCGTCCAAACTTCAATTCCGGAACCTGATGTTCCGAAGACCAATCCTAAGCCTTCTATTCCATATCCTTCGAGGCTTACAAATCAAAAGCTCCGTAACAAAACTAATAGCCAAATGATGAAGTTTCTTGAAATCTTTCAAAAATTACACTTCGATATTAGTTTCGCGGATGCTCTTCTTTATATGCTAAAATTTGCTGCTACATTCAAGAGTATTCTTAGCAATAAGGAAAAATTGTTTGAATTGACTAATACTCCATTGAATGAGAATTGCTCGGCGTGCTTCTTAAAAAGTTTCTCAAAAAACTAGGAGACACCGGCAAGTTTCTCATTCCTTGTGATTTTTCAGAGCTAGATGAATGCTTAGCCTTGGCCGATCTCGGCGCAAGCATCAATCTAATGCCTCTTTCTGTTTGGAAAAAGATTTCGCTCCCGGAGCTTACTCCTACACGAATGACTCTCGAACTTGCGGACCGATCGGTTACTATTCCGAAAGGTGTTGCCGAAGATGTCTTCGTTAAAGTAGGAAAGTTCCATTTTCCGGCCGACTTTGTAGTCGTTGATTTTGATGCCGATCCTCGGGTTCCCCTCATTCTCGGGAGATCCTTCTTGAGGACGGGACGTGCTTTAATTGATGTTTATGGTGAAGAATTAACCCTCCTTCGTGTTAATGATGAAGCCGTATGCTCAAGAAGTTCTTGGATTCTCGGATTATTCAACAAGTGGCAATCCCACTTCGTTAGATCCTATCATTGCTCTCTCTTCCCCCTCTCTCACTCCGTTTGAGGGAGGTGACTTTATTTTGGAAGAGATTGAAGCTTGTTTATCTTGTGATTCAATTCCACCGGGAATTGATGATGGTGTATTTGACCCGGAGGGAGACATTCTTCTCCTTGAGAAGTTGCTTAATGATGATCCATCATCTCTCCCTCCAAAAGAACTTCATATTGAGGAAATCAAACCTATTTAAAATTCTAATGATCCTCCGGAGGTCGAACTTAGGGACTTACAGCCTCATCTCGAATATGCATTTTTGGAGGGTAGCGATAAATTACCCATCATAATTGCTAAAGACCTGAATGACAAGGAGAAAGCCGCTCTCATAAAGGTTTTAAAGTCACACAAGCAAGCCATCACTTGGAAACTTTCCGAAATTAAGGGTATTAACCCGAAATTTTGTACACACAAGATTTTAATGGAGGACGACTTTAAACCGGCGGTTCAACACCAAAGAAGGGTTAATCCTAAAATCCATGAGGTTATCAAAAAGGAGGTTCTCAAACTCCTTGATGCCAGCTTGATTTACCCTATCTCGGATAGTCCTAGGGTGAGCCCCATGCATTGTGTGCCCAAAAAGGGTGGCATTACCGTTGTTGAAAATGATGAAAACAAGTTGATTCCTACTCGATTGGTAACGCGATGGCGTTTATGCATTGACTACCAAAAGTTAAATGACGCCACCCATAAAGACCACTTTCCTCTCCCATTCATGGAAAAAATGCTCGAAAGACTAGCGGGAAACGAATACTATTGTTTTCTTGACGGTTTCTCGGGTTACATCCAAATTCCCATCGACCCGCAAGACCAAGAAAAGACCACCTTCACTTGCCCTTACGGAACGTTTGCCTACCGATGCATGCCTTTCGGCTAATGTAATTGTAAAACCCTAAATTTACCACAATCTAAAATGACCAAAATACCCTCTAAATTTGAAATTTTAAGAGCTTATGAAATGCGCTATAAATTAAAACTTGAGTTATATAACATGTTATGACTCGGAACCAAACGATATGAACTCATCATCTAAAGTATTTTATGAAATTATGTACGAACCTTATGATATAAATTATGGCATGTTTAATAAGTATCCATAGGCCAAAATAAATAAATAAATAAAGATTGTATACAAAATAAATATGGAAGATGAGTGATAAATTGTGTAATGTTGGAAAGTGGAAATCACCCTTAAACACCCTCCATAATTTCGGCACTAATTCCCCATTTTGCTTGGTAACAAACCGTGTATTTCTAAACGAAAAATCACACGTTTGATAAGATATACACGAATCATTAAATCATTTTGAAAAGATATGCATCTCATTCTTTATTAACATTTCACACGGTATTCCATAAGAAACACACGCTATCCTTAAAATAAATATTATCTCTTTTCGTTATCTCTCTCACACACCGAAACAATTGACAACTAAAATTCCAAGACGTTGTCTCTCTATTCCAAGATGTGAAGTCAAAGAGAGCAGCCTTTAGGTGATCATTTGAAGTGGTGTTCCAAGCTTGCAATTGTTGTCCTTGTCCTTTTTTTGTGCCTCGTTAATCTGCCCTCAATAGCGGGCATATAAAAGTCGAATGCAAATTCAGTTTAGTTTGGAAGTGGTGGTCGCAAGATCAGTTCGATCGTGTTGGTGGTCATATCGTTTGTGTTCTAGTCGTAGCAGCCTTTTGGGATTCAAGTGCATATGCCCTTTTTGTGTTCGATCACTTTTAGTGCAGCCTCAAGGTATAACCTTTAACCATAATTGACATGCATAATATGTGTAAATCATTCATTATCCAAACTGGTTACATGTAAACATGATACGTTAATATAAGTAGGATGATCCAATATTAGTAACTAGGAGGTTGTAAGTTTAGACGTATTGAATCGAGAGAAGTTAAACATATTATTAAACATGCATATACATAAGAAAACTAAATTGAGAATTCTAACGAAAGATTTAAAAAGATTTTCTATGGTTTTGTATGTGGATTATGTCACGATAACTTATTATATATTTGGACTGTTTTGGACAAAGATGGTGTGGGTGTGTATAAGGTGTTATGAGTGACGTTAAAACGGGAAGCTTAAATACGTATGAGTGGGTATTGTGTTTCGTATATGAGATATATAATCAAGTAGGTTTATAGCGTGTTGGGATGTGATCGAGGTTGGCCTAAAATCGTCTCGTGTGGTGTTGTGTTTAAGGTCGAGTTTTACATCTAAGATACATATATCTAACCAAGTTTTGTTAAGTTTAAACTGATTATAGTATGCATGTTTTGCATGTGAGTGCGCATGGTTGTATTGAAGTGAATATGAAATATATAAGTATACGAATAGCACATGGGGTCTACATAAGAACTGGGTGAATAAATGTCAGATATAAGGTTCTAACTAAATATAATGAAATTGGCAAAACATAAGAAATGTTCATTTTAGACCCTGAACTTTGATAAAGTGACATTTTAAAACACAAAGTATGATAAGTCGTTTTATTAAACCCCAAGCTTATATGAATAGCATTATGAACCTTAAGCTACTAACATGGTCATCTTTAATCCCTTATATTGACTAAATGAGAAACTTGAATGTTTTAATTAATATTTCTAAATATGAAAACTTACTATTTTTGGAAAGTTACTAAATATGGAAAGTTACCTAAAATGGAAAGCCGACTAAAATGAGTAATCTGACTTAAAATAAATTATTAATAAGACGATCATGAATTCGTGTAGATTCGCTGAAGATGGAGTTTGCTTCCGATCTTTATGTTTCTAGTTGTGTTTTCACTTGCGGTCTAAGGTACAGATATTCTGACCTTTCTTTTAAGGTTTCTCATGATCTCTCTCGTATTCTGAACCCATTAGTTCTGATTTGATTGCTATGATTTCCCTTGCTTGAACCTCCCCGGTTGAATTCCATTTGATATGATTTCTGATCTGAAGCTATGCTATGAAAACCTTTTCTGATTATATCTTGGAAATGTTTTTTGAGAAAAGCCATTTTAAAAGAGGTTTACCAATGAGGCAAAACCATTTTTATATAAATGTTACTAGTTTTTATGAAAACTATTCTTGGAAGACTAATTTTTATGAAAAACCGTTTTGAAAGAATATTTTTATGAGAATTACTTTAAAGGATCGTTTTATGAAAATAATGAATAAAGGAGTGTTTAAAATGGACTTTTGACGAGAATTTTGAAATGAACTTTTGAGATGAGCATTGATTTTGAGTTTGAGTTATGATTCAGTTAAGATTTCCCAAGCCATTACTATGTTCCCTTTGTGTGAACCTTTGATAATTGCTTCTGAGATGTTGAGATATACTTTCTGATATATGACCTTTTGATATGACATTATGTTGGGACTTTGAGACCTGACTCTTAGTTTGATACCCGAGCCAAAAGTTCGTTTCCTAGCCATGAAGGTAACATGGCCATGTCTGTGATGCACCACTGGCATGACTCATGTGTGGGTGAGTGATTTCTCACACCGTCCCTCTTATATTATGCTATGGCCATTATGACTTTGAGATTGACTTTGAGTTTTGGGGCGTATGGATTGCAATCCTAGGTTCGAGTTCGTGTTCGTGGACTATTTGTGATTAGATATGACTTTGAGATGACTGGTGCTTGTGTGCAATACACGCCTTTCACATTTTCTGGGAGCTGATCACTCCACTATTATAATACATGAGGACACCCCTCATATTATCTGGTTGCCTAAGAGGTATCCCCTCTGATTGTGAGACTATGACTTTGAGATGTTGACTTTGAGATTATGACTTTGAGTTTCTGGGCTCGTGGTAGATGACTATCCTATATTTCCTTTACTATTCTTATGCCTAGCTTATATCTTATGATATTCCCAGTGCTTCATACTTGATGAGGTGAAAAGTGTACCGCTTTTAGGGGGTCATTTAAGCCCTAAATCGTATTTATTTGATCAAATATTGTCCTAAATCGTTCCTTTTGTCATTTTAGGTACTTTGGAGAAGAAATCTGGAAAAGGAAGCATTTTGGACGTTTTTGGAGCATAAAAGTGAAGAAAACGACAAAGTCTCCAAGGCTGCTGGAAAAGTACATGTGACGGCGTCAAGTATTGCTCTTGACGGCGTCATGGCTTGGCAAAAGAGGTGGATATGACAAAATACACGTGACGCACCAGAGAGTTTTGCAATGGAAAGTCTGACGGCGTCACCCTTTAAGATGATCAAGGCCATCACGGTTTAAGTTAAAGAGAGACGGCGTCAAGCACTATTCTGACGGCGTCAACCCTTGACGCGCCAGAGAGGATTTTTGTGGACTAAAGAGGGACGGCGTCAGGAAGGCCATCCGGGAACCCTAGCCACGGCGAGGTGACGGCATCACCTCCTACAACGTGACGCCGTCAGCCACTAAACTCTATATATAGTTTGCAATTTTTAGTCATTTGTGTGCAACTTTGTGAGGAGAAACCCTAAGACGAATTTTCTACCATTTTTAAGGGTTTTATACCCTTGGATCTCCCATGTTTAATTGAAGATAAGTAATCATTTAATCAATCAATATGTCTATGTGTTGTTTGATTATATCTTGTTCTTGTCTTTTAATTAACATGCTAGGCTAGATTTATCTTGTGTTTGCTTAGATCTAATGAAACCTAACTATTGATTATTGATTATTAGTGTGTTATTAATTGTATTGGATGATTGTTTATCGATGTTAGGCTTAAGTAAACTGGCTAACTTCCTATACGGTAACTTGCTTGAACGTCTTAAGAAACATGAACCAATGCGTACTAAGGTTATTATGGTTGTATTTAATGCATGAGCGAATTCTAGTGATCCCATGTTAGGAGCTTCTTAGCCGGCTCGACATAGGAGTGAAGTAGGAGCTTGTAGAGTTGGGGAAGTACGTACGCCACCCCACGATTGGTATTAAGGAATACACCCGTCATCCACGCAATTAATACACACTAATCAACCGGTAAAAGATAGTTAGGGAGTAAGGAAATCTAAGTAAACACATTTCTCCCCATATAAGTTCCACAACCTTTTCATTTTCAGTTATTTATTTTATTTGCATTTGTAGTCATTTGGGTTAGTTGACTAGCAACTAATTCCGCCCACTCTTTGAAACCCGAGATTTCACTTGCTTTTATAAAAATATAAAAAATACAAAAAGAATCTTCCCTCACCCTTAGACCTATTAGAGTAGTTTTTCAATCCTAACGACACTATTCCCCTAGAGAACGATCAATCCCCCGGTAGTTTCCACTTCACTATACTACATCGGTCAGGTACACTGCCTGGTGGGGATTGCAAGCCTCTTGAGATCCCTCGAGAGGTAAAACCTGTTGTAAGGTCGCAAAACCACGCATCAAGTTTTTGGCGCCGTTGCCGGGGAATAGTTATTGTTTAGGTTGAATTTTTATTTTATTAGGTCTACTCACTAGATTCCTCTCTAGTGAGATTTTTATTTTATTTTTCTAGGTTTTCTTTAGTCTATCTTTTTTCTTTGTTTTTTTGTTCGTAACCATTACCATCCGACATCATGAAAGGTGGTAATATCCTTGATCCCAACAACCCACCACCACAACAACACCCACCTCCTGGAGCCCGTACCTTAGGAGACTACTCCCGTCCTAGCCACCATGGCTAACGAAACACCATTGAGCTCACTAAAGGAGCCAATGTCACTCCCTTGCGATCCGACACCATCCGGTTGGTGCAAAGCGGATGCGCATTCCATGGACTTCGTTCCGAAGATCCTAATCAACATCTCAAGGACTTTCTCAAAATTGTTGATTCTGTAGACCTTGATGTTGCCACTCGAGAGACGACCCGACTGCGTCTCTTTCAATTCTCTTTGCGGGACCAAGCTAGTCAATGGCTAGAGCGTCTACCCGCAGGATCCATCACCTCTTGGGATGATCTCACCACTCGTTTCCTTGCTCAGTTTTTCCAACCAGGAAGAACTACCAAGCTAAGGAATGATATCTTGATGTTCCAACAAAGTCAAGGTGAAACCCTCTACGAGGCATGGACTCGATTCAAGGACTTACTCCAAAAAGTCCCTCACCATGGCATAGAACTTTGGCTCCAAGTCCAAATCTTCTATGACCATATCAATTTCTCCACAAGGCAAACCATTGACCAATCGGCCGGTGGTAAGCTACGTGATCTAAGTGCGGAACAATCATGGGCTCTCCTAGAAGATCTTGCTCTTTATGACAACGAAAGTTGGAGTGATCCCCGTGATTTGAATAAAACGGTCAAGGCAATATCTTTGCCTTCGAACAATTCAAGCACTTCCGACCGTAGGATCATAGAACTTGAAGACCAAGTCAAGTTTCTTATGAAATCCTACGAGGCTCCTAAACCTTCAAGCCAAGTGAACAAAATCACTTCTTCATGTGAATTATGTAGTTGTCCCCACGACACTCGTGATTGCGTGGAACTCCCCGAACAAGCTTTTGCGGACTACGCATCCTCGCGTACCGACGGAGCGGGAGACAAGTGGTACACTTTCAAACCCGAGCCAAACCCCTACGGTGATTCATACAACCCCTCATGGAAAAATCACCCAAACCTTAGGTGGAAACAAAACCAAAACGCACAACAAACCAATTCTTCCAACCCACCTAATCGTTTCCAATCAAGCGGTTCTAACTCGAACCGTACTTTCAACAACAATCCTTCCAACAATTATGGTAGTACCAATAACTTTGAAGGATTGATGTCCCAATTTATGGCATCTCAAGAAGCTCGTTTGGCCAAGTTTGAAGCCGATTTCAAACAAAAACAAAGCGAGATGACCAATAAGATTGACACTTTGTTGAAAGCCCTCAATGACCGAGAAATGGGAGCACTCCCTAGTAACACAGTCAAGAACCCGAAACTAAACGTCAACGCCATCTCGTCGATTTCGTCTCCTAGTTCTTGTCCCAAATATTATTCGGTCAATTCCATGAGCACGTGTTTCAAACAAACCCAAGTCGTTCAAAATAACCAAGAAGTTATGATATCCAACACTAAATTGGTCAACAACATAGTTGAAACACCTCCCACTCAAAACCTTGACGAAGAATTCAAGGAGCCCCACCTTGAAAGTCCGGTTATTGATGTGTTGGATGAGAAGAAGCTCAAGTTAGGCGAAAAAGGGACCGCCTTTGTTCAAAACAAGCTACCTAAGAAGTTAGATGATCCGGGCTTATTTGTTCTACCTTGCAAGATCGGTAATTCGGAGGCTTATGACACATTAGCCGATCTTGGATCAATCCTTAACCTACTTCCGTTACCTCTCTACACCTCTCTAAAACTAGGTAAACTTGAAGAAACCAAGGTGATAATAGGCTTAGCGGATGGAAGTGTTGCTTACCCAGTTGGAGTAGTCAAGGACGTGTTAGTACACATAGGAAAACTAACCATTTTAGCCGATTTCCACGTCCTTGATATGGTTAGCGACCCTACATGCCCCTTGTTGATAGGTAGAGGATTTTTGGCGACCGCTAGTGCTATGATTGATTGTAAGGAATCTAAGATAGCGGTAGGAGAAGGTGATACTTGGTCAGTCTATGATGTGAAGAAACATGCTTATGATACTAGTGAGGAACCAACACCCCATTGGTTAGAATTAAATAGGAGACCATCTAGATATGGACCTTGGATCGATAGAGACTTCATAGGACCCCAACGCCCATTTTACCTAGAAGAGGACTTTGTGAACCGAACACATGCGGTAGAACAACTCTTGGCTAGGGACACCGAATTGGATCCATTTGAAGACCCTCTAGTTTTTAGGAAGATGATTGATTTCCTAGGAGTTTTGCCAATTAACCTAGGGATGAATAAGTGGACTTGTGAGGACGATGATCATAAGTGGGATTGGGACAAACCACCCAAAGATGGAGATGGGTCATGGCATATTAAGATGACATTGTATGACCCAGATGGAGAGAAGTTTGAAAAGATATATTGTACTAAGCGGACCAATAGGAAACTTCAATCCAAGTTTAACCCTAAAGACGTCCTCGATGACGAACTCACTTACATAGGGTAGAAGGACTTTGAGTCTAGCTACAAGACTCGTTAATAAAGAAAAGCGCTTCTTGGGAGGCAACCCAAGCTTTATTTGCTTTGTGTGTTTATTAATTTGTTTGTTTGATTTTATTTGTTTCCGTATGTATGTTTAATTTTTTTTATTATTATTGATTCATGTTCAAAACTAAATTGTGAAAATGCTTTATCTTGTTTTTAACTTCGTCTTAACTACATATAAAGATATTTTGCAAAAGTTAAGTGTAAGGGAAATCTAAATCGGTTTATTAGAACAAATGAACATGAATCATAACAATAATAAATTAACATACATATTAAGTAATTGTTTGAGTCAAATGCTTGTATCGAGTCATAATGATATTTTGCAGGAATTCCAGGAAGTAAGGTATAGGTTTTTCCAGAAATTTTCCGAAAACTTAACATGAGAATTCTGTCAGATCATTTCTGACGGCGTCAGGCATTACAACCTGACGGCGTCAGGTTTTAATTTTCTGAAATTTTTGAAAGTTTTGTTTCATAAAAAGTTTTTATTAAATCTCTAACTTATAAACTCCAGGAATCTGCAAAATAATCATTCCACAAGCATTATATCCTTATATAGATTTATCCCGCCGATGTTATGCAGGTTTTCGTGTTTGTTTTCTCAGGTTTAACAGGTTATTTTGGACAAGGAGATGTATGTGGAATCTAGCTTTTGGCGATGCATTAGTCTTGGAGCTTCTACATTCTCTTGGAAGAAGATTTAACCATGTTACCTCTTTATCCACCGAGCGAATCAGGGGAGTATTTGATTTCATTCTTTTACCTTATTTACTTTTACATCTTGTTATTTGAACATTGGGGACAATGTTCATCTTAAGTGTAAGGGGGGGGGGGGTAAAGTACGATACTTTAGAGAATGCAATTATGCTTGATTTTTGTTTGTTTAATGGTAGATGTGTAATAAAACTGAGATAAATACCTGTTAAGGCAATTTTAGTGCCAAATTTAAATTTTTTTACAACATATAGGAGTGAAACTTTGATCTTATTGAGCGTCTCATGGATAGGAGTTATATGACTAGCACAAAACCGTACCACTAAAAAATTTTCCACCCCCAAATATGTGAGGTTCGCCCCTAGAATTGGTAGGAAAAGCATTTATGCTATGATGTGTGTACCGGTAGCACTTAGATTCTAGAACTTGCGTTAGGACCATTCCGAGGCCACAAGTGAGACTACATTCGTGTAGTTAGATTTACTACATGATAAGAGGCATTAGGATTAACCCATTGTTTTACACCTGTGTTTTTGTTATAATTACATTGGCTACATTGGTCAAGTAATTCTCCCACACCCTTTGCGTTGTACTCATTTTTAGTACACGATACCCCTAGTACACCCCTCAGAGCCTATCTTTTCGTTTTTAGTGCATTATTGTGACAACATTTGTTTAAACCCAAGTTAATTATCTAATTGATTACATGGTTGCTAAGTCGAGTCATATCCTTGTACATATTGTTTTGGGACGATTGGGACTCATGGGTAAAGTACTAGTGTAATGGAGTAATGGGGAAGAACATCATTATTACCCCCATATGTGCTAAATATTTTAAAAAGTACTCCAAGTGTTTCGATTATCTTAATTCGAGTCATTAGAATAGTTATTTGTAAAGTTATGTAAAAGTTCAAGTGTAAGGGGAATGCAACGCCCCTATGATGTATTATTTTGGATGGTAGGGCAAGAGTGTATGAAAAAAAAAATCAAGAAAAATACAAAAAAAAAATGAAAAAAAAAGAAAAGTAGAAAAAACATACGGACTACCATCCCGTTTCATTTTATGTTTATTTTATGTTTTTGTTATTTTGTTTTTAGCTTAAGTCAAGTCTAGTCTTGGCTTAGCAATGCCATATTGTGCATGTAATTAATCAAGATCTTTAACTCGCCACCAGTAAAATATCCCTTATCCAACAAATCCGTGTTTATCATATCCCTACACCTAACGTTATAACCCATTTAAAAGCCCTCTTTGATAGTTTATCTTAGGTGCTTACGCCTAGTGGAGGAGGTTTTTGATCCTTTCCCAAGCCTATGGTAATCTATTTGCTATGACAGGTAGTGAGAGATATTATCCGTTTTCATTTATGAGATATACTTTTATGACACCTGAGAGAAGTGAGTATCTAAACACTACTTGTGAGGTGCTAGTTTGTAATCTCTGTGCTTATTATGATTAAAGTGGAACGATTATTTGTTGTAATTACTTTTATATTAGCATTAAATGACCCCTAACTTGTATTTTGATTAGAATAAAAGCGCATTTGCTTGAGGACAAGCAAATCTCAAGTGTAAGGGTATTTGATGAAGCGAAAAGTGTACCGCTTTTAGGGGGTCATTTAAGCCCTAAATCGTATTTATTTGATCAAATATTGCCCTAAATCGTTCCTTTTGTCATTTTAGGTACTTTGGAGAAGAAATCTGGAAAAGGAAGCATTTTGGACGTTTTTGGAGCATAAAAGTGAAGAAAACGACAAAGTCTCCAAAGCTGCTGGAAAAGTACATGTGACGGCGTCATGGCTTGGCAAAAGAGGTGGATATGACAAAATACACGTGACGCGCCGGAGAGTTTTGCAATGGAAAGTCTGACGGCGTCACCCTTTAAGATGATCAAGGCCATCACGGTTTAAGTTAAAGAGAGACGGCGTCAAGCACTATTCTGACGGCGTCAACCCTTGACGCGCCAGAGAGGATTTTTGTGGACTAAAGAGGGACGGCGTCAGGAAGGCCATCCGGGAACCCTAGCCACGGCGAGGTGACGGCGTCACCTCCTACAACGTGACGCCGTCAGCCACTAAACTCTATATATAGTTTTGCAATTTTTAGTCATTTGTGTGCAACTTTGTGAGGAGAAACCCTAAGACAAATTTTCTACCATTTTTAAGGGTTTTATACCCTTGGATCTCCCATGTTTAATTGAAGATAAGTAATCATTTAATCAATCAATATGTCTATGTGTTGTTTGATTATATCTTGTTCTTGTCTTTTAATTAACATGCTAGGCTAGATTTATCTTGTGTTTGCTTAGATCTAATGAAACCTAACTATTGATTATTGATTATTAGTGTGTTATTAATTGTATTGGATGATTGTTTATCGATGTTAGGCTTAAGAAAACTGGCTAACTTCCTATGCAGTAACTTGCTTGAACGTCTTAAGAAACATGAACCAATGCGTACTAAGGTTATTATGGTTGTATTTAATGCATGAGCGAATTCTAGTGATCCCATGTTAGGAGCTTCTTAGCCGGCTCGACATAGGAGTGAAGTAGGAGCTTGTAGAGTTGGGGAAGTATGTACGCCACCCCACGATTGGTATTAAGGAATACACCCGTCATCCACGCAATTAATACACACTAATCAACCGGTAAAAGATAGTTAGGGAGTAAGGAAATCTAAGTAAACACATTTCTCCCCATATAAGTTCCACAACCTTTTCATTTTCAGTTATTTATTTTATTTGCATTTGTAGTCATTTGGGTTAGTTGAATAGCAACTAATTCCGCCCACTCTTTCAAACCCGAGATTTTACTAGCTTTTATAAAAATATAAAAAATACAAAAAGAATCTTCCCTCACCCTTAGACCTATTAGAGTAGTTTTTCAATCCTAACGACACTATTCCCCTAGAGAACGATCAATCCCCCGGTACTTGCCACTTCACTATACTACATCGGTCAGGTACACTGCCTGGTGGGGATTGCAAGCCTCTTACGATCCCTCGAGAGGTAAAACCTGTTGTAAGGTCGCAAAACCACGCATCAATACTATATTTCTGTTTCGTTATTCTTTTCTTTGTATATATATATCTGTTCACTGGGCTTTTAAAGCTCAACCGCATTCTTTTCCTGCGGCAGGTTTTAGTTTTGGAAGCTGGGTATGAGTGAAGAGACTTTTGGACTTAGAAGACTTTAATAGCGTATGGATTAGAAAGGATTAGAAATCAATTGTTTTAGATTTAATAGCTATTGAAATTACCATTTGTAACCTTGTGTATTCAGTATTTCAATTGTAACCCTTGTATTATTGTAATGTATGCTTTGTTTGATCTGATATGGAACCGTTAGTGTGACATCTCTATCCTTGTCGGGTTGGGGTGTTAAAATTATGGTATCAGAGCGAAAGGCTGCGATACGTAAGAAATTTACCCTTGGCCTGTGTAAGTTAGGACCGCTATGTTTTCCCTGTAGGCGTTCGTAAGTCAACCTTTGAAAATTGCTTTAGGATTTCCTATAGGAACCTAAGTTTTGACCGGTAAGAAATGGGTAGACTATAAGGCATTTGTATAAGTATCATTGCTTCCGCATCACTCTGATTCGTGCCTTGCTATTGGTTAGATTCTATTGATATCACTTTTGGAAATCGAAAGCTTATGCTTTGCACCACCTAAGATTTGAACCTGATTAAATTTGGAAGGCATTGAGAAATTTCATAATAATTGCCTGACAATACTTGATCCTTATCTTCAGGTTTCTTTTGTTAATCATTTTGATAAAGACCCACGTTGCACTCTGAATCCTTTCGTTAATCATTTTGACGCCTCTTCGGGCACTCTGAGAACCTCCATGGCGATAACGTACTGGATATGTTTTGTTAATTGTCTTTTGCTTTTGATAAGTATCTATGAATCTTTCGACACTATTGAATTTCGTTTCGCCCATCTCTGTCCTTATAAGAAGCCCTGTGGTGTGTAACCACGAGTATAAGAATGTTTTCCCCCTCACTTTTGAATGATAAAGCTTTGATTTGCGAACCGTCTTTCTTTGGATAGTTAACTTCGATGTTATTCTGACAAGGGATTTGTTGAGTGATCAGTCAAATATTGACAACTACCCTTCTATATCTCACCTTTGACGTTTGAAACAATTTTGAACTCCCTACTGTGATTACCGATTGTTAAACCCTTGCTATTACTATTACTCTGGAGACTCGTCTGTTACTTTCACTTTCGCGGTTATAAAGTTTTCTTAGAAACCATGTCGTACGCCAATGAATGAACCTTATCTTGGAAGCTATTTGGCACTTTGAGTCATCTGGGCATGAACCTTGTATTGAACGTTATTTGGTACCCTGCATTTTCTGAATATGATTCCTAGTAGAACCACCAAAAATTTTCCATCGGAGCGTGAAGTAGGATTTGACATGATACCGAGAGATTTCCAGTCACTAAACGAAGATGTCTTTCGGATCATACCAATTGATTGGAGCAACCGGGAAGAGCAGCAACCGAAGACCAGGAAGTGAGCTTACTTAAGTGTATTTTCTGGGCGTGTTTCAGTTTCGTTCGCGATTATGAAGGATGATGATTGGAGATATGTATCGATTACAGGAAGCTGAATCGTAATACTGTTGGGAATCTATATTCCTCCACCCTGAAATGACTATGTGGTTGTTTAAATTCAGAGCGCGAAGTTTTCCTCTGATGAATTGAGTCTATTCTTGGAATCGACCCCCCATATTCGTAAACGACTACGATGACGGTTAGTGACGCTAATAGTATTAGCTACAGCTCTGACTATTTTGTGAATTTGATAAATGATGTTTTCTCGTGAGTACTTGGACAAATAGTTATTGTATGACTTAATAGTACATTCGGAGACGAGGAAAAGCATGAAAATCATTTTTACACTTTGTTGGAAATTTGTCGATCATTTGTGCACTCTGGAAGATGTTTACAACTTATGATACCATTGAGAAATTTCGTGAACCGAGAGAAACAGCTTAGTTTGATTGAGAATGGATTTTTGGAAAAGCCGAAATAGAAATTAGTTTCCTCACCCTCAGACGGAACAATTTTGGGATAAATCAGAAAGAGACTCGGTGACACTCCCCTTCTGCACATAATGTTTTCAGTATGCATCAAAACAACTAGAAGCGCATCAGAAGAATTATTTCAATACCTGACCTGGAGTTGACAACAACGGTGGCTACCCTGATGAGAGAAGACATTCCTTACAAGGCAGAAGTGTTGGCGATGCAGAAAAAGAAATTCTAGTCAAGCTGGCGAACCTGGAGCTGATGAAGACATGCAGTCTCTCTTCCCTATTCATCTTGGTTGTACTAAGATGAATTGAGAGCGGAAGCAGACTGGATGATGAAGAGATTTAAAGAGCATGCCAGAAATTCACATTACTCCATCACATTCCAAGAAGAAATGCAGGAGGCTCGACGAACCAGACACAAGTTTCCAATCATGGTTTCACTTCCCGACTGATGGACAGACGAAGACAGATTAGCCAGCCTTGAGGAAATTGGATGTTTTGAATGAACGGAATTTTGAAACAGACCCTTTATGTTTGGAAGAATTGATTCTATGAAGGCCGAAGTCCTTGGCAACTAACTTTCATTCTGTTGACCTTCTTAAATTTCGTTAAATAGTAATAAGATCCTCTTATGATTTAAGTTTCCTAGAAGCATTTCAGTTCGTGTTTATTTTTCGTATGTTCGGTGATGGCTTTGTTTGAGAGATTATGGCGAGTTGTGGAAGATATGATGCTTGTGACGGCATACCTCACTTCTGCTAGGCAATCTGGGATTTTGATACTCTTGCGAATAGTTTTGCTTTCCCGCTTGATTATGATATTTGGTCTTGTTGACCTTTGAGATTATAGAAGTACTAGGTGGATTAAAATAGGTGGTTTTGATTACGACATGAGATAAAGTATGACCATCATGGGGGCATATTTATATTATGCCAGTATTATGACGTCTGGCCAACGTGATAATACTTACATCATATAACGTGCACTTAGTGTGATCATAGGATATTTCGAGGAGTCCCTTAGAAGCCTTAGAATTGATGATATCTGATTGAGACTTTAGGTTCATTCTACATATACGCTTAATCTACCTTCACCGTTACAAGATTTGATACGTTTGGATACTCGACACGCGTTTGCTGACCTCTGTACTTCCAATAAGAATAGTAAGTTCTATTGTAGAGCTTTCTGCCGTTTGATGTTATCAAACAATATGTTTTTTTGTCTTTATGGATTCGAATCATTTCTATGAAGGAGTACACCTATGTTGCTATATATACGTCTCTCATTCGATGAACCTGTTCATGATGATCCGTTATGAATTGAGATATTAGATTTTGGATTCTGAGAAAATCAAGACATGTCTGTTTATGATAATACCTTTAAAAGGTTATATTAAAGACGGGACTATTTAAAAGTCTGAAGAGTTAAGCATATTTATCACCCTCATATTTCTGCGATTCGGTACGTCTCATCTGATATGTCTAATCAAATTTCCACGGACTGCATATCCGTTAAATCCTACGTATTCCCTGTATCTCTTCGGAGAGAATACGATTATCATCTGTTACGTTTGGTATATTATTCTTTGAGCTGGATTCTGTATGATATGTCCTTTTTGTAGAAAACCGAAACTATTTTATCATCAAGATAGAGTCATGAGAAATCAGTCATTCGCATTTCCGTTCCTGTCCGTTGTGTTTTCCGTTTCGTTGCACTTCAATTTTCAAGGACGAAAATTTTCTTTTAGAGGGGAAGAATTGTAAAACCCTAAATTTACCACAATCTAAAATGACCAAAATACCCTCTAAATTTGAAATTTTAAGAACTTATGAAATACGCTATAAATTAAAACTTGAGTTATATAACATGTTATGACTCGGAACCAAACGATATGAACTCATCATCTAAAGTATTATATGAAATTATGTACGAACCTTATGATATAAATTATGGCATGTTTAATAAGTATCCATAGGCCAAATTAAATAAATAAATAAAGATTGTATACAAAATAAATATGGAAGATGAGTGATAAATTGTGTAATGTTGGAAAGTGGAAATCACCCTTAAACACCCTCCATAATTTCGGCACTAATTCCTTATTTTTCTTTGTAACAAACCGTGTATTTCTAAACCAAAAATCACACGTTTGATAAGATATACACGAATCATTAAATCATTTGGAAAAGATATGCATCTCATTCTTTTTTAACATTTCACACGGTATTCCATAAGAAACACACGCTATCCTTAAAATACATATTATCCCTTTTCGTTATCTCTCTCACACACCGAAACAATTGACAACTAAAATTCCAAGACGTTGTCTCTCTATTCCAAGATGTGAAGTCAAAGAGAGCAGCCTTTAGGTGATCATTTGAAGTGGTGTTCCAAGCTTGCAATCGTTGTCCTTGTCCTTGTTTTGTGCCTCGTTAATCTGCCCTCAATAGCGGGCATATAAAAGTCGAATGCAAATTCAGTTTAGTTTGGAGGTGGTGGTCGCAAGATCAGTTCGATCGTGTTGGTGGTCATATCGTTTGTGTTCTAGTCGTAGCAACCTTTTGGGATTCAAGTGCATCTGCCGTTTTTGTGTTCGATCCCTTTTAGTGCAGCCTCAAGGTATAACCTTTAACCATAATTGACATGCATAATATGTGTAAATCATTCATTATCCAAACTGGTTACATGTAAACATGATACGTTAATATAAGTAGCATGATCCAATATTAGTAACCAGGAGGTCGTAAGTTTAGACGTATTGAATCGAGAGAAGTTAAACATATTATTAAACATGCATATACATAAGAAAACTAAATTGAGAATTCTAACGAAAGATTTAAAAAGATTTTCTATGGTTTTGTATGTGGATTATGTCACGTTAACTTATTGTATATTTGGACTGTTTTGGACAAAGATGGTGTGGGTGTGTATAAGGTGTTATGAGTGACGTTAAAACGGGAACCTTAAATACGTATGAGTGGGTATTGTGTTTCGTATATGAGATATATAATCAAGTAGGTTTATAGCGTGTTGGGATGTGATCGAGGTTGGCCTAAAATCGTCTCGTGTGGTGTTGTGTTTAAGGTCGAGTTTTACAACTAAGATACATATATCTAACCAAGTTTTGTTAAGTTTAAACTGATTATAGTATGCATGTTTTGCATGTGAGTGCGCATGGTTGTATTGAAGTGAATATGAAATATATAAGTATACGAATAGCACATGGGGTCTACATAAGAACTGGGTGAATAAATGTCAGATATAAGGTTCTAACTAAATATAATGAAATTGGCAAAACATAAGAAATGTTCATTTTAGACCATGAACTTTGATAAAGTGACATTTTAAAACACAAAGTATTATAAGTCATTTTATTAAACCCTAAGCTTATATGAATAGCATTATGAACCTTAAGCTACTAACATGGTCATCTTTAATCCCTTATATTGACTAAATGAGAAACTTGAATGTTTTAATTAATATTTCAAAATATGAAAACTTACTATTTTTGAAAAGTTACTAAATATGGAAAGTTACCTAAAATGGAAAGCCGACTAAAATGAGTAATCTGACTAAAAATAAATTATTAATAAGACGATCATGAATTCGTGTAGATTCGCTGAAGATGGAGTTTGCTTCCGATCTTTATGTTTCTAGTTGTGTTTTCACTTGCGGTCTAAGGTACAGATATTCTGAATTTTCTTTTAAGGTTTCTCATGATCTCTCTCGTATTCTGAACCCATTAGTTCTGATTTGATTGCTATGATTTCCCTTGCTTGAACCTCCCCGGTTGAATTCCATTTGATATGATTTCTGATCTGAAGCTATGCTATGAAAACCTTTTCTGATTATATCTTGGAAATGTTTTGAGAAAAGCCATTTTAAAAGAGGTTTACCAATGAGGCAAAACCATTTTTATTTAAATGTTACTAGTTTTTATGAAAACTATTCTTGGAAGACTAATTTTTATGAAAACCCGTTTTGAAATAATATTTTTATGAGAATTACCTTAAAGGATCATTTTATGAAAATAATGAATAAAGGAGTGTTTAAAATGGACTTTTGACGAGAATTTTGAAATGAACTTTTGAGATGAGCATTGATTTTGAGTTTGAGTTATGATTCAGTTAAGATTTCCCAAGCCATTGCTATGTTCCCTTTGTGTGAACCTTTGATAATTGCTTCTGAGATGTTGAGATATACTTTCTGATATATGACCTTTTGATATGAAATTCTGTTGTGACTTTGAGACCTGACTCTTAGTTTGATACCCGAGCCAAAAGTTCGTTTCCTAGCCATGAAGGTAACATGGCCATGTCTGTGATGCACCACTGGCATGACTCACGTGTGGGTGAGTGATTTCTCACACCGTCCCTTTTATATTATGCTATGGCCATTATGACTTTGAGATTGACTTTGAGTTTTGGGGCGTATGGATTGCAATCCTAGGTTCGAGTCCGTGTTCGTGGACTATTTGTGATTAGATATGACTTTGAGATGACTGGTGCTTGTGTGCAATACACGCCTTTCACATTTTCTGGGAGCTGATCACTTCACTATTATGATACATGAGGACACCCCTCATATTATCTAGTTGCCTAAGAGGTATCCCCTCTGATTGTGAGACTATGACTTTGAGATGTTGACTTTGAGATTATGACTTTGAGTTTCTGGGCTCGTGGTAGATGACTATCCTATATTTCCTTTACTATTCTTTTGCCTAGCTTATATCTTATGATATTCCCAGTGCTTCATACTATATTTCTGTTTCGTTATTCTTTGCTTTGTATATATATATCTGTTCACTGGGCTTTTAAAGCTCAGCCGCATTCTTTTCCTACGGCAGGTTTTAGTTTTGGAAGCTGGGTATGAGTGAAGAGACTTTTGGACTTTGAAGACTTTAATAGCGTATGGATTAGAAAGGATTAGAAATCAATTGTTTTAGATTTAATAGTTATTGAAATTACCATTTGTAACCTTGTGTATTCAGTATTTCAATTGTAACCCTTGTATTATTGTAATGTATGCTTTATTTGATCTAATATGGAACCATTAGTGTGACATCTCTATCCTTGTCGGGTTGGGGTGTTACAGTAATGCTTTGGGCACGTTCCAAAGGTGTATGATGGCCATTTTCCATGATACGAGCGAGGAAACTATGGAGGTCTTTATGGACGATTTCTCGGTCTTTGGGGATTCTTTCAAAACTTGCCTCTCCCATTCGGACAAGATGCTTAAGCGTTGTGAAGACACTAATCTTTGTCTAAATTGGGATTGAGGTAGAAAAGTCATTTCATGGTCAAAGAAGGCATTGTCCTCGGCCATAAGATTTCTAAAAGCGGGATTGAGGTAGATAAGGCTAAAGTCGATGTTATCGCTAAGCTACCTCATCCCACGACCGTCAAAGGCGTTCGGAGTTTTCTTGGTCACGCCGGTTTCTATAATCGATTTATTCAAGATTTTTCAAAAATCGCCCGGCCGATGACTCGTCTCCTTGAGAAAGATACTCCGTTCATCTTTTCTAAAGAGTGCATTGAAGCCTTTCAAACTATTAAGAAGAAACTTACCAAAGCACCAATCTTAGTTGCCCCCGATTAGGACCTACCTTTTGAGCTCATGTGTGATGCTAGTGATTTTGCCATAGGTGCGGTCTTGGGGCAACTAAAAATGAAACATTTTCAGCCAATACACTATGCGAGCAAAACTATGACCGATGCTCAAGCTCATTACACCACGATAGAGAAAGAATTATTAGCCGTAGTGTATGCTTTCGAGAAATTTCTGCCATACTTAATCTTGTCGAAAAGCATAGTGTATACGGATCACTCGGCTCTTAAATATCTTTTTGCAAAACAAGATGCAAAGCCGAGATTGCTCCGGTGGGTTCTCCTCCTTCAAGAATTTGATATCATCATCTGTGATAAAAAAAGGAGCTGAGAACCTTGCAGCCGATCATTTGTCCCGATTAGAGAATCCTCACCAAAGTGTGCTCGAGAAAAAGGAAATAAATGAAACGTTTCCTCTCGAGACGCTTAGTATGCTATCTTTTCGTGGTGATTCTAGTACCCCATGGTTTTCCGATTTTGCAAACTACCATGCAGGGAATTTTGTTGTCAAAGGGATGTCGTCCCAAGAAAAGAACAAATTCTTCAAAGACATAAAGCATTACTTTTGGGATGAACCCTTCTTGTTTAAAGTATGTGCGGATTAAGTCATCCGGCGGTGTGTTCATGGCCAATCGGGGGACATCATGGCCCGAACTACACCGCCAAAAAGGTGTTTGACTCCGGTTTCTATTGGCCCACAATTAATCTTGATGCCCATGACTTGGTCAAATCTTGTGACTCTTGTCAATGTCACGGGAAAATCTCGCAAAAGGATGAAATGCCCCAAAATGCTATTGAAGTTTGCGAAATCTTTGACGTTTGGGGCATCGACTTTATGGGGCCGTTCCCGTCTTCACGAGCGAACAAGTACATACTTGTGGTGGTCAACTACTTGTCTAAATGGGTTGAAGCGAAAGCGCTCCCCATCAACGACGCCCGAGTAGTTGTTAAATTTTTAAAATCTCTCTTTGCTCGGTTTGGAACTCCTCATGCTATCATTAGTGATCGCGGTACGTACTTTTGCAATGACTAATTCGCAAAGTTCATGCTTAAATATGGTGTCACTCACCGTTTTGCTACCGCGTATCACCCACAAACTAGTGGGCAAGTGGAAGTTTTCAACCGTGGTTTAAAAAGAATTTTGGAAAGGACTGTAGGCGAAAACCGTGCCTCTTGGTCGGATAAATTAGATGATGCACTTTGGGCCTTCCGTACCACTTTCAAAACGCCTATCGAGGGTACTCCTTACAAGATTGTATACGGGAAGGCGTGTCATCTACCGATCGTGTAAAACCCGAAATTTAAAATAATTCTGAAATGACAAAAATGCCCTCAAATTCAAAATTTTGATAACCTATGAATGTCCTATAAGTGACATTAATTTGTACTTAACAAGTTAAGTTAATATAAACTTTACGCTATAAATTAAGTATCACCAAAACAATGTTCTAAATCCTAAACCATACATAGGCGACTTTATGCTACCATATGCCAAAATTAATGATATAACTTGGAATTATTCAATTAACTACGATCTATAACCCATAATATAAGAAGAGAATAAATCAATGCTAATAATATAATACAGATTATAATTGCATGTATAGCGATACAGATTATGATTGTTGGATATTACTTTCTTCAAAATAATACTACGAGGTATGACTGCATTACACTTCGATATTTTTTAGAATTACATAATATGTACTAATTGTATTTCTTGAGACCATCTTGTTATACTTCAAAAATTTCGGCCCAAGAGGATAAATAAAAGAGATAAGAACACAATCCCACAAATTTTGGCATTCCCTTAATTACCTCAATTCAATCACACGGTTTGTTACCCTCTTAAGAACCGATCATAATTATTCCACCTTCACCAAACCCTAAACTCTCCTACAACAAAATATTCGGCTGCCTTCCTTTGCTGCTGCTGTTCGATCAAAACAAAACCAAAAGAAACCCTAAAAACACAATTGCAAAGGTGTAGCTGCTACTTTGTCCTTGTCTTCCTGTCGATCCATAAACAAGGCAACAAGGTGATTTTGAGGCCTCTTCTTGGTGGCTGTGGTCATGGTGTTTGTAGCAGATTCAAGGGTGTTGATCGTGGTTCTGTTCTGAGTGTGAGGGTGGCTGTGTTGATCCGAACCCGATTCCAGTCAAGTCTTTTGTTCTTGTTTTCCTCTTCGCACATCGACACAAAGGTAACCTATCTCGGGTCTTGTTTTCCCTCAGGAATCATACACATAACATGACGCATACTATAATCTAAAAACAAGAATAAATCGACCTAAAATGATATGAAATAAAGGACTATGGAATCACAGAAAAGATAAGCCCTAGCCACATAAACTGATGAGTTATTAACACATGAAATAATGAAGGCACATACATGTTGATTGGCTGATAAAATCTGAAACAGGAACATGATATTCGAATCAGTATATAAAAGGGACATGAACCTGGATATGTGTTGCATGAAATGAGGAGATTAAAGGTCACTTAAAATAATGGAAAATATAGGTCGACATACATAGCCCTAATCTGATATTTTGACGTCAGTGATATATGATTTATAAATCTGGTTTGAACCCTTAGTTGATCACTAATATACAACCTGAAAACTAGTACATGAAATAATGGAATTTATACATATCGATGTGGGGTTAGATAGCTAATATAATCTGATTGTATGCATGGTTATTGATCTCTATTATGTCAGTAAAAAGGGCATTTTAACACAGCCTAAAGAAATGATAAATTGATGACACTTATATAGGTTGAGTTTTAGTTTAAACTGCTGTTCGAATCAGAATATGTGTAGACTTAGGATCTGTCATTTGAAACGTGTTTGGGTGTGATGTGCTTGCCGATTGACAAGGTACTGGTCATGGTTAATATGATGTGTCGATTGGCTGGGAACAATAAATGTAAAAACCACTCACAAACTTCTAAATTGGTCTCTCCAAGTGTGTCGCGTCATGGGTTTGCTACCGACTTGTCATGGGGTAACCCGATGTTGCTTTAAATAAATGAAATTCGTATATGTTTTGTGTATGTCGAGTCGATATCGGGTCTACGTACCACTTCGTGGAACGAGTTCAAGTAGAAGGTGGCTGCATGGTTTCCTTGTGAAGCAATATAATAAGATTACAAGAAGGCCATGTCTTATGTTGTAAATCAAAATTTACTAAAACATAATATATAAAATAATAGCATAGTAATCAGTAAGTTTCTAAACATTGGCCATGCCATGCATACGTGAAACCATTTGCATAAATGATTAATCCAAAGATTTCGTATATTGTATGTAAAAACAGTCGTAGCATGCGAGGAATAAAACTTAACTAATATAACATGTCTCAAGACAATTCCATATCAAGTAATTATTATAATTCATATGACTATGACGATGAAGCTTGCAAACTATATAAGTAAAGAAGCTAAGAAATACTGATAGCGGGATTGAGAACCATATGTCACTGATGAGAGTTACCTTACTAAGTATGAATAAACCCTAAACATATTAATTTGATGGGTATAACAATAACAATAATCGGTTATTAAACAATAAATAGACTCCTAAATGATAAATGGTTATTAATTCAGGTAGATCATTTGAAGAAGGAGAGTCGTGTGCTTCCTTATGATCCTTGTCATTTGTCTTTAAGGTACGGATACTCTACCCTTTTTAGTAAGGGTTTCTTATCACCTATGCATTGATGTTGAGCTATGATTTAAACCTTTGACATGAACCTTTTGATATGATCTTGAGATATACTTTCTGATTATGACCTTGAGATACACTTTGATATGACATTGAGACCTGACTCTTAGTTTGATACCCGAGCCATTTTTGTCCTTTGCTAGCCAGGAAGGTAACCTGGCCATGTCTGTGATGCACCACTGGCATGACTCCTGTGTGGGGGAGTGATTTCTCACACCGTCCCTTTTATATTATCTGCCATGGCTACTTGACTTTGAGATTGACTTTGAGTTTGGGGGCGTATGGATTGCAATCCTAGGCATGTTTTGTTTAGTGGATTTAACTATGACTTTGAGTATGACTTTGAGTATGACTTTGAGGTGACTGGTGCTTGTGTGCAGTACACGCCTTTCACATTTATGGGAGCTAGCTACTCCACCCTTTTGATACATGAGGATACCCCTCATATTATCTGGTTGCCTGAGAGGTATCCCCTCTGATTGTGAGCTTATGACTTTGAGATTATGATGTTGAGATTATGACTTTGAGTTTCTGGGCTCGTGGTAGATGACTATCCTATTCTTCTCTTATTATCCATTTATTTTTTTATACCTTATGACATTCCCATTGCCCATATTATATTTCTGTTTCGTTATTCTTTGCTTTGTATATGTATCTGTTCACTGAGCTTTTTAAGCTCAGCCGCACGTTTTCTTTTCGTGTGCGGCAGGTAATAAGCAGGACGACGGGTTTGGGTATGAGTGAAGAGACTTATGGACTTAGAAGACTTTGATAGTGTTCTGAAGTAGAGACCATTAGAAGGAGTTGCTTTTGCAGACTTAGTGTTTAGTTTTGTTTCCGTTGTAACCATGTAGATTTCAGAATTTCATTTGTAACCTTTGAAGAATTTCTGTATTACTTGAAATGTATGCTTTGTTTTGATCTGATGTGAAACCATTAGTGTGACATCTTTACCCTTATTGGGTTGGGGTGTTACAATTATGGTATCAGAGCCAGGCTGCGATTTCGTAATACATTTACCCTTGACCTGTGTAAGTTAGGACCACTAAGCTTTCCCTGTAGACACTCGTAAGTCAACCTTTGAAAATTTCTTTAGGATTTCCCATGGGAACCTAAGTTTTGACCGGTGAGGAATGGTAGACTATAAGGCATTTGTTTAAGTATCTTTACTTCCGCATCACTCTGATTCGTGCCTTACTTTTGGTTAGATCCTGTTGATATCACTTTTGGAAAGTGAAAGCTTCTGCTTTGCACCACCTGAGATTGGAACCTGATTAAATCTTGAAGGCGTTGAAAATTTCATACCAATCGACTGACACTATTTGATCCTTATCTTCAGATTCCTTTTGCTAAATCATTTTGATAAAGACCCGCGTTTCACTCTGATTCTTTTGTTAATCACTTTGACGCCTCTTCGGGCATTCTGAGAATTTCCATGGCAGTAACGTACTGGATACTTTTTATTGTTTTGTCTCTTGCTTTTAATAAGTATATATGGATCTTCCGACACCATTTGATTTTGTTTCACCCATCTCTGTTCTCATAAGAAGCCTTTTGGTATGTAACCACGAGTATAAGAATGTTTTTCCCCTCACTTTTGAATGATAAAGCTATGATTTGCGAACCGTCTTTCCTTGAATAGTTAACTTCGATTTTATTCTGACAAGGAAATTGTGGGATGATCAGTCAAATATTGACAACTACCTTTCTGTGTCTCACCTTTGGCGTTTGCAACAATTTTGAACTTCCGACTACGATTACCAATTGTCTAAACCTTTGCTACCTTTATTACTCTGGAGACGCGGGTGTTACTTTCACGGTTATGAAGTTTTCCTAGAAACCAATTCATACACCAATAAATGAACCTCATCGTAGAAGCCTTTTTGGCACCTTGAGTTTTCTGAACATGAACCTTGTATTGAACGTTATTTGCCACCCTAAACTTTTGATTATAATCCCTGTTGGACCACCAAGTTTTTCCACCGGAGTATGAAGTAAGATTTGACATGATACCGAGAGATTCTAGTCACTAAACGAAGATGTCTTTCGGAACATACCAATTGACTGGAGCAACCGGGAAGAGCAGCAACCGAAGACCAGGAAGTGAGTTTACATAAGTGTATCTTCTGGGCATGTTTTAGTTTCGTTCATGATAAAGAAGGATGGTAACTGGAGATATGTATGGAAGCTGAACCGTATTACTGTTAGAAGCCAATATTCCTCCAACCTGGAACGACTATGTGTTTGTTTAATTTCAGAGCGCGAAGTTTTCCGTTCTGATGAATTGATCTTATTCTTGAAGTCGCCTCCTGTATTCGTAAATGACTGCTATGACGGTTAGTGACGCTAATAGTATTAGCTAAAGCTCTGACTGCTTCGTGAATTTGATAAATGATGTTTTCTCGTGAGTACTTGGGCAAATGGTCATTGTATGACTTAATGGTACATTCGGAGAGGAGGAAGAGTATGAAAATCATTTTTGCATCTTGTTAGAAATTTGACGATCATTTGTGCATTCTGGGAGATGGATAATTGTTGAGACAACGGTGTTCTTTGCCTGACCTGGAGTTAACAACAACGGTGGCTACCCTGACGAGAGAAGACGTTCCTTTCAAGACAGAAGTGTTGGCGATGCAGAAGAAGAAGTCTAGTCAAGACGGCGAACCTGGAGCTGACGAAGACATACAGTCTCACTTCCCTATTCATCTTGGTTGTACTAAGATGAATTGAGAGCGGAAACAGACTGGATGATGAAGAAGACTAAAGATCGTGCCAAAAATCCGCAATACTCCATCACATTCCAAGAAGAACTACAAGAGGCTCGATGAACCAGACACAAGTTTCCGATTTTGGTTTCACTTCCCAATGGATGGACAGCCGAAGACAGATCAACCGGACTTGAAGAGATTAGATGTGTTGAATGAGCAGATTTTTGAAACAGACCCACTATACTTGGAAGAATTGATTCTATGAAGGCAGGAGTTTTGGCGACTAATTTTCATTTCCGTTGACCCTCTTAAGTTTTGTTATATAGTAATAAGTCCCTCTTATGATTTAAGTTCCCTAGAAGCATTTCAGTTCGTGTTTACCCTTTGTATGATTCGGTGATGACCTTGTTTTGAGAGATTTTGGCGATTGTGGATGATATGATGCTTGTGACGGCGTGCCTCACTTTTGCTAGGCAATCTGGGATTTTGATACTCTTGCGAATAGTTTTGTTTTTCCTTCTTGACTATGGCATTCAATTTTGTTGACCTCGAGACTGTAGAAGCACTAGGTGGATTAAGATAGGTGGTTTTGATTACGACTTGAGGTAAAGTATGACCATCATGAGGGCATATTTATATGATGCCAGTATTATGACGTCTGGCCAACATGATAATACTTACATCATATAACGTGCACTTGTTGTAGGCATAGGATATCTTGGGGAGTACCTAAGAAGTTTAGAGTTTGAATCTCTATTGGATTATCCGTGATTAGTGAGACTTTAAGTTCATTCTACCTATGAGTATACTCTGCCTGTATTCATTAGATATCTGGATGAGTTCGGACTCTCGTTTTGCATGCTGTTGACCTCAGTTATAAATCTTGAACTCTTGTAGAACTCTCTACTGTTGATACAGTTACTTTGATTTGAAATCTTGTTCGTATTCCCTATAAGCTTTCCAGAAAATTCACCTATCATCCATTTTATGTTGCGTGGACCTTGTGATCAGAATCAACCAAAGTTGTCTCCTTCTGAGGAATTTGAACCCACCTTGTTTTGATTGAGTCATGAGAAACTATTTGGTTTGAAGATCCTTTTTGGAAGAACCTCCCCGGGCTTGAGAATGTTTTGTGACGATCCTTTGCGATTTGCTACGGCTTCATCTAACTTTGCGACTTCAAATTTCGAGGACGAAAATTTTCTTTTAGAGGGGAAGAGTTGTAAAACCCGAAATTTAAAATAATTCTGAAATGACAAAAATGCCCTCAAATTTAAAATTTTGATAACCTATGAATGTCCTATAAGTGACATTAATTTGTACTTAACAAGTTAAGTTAATATAAACTTTACGCTATAAATTAAGTATCACCAAAACAATGTTCTAAATCCTAAACCATACATAGGCGACTTTATGCTACCATATGCCAAAATTAATTATATAACTTGGAATTATTCAATTAACTACGATCTATAACCCATAATATAAGAAGAGAAAAAATCAATGCTAATAATATAATACAGATTATAATTGCATGTATAGCGATACAGATTATGATTGTTGGATATTACTTTCTTCAAAATAATACTACGAGGTATGACTGCATTACACTTCGATATTTTTTAGAATTACATAATATGTACTAATTGTATTTCTTGAGACCATCTTGTTATACTTCAAAAATTTCGGCCCAAGAGGATAAATAAAAGAGATAAGAACACAATCCCACAAAATTTGGCATTCCCTTAATTACCTCAATTCAATCACACGGTTTGTTACCCTCTTAATAACCGATCATAATTATTCCACCTTCACCAAACCCTAAACTCTCCTACAACAAAATATTCGGCTGCCTTCCTTTGCTGCTGCTGTTCGATCAAAACAAAACCAAAAGAAACCCTAAAAACACCATTGCAAAGGTGTAGCTGCTACTTTGTCCTTGTCTTCCTGTCGATCCATAAACAAGGCAACAAGGTGATTTTGAGGCCTCTTCTTGGTGGCTGTGGTCATGGTGTTTGTAGCAGATTCAAGGGTGTTGATCGTAGTTCTGTTCTGAGTGTGAGGGTGGTTGTGTTGATCCGAACCCGATTCCAGTCAAGTCTTTTGTTCTTGTTTTCCTCTTCTCACATCGACACAAAGGTAACCTATCTCGGGTCTTGTTTTCCCTCAAGAATCATACACATAACATGATGCATACTATAATCTAAAAACAAGAATAAATCGACCTAAAATGATACGAAATAAAGGACTATGGAATCACAGAAAAGATAAGCCCTAGCCACATAAACTGATGAGTTATTAACACATGAAATAATGAAGGCACATACATGTTGATTGGCTGATAAAATCTGAAACAGGAACATGATATTCGAATCAGTATATAAAAGGGACATGAACCTGGATATGTGTTGCATGAAATGAGGAGATTAAAGGTCACTTAAAATAATGGAAAATATAGGTCGACATACATAGCCCTAATCTGATATTTTGACGTCAGTGATATATGATTTATAAATCTGGTTTGAACCCTTAGTTGATCACTAATATACAACCTGAAAACTAGTACATGAAATAATGGAATTTATACATATCGATGTGGGGTTAGATAGCTAATATAATCTGATTGTATGCATGGTTATTGATCTCTATTATGTCAGTAAAAAGGGCATTTTAACACAGCCTAAAGAAATGATAAATTGATGACACTTATATAGGTTGAGTTTTAGTTTAAACTGCTGTTCGAATCAGAATATGTGTAGACTTAGGATCTGTCATTTGAAACGTGTTTGGGTGTGATGTGCTTGCCGATTGACAAGGTACTGGTCATGGTTAATATGATGTGTCGATTGGCTGGGAACAATAAATGTAAAAACCACTCACAAACTTCTAAATTGGTCTCGCCAAGTGTGTCGCGTCATGGGTTTGCTACCGACTTGTCATGGGGTAACCCGATGTTGCTTTAAATAAATGAAATTCGTATATGTTTTGTGTATGTCGAGTCGATATCGGGTCTACGTACCACTTCGTGGAACGAGTTCAAGTAGAAGGTGGCTGCATGGTTTCCTTGTGAAGCAATATAATAAGATTACAAGAAGGCCATGTCGTATGTTGTAAATCAAAATTTACTAAAACATAATATATAAAATAATAGCATAGTAATCAGTAAGTTTCTAAACAATGGCCATGCCATGCATACGTGAAACCATTTGCATAAATGATTAATCCAAAGATTTCGTATATTGTATGTAAAAACAGTCGTAGCATGCGAGGAATAAAACTTAACTAATATAACATGTCTCAAGACAATTCCATATCAAGTAATTATTATAATTCATATGACTATGACGATGATGCTTGCAAACTATATAAGTAAAGAAGCTAAGAAATACTGATAGCGGGATTGAGAACCATATGTCACTGATGAGAGTTACCTTACTAAGTATGAATAAACCCTAAACATATTAATTTGATGGGTATAACAATAACAATAATCGGTTATTAAACAATAAATAGACTCCTAAATGATAAATGGTTATTAATTCAGGTAGATCATTTGAATAAGGAGAGTCGTGTGCTTCCTTATGATCCTTGTCATTTGTCTTTAAGGTACGGATACTCTACCCTTTTTAGTAAGGGTGTCTTATCACCTATGCATTGATGTTGAGCTATGATTTAAACCTTTGACATGAACCTTTTGATATGATCTTGAGATACACTTTCTGATTATGACCTTGAGATACACTTTGATATGACATTGAGACCTGACTCTTAGTTTGATACCCGAGCCATTTTTGTCCTTTCCTAGCCAGGAAGGTAACCTGGCCATGTCTGTGATGCACCACTGGCATGACTCCTGTGTGGGGGAGTGATTTCTCACACCGTCCCTTTTATATTATCTGCCATGGCTACTTGACTTTGAGATTGACTTTGAGTTTGGGGGCGTATGGATTGCAATCCTAGGCATGTTTTGTTTAGTGGATCTAACTATGACTTTGAGTATGACTTTGAGGTAACTGGTGCTTGTGTGCAGTACACGCCTTTCACATTTATGGGAGCTAGCTACTCCACCCTTTTGATACATGAGGACACCCCTCATATTATCTGGTTGCCTGAGAGGTATCCCCTCTGATTGTGAGCTTATGACTTTGAGATTATGATGTTGAGATTATGACTTTGAGTTTCTGGGCTCGTGGTAGATGACTATCCTATTCTTCTCTTATTATCCATTTATTTTTTTTATACCTTATGACATTCCCATTGCCCATATTATATTTCTGTTTCGTTATTCTTTGCTTTGTATATGTATCTGTTCACTGAGCTTTTTATGCTCAGCCGCACGTTTTCTTTTCGTGTGCGGCAGGTAATAAGCAGGACGACGGGTTTGGGTATGAGTGAAGAGACTTATGGACTTAGAAGACTTTGATAGTGTTCTGAAGTAGAGACCATTAGAAGGAGTTTCTTTTGCAGACTTAGTGTTCAGTTTTGTTTCCGTTGTAACCATGTAGATTTCAGAATTTCATTTGTAACCTTTGAAGAATTTCTGTATTACTTGAAATGTATGCTTTGTTTTGATCTGATGTGAAACCATTAGTGTGACATCTTTACCCTTATTGGGTTGGGGTGTTACAGATCGAGCTCGAGCACAAAGCCTATTGGGCCTTGAAGAATGCAAACTTTGACCATAAGTCCGTAGGTGATCACCGGAAATTTCAACTCAATGAATTAAATGAACTTCGTGACCAAACCTATGAGAACTCTTTGAATTCTCGATTGAAGATTTTCTCGGGTAAACTTAAAACCCGTTGGACCGGGCCATTTACCATTGCCAAATTTTTTTCTTATGGTGCCGTCGAGTCATCTCAAACCGATGGACCAAACTTCAAGGTGAATGGTCATAGGTTGAAGCATTATTTTAGAGGGGACATACCGACTATGGTTATCCCGGATCTCCAAACTTTCCCCATAGACCAATGAATTCGGGGTCGTGTCAGGCTCGTGACTCGGTTACAAAAAACAAGCGCTTCTCGGGAGGCAACCCGAGGATCTCGACTTCTTTCTATTTTCTAACACTAAGTGTGGGGGAATGCCTCTACCATTGCTTTGTTTTTGTGTGTTTGCTCTTGTTTTCAGGATTCCCTTAGATCGTGATGATTGATGTACCTGTTTTCAATCCAGCCGCCCAATATCTGATCTTTTTGCTAACAATTATCTAGGGATATCTTATTAATCCTTGTTTGTAAAAAAAAAAGATTTCTTTCCCACACTTGGTTAGTAGTATTACCTTTTTACGTTCTATAGTGTTGGCATAATAGTCGGTACTTTGAATATTGAGGGCAATATTCAATTCTAAGTGTGGGGGGAGAATTCTAGCGAAGTTGATCACATTTGTACATACTAGTACCCTAGTACCCCCGTTTTGACCAAAATTTTAAAATTTTCTCCTCTTAAGATAATAAATTGCATGAAAAAGAAGTGATTTGCACATTAAATAAGAACTTTTGCAATACATTAATGCTTCGGTATTAATGGAAGTTTAGTCTTGATTAGGCTAGAACAAGGGGATCCCGACTCTGCCAGAATGTTGATTCGGCTGCTCCCTTAACGTTTAGACTAAGTTTTAACGAATTGTGCATATGAAAATGCTAAGCGTGGAGTAGTTGGTTCTCTTTAGAGCTTAAATAAGTAATCTGTGGCTTTTCCTCCCAGAAGCTAATTAATCTAACTTAATAATTGTTCTTTTCAAACTTTTGAACGTTATTTGTTATGCAAAAATAAAATTTTATACTATTTTGATATAGAGTTCGAGTTCAACCTTTTATTTAAATTTTGGAGAAAGCATACTTTCTTACAATCGGAATAATGCTGCAAAATAAAGTGAGTAAAATTGCAAGTATGATGTTGTATTAAAAAAATGTTGCTTGAATAAAAATATTTATGTTGCTTATGAATAAATGTACGAAACTTGCTTTTTCTCAAATTTAAATCAGAAGTTGAACTAGTATTCGTCAATTTTGTGTTAAAGATTAACGGTAATTTGGTAGATTGTTTATTTCAAAGGTCCCGTGAGCTCCGATACTATTCTCGAGGATTTAGAAACCTAGCCTCCTAAGTTTTGCTAAGGACAAGCTGAGAAGAAAGTCGCTACATGGAGTGATCTCTCCTTTGAGTCTATAATCTCTAAATGATCGTCAGTTGCTATCTATTTAAGTATTTAATATTAAATTAGCGATAATCTCAGAAATATTTGAAAATCAAAATCTCGCTGACTCCGGTACTATTCTCGAGGGTGTGAAAACCTAGCCTCCTAAGTTCTGCCAAGGACATGCTGAGAAGAAAGCCGCTACATGGAAAACGCCCTTTTTGATCCTTAGATTTCGAGGTTCCCGGTAAATTAATATTGACTTAAACAAATAACAACCATAATAAATGTCGATTTCTGCGGTCAAAATTTTGAAAATGAGCACACTCACCTAACTTCTAGAATAACTGTGGGAGTGAAAAGTTAAGTTCCGGCTTACATAGATTATTAGTATAAGTAGTGTTAGCATTTTACAAAAACATTTGCAAGATGAGTTTAGGCTTAGTTGGGAGTAACAAAAAGAGGATAACGATTGCAATTCCCCGGAGTCACCCAGTTTGTGTGAATCCTGTTCCGTGATGCCATTCTTAAAATCAAGCATAATATCTATTTTTTTTCTAGTTTAAATTCCTTGCATTGAATAAAAAGTCAAAACGGGGTATCCTTGGTATTCTATTTATCCTTTCATTACTTCACATGATCGGATTGCTAGGGACTAGCAATAGATAGTGTGGGGGGATGATGAGTGCCTATTTACTCATCATTTTATACCCGTTAAATACACAATAATGACTAAAAATACCCAAATATACCAATTTATACTGCAGATATCCTTGGATTGTGTTTTTTTGTATTTCAGGTACAAAGGATTGAAAATAGAGCAAAAATGGACATTTTTTGGATTGACTCGACGACGTTTGTGCATTTAATCAAGTCAAGACAAAGTCAAAGTCAACCCCGAGCCAGCCCACTATACCTTCGTTAAGTAATCATTTCATCCTTGGTCCTTATTGTGTTACACAGTTAGTCCTACTACTTAACACCTGTTAATTCCCACATGTCAAATAATAAAAACAACGATCCTTTTTGTTTTACCTGCCAAATCCTAAATCCCACTATTTACCCTTCACTTTCACCTCACCCCTGCTCCACGACAACCCTCCATCACATGTGTACCTCCACCATGGAAATCCCATGGTATCCCATTGGCTAATGGGACTTTGACCAAGATCAAGGGCTATGGTGAGCTTAAAGAAGCACAAAAAAGGATCGATGGATGAGACGAAAAGGCTTGGAGAACACTCTCAAAACCTCATCACATGTTCACACTCCAGGATGGCAATCCGTGTGAAACTTTGAGCGGGAAATCAACCAATGGTCAAGATTAATGGGATTAGGCACCAAGGCTATCCAATGGTCCAAAATCAAGACGCGTTAATCTTCTTGAGAAGAAGACAAAGTCTGAGGCCTATAAAAGTAGATAAAGACTGAAGACTTAGAGATTTAGTTTTTATGTAGCTTTAAATCTAGTTTTTTTAACTTGTCTTAATTTAAATTTTATTTCAGCTTTTTAATAACAAGTTGTACTCCTTTTTAAGTTAATGAAAATTTCAATATTTTAATTTCAGTCTTTAGCTTAAAGTTTAGTTAAATTGTATTTTCTTTTTTAAATTTCAAGCATTGTACTCTTTTAAGTTATTAATGAAAATTTGATTTCAGTTTAAATTAAAAAGTGTTATATACATTTCTGTTGTTGTATTTGAAATCTTTTTTATATTGTTTGAATTCCAAAAAGCTGTTTCATAAGTTGTTTTACAAGTTCATAAGCTATAAGCTCACACTTATAAGCTGCTTAATAGCTTATAAGTGTAAGTTGTTCACTCACAAAAACTATCACTCCGCAAGATACAAAAAGGAAAGGAGGCTGATTTGAGCTAAGTTTGGAAGATAAGCCAGAAATGGAAGGGCTTATAGGGTCTTACCACCTTATCATTTGATAAGATGGAGCTTGTAGAGTAGCTCCTCGAGCTTATTTGATCCTTGTTGAGCTAGGATCAAGGTAACCTCCATTTTCAGCTTTAAACTGCTTATTTGGGTAGCTTATTTAAAAGTTCTTTTTAAAAGTTGAAATTTGCTTATTAAGTGATATTATACTTATTTAACATCTGGTATTTACAAATTTTTGCTTGAAAAGGTTTAAAACAGTTTAGAAATTTCATAAACAATTTTAAAGGAGTGTTTGGGATAGTAGTTTTTACCTTAAGTTTTCAACTGTCATTGCACTTTTGGTATTTAGATCATCTCTCTTAGGTTGTAATCTAGTTATAAAAGTAGTTAAAGTAAGTTTTAAATTGGCTTTGATAAGTTCAGATAGTTTTTTTTTACAACTTGGTTCAAAACTATTTGCATTATAAGTTCAATACTATTGGATTTTGATTGATGCAAAGTAATGCTTTAGGTATATGTTTTTAGTGCTCATTCTTGTCTAAATTTTATATCTAGATATCTGTTTTAGGGTTTCACCAAGAGTTTATGCAGTTTTCGTTTTCAAAAAAATCCAATTAGCATAAAAATTTCTATGCTGATTGATCAGCATAGGATTTCATAGGTTTTGTTTCAGCTTATTTTTAGTTCAAAAATTCTTAAAAGTTATTTCAAAATATGGATTAGTGGTTTGTCTTCATCTGTTTTTAGTTTTCAAGGTTTATCTTTAGCTTTTAGTAGCTTAATTTTAGGGTAGAAAATAGCAGTTCAACATAAAAGTTTCCAAATAGCCAAAATATTAGTGTACTGTCCTGCTTTCTCAGCTTATTTTTAAGCATCAAAATAAGTTTAAATTATTTGAAATTTGTTTTGTATGAGTTCCTTGGTAGGTAATTTGTGCTGTTTTGAGTTTTTTAAGGACTAGCTTATAGTTTTAGTAGCTTATTTCATAGCTTAATAGTGACCCTTCATACTGTTTTAGTGTCAGTTTAGCTTTATTGCTTATTCTAGATTTAGAGCTTCTTAACTATTTAGAATTGCTTATTTTAGGTTATATTTGCTCTTTAAGTTAGATTTTAGGGTGCTAGTAGCTTATTAGGTTTGAAATAAGCTTGTAGCAGCTTATTTGTGTCTTCAGTTTAGCTCACTTAGTTTTTAAAATTCTAAGTAAACTGTTAGCTTATAACAGCTTTTTCTAGCTTATTTTATAAGTTTTAAAAATTTTGCTTTTACAAAAGTTGTTATATATTAGCTTATTAAAAAGTTTCAAATTTTTTTTTTTTTTTTTGCAAAATAAAAACGTGGGAAACTGGGAAGCCAAGGGTGAGCCAAGGCTCGAACCCGAGACCTCACCAGTCTCGACCACACTTAACACATACACATATACAACTGCGCCCTTGGGTCTTTTCCGGTTATGTTTGCATTTATTATTTACTTAACCACTTTTTCCCATTTTATCTTATTTTCCTTTTTAGCTTATTTCCAGCTTATTTAGATAAGCTGGAACTTTAGTTTTATTTTTCCTAGAATCCTCTTAGCTTAAAGTACTTTTCAGTATTTTTTCTGATTTTTATTAATTAGTTTAGTATTTTTTTATAATATTTTTAGATTAAAAGAGTTTTTAATTGATAATAAATAATAAAAAAAAAGATATAAATCTTTTTCTGAAAATTTTCTTTTATCATTTAGGAGGTTTAGAAATTAAAATTGCATTCGTAAGGTTAAAATTTATCATAGTTGGTTGTTTAGTCGCGTTTTTAAATTCCCGTTATCATTTTTAGCTTAATTTTGTAGTTGCCTTTATTGCTTGCCTTAATTAGAATTTAGATATCAAAACCAAAAATTGAAACTCCAACTTTCAAGCATTTTAATACCAAACCTCAAACGACATCCTCAATTCACACCTCGTTGGGAAACGACCTGGGTATCACTTACCCGGAATCATATATCGTATTTGTGAGTTTCACTTGTTGACCCTTTTCCTAAAGGGTTGACTTGGTGACTCGCGCGTATTATTTTTGATATTCTTTATACTCCTATTTGACATCACCATTCATCATGTTCAAAAAGTTTGGAAGGCAAACATCTTACAAGATTTCCCTTAACCAATTTATTCATTGTTTTAAATTTCAAGTGACCTAGCCTTCTATGCAAAAGTTTAAATTCATTGGATGTGGCTTTTGCAAAAAGACAAGTTAATCCTCCTTTGAGAACCATGTTCTCTAAATTAACACTGTATATAATGTACTTTCTAGGAACCTTAAGTAAAACTTGACTTTCATTAGTTAACTTAAATTCAGGAGACAAGACAATACATTTTGTATCATTAAAGAGAACACTAGTCTTTTTGTCACACATTTGTGAGATACTAAATAGATTGAATTTTAGCTCTTTGACAAAATACACATTCTCAAAATCTAGTTTACAAGTTCTTATTGTACCTTTGCCTGTTATTTTCTCTCCTTTAGGATTACTCCCAAAAGCAACATATCCTCCATCAATTTCTTCTTAACTAGTAAGATTGGACATGTTCCTTATCATGTGCCTTGAGCATCCACTATCAATGAATCCTTGATCTTGTAATTCCACCTGTGGATTTCCCTGCACATAAGGTAAGAAAATAAGTTTCTTTTGGGGACCCAAGCCATTACTAACTTGGATCTGCCTTGTGCATCAACATAATCAAATTTCTTTAAAACTACTGATGCACTGTTGTGTTTGGAAACATGGTCTAAAACTTTAATCCTTGGTTTCCAAACCCAACAAGATGAGGCCTTAACAACATAAAAGTGATTTCCCAGAACAGTATTAATTACTGCTTTTGGCCTAACAGTATTAACTACTGCTTTTGCCTTTGCAGTATTAATTGTTGTTGTCTTTTGAGTGGGCCTTTTTACAGATGAATGTGATGTTTTTGAAAACTGTGACATTGATTTAGCACCATTCTCTGTTGGTTTTGTTTGAGTAGTAATAACTGGTCTAGCAGTATTAGCCAATACTACTCTTTTAGAAACATTTTGCTTGGCAGTATTAACTGATACTAACCCAGATTTCATTAACACTGCTCTTTGAACCATATTCCTTTTAGCATTGGGGTGAGTATTTTTAGAAAAACTTTGGTGATTCACCCTCTGAGCATAGTTCCACATAGGTTTTTGATAGTAATGACAATCATACTACAAATGTTCAAAACTACCACATACATAACAAGCCTTGTTAAACATCTCAAAATTACTCCCTAATCTTTGAGACATCATGTTATTCCAGTTTCTTTGCTTTCCTCTAGGCCTTTTAGTATTCTCCCTAGGTTGCTCAACTTGATTGGCAGTGTTCCTAGTATTTTGACCTTGTGAATTAGGTTTAACAAACTTTATCTTTTCAAAACTAGGTCTAACTGTTTTACTTGCAACCTTAGATGTAGACACAACCTGCTCCTCATCATCAGACACCCAATCTTCAATGAGTGGTGCATCAGTATACTTCATATTAATCACTTTAGACTCTTTCTCTTTCTCAATTACATGCTTAGTAACTAACTCACTTAAACAAGACAATTCAGGTGTAGGAGGCACAAACTTTCCTGTAATGGGAGGGGGAACATCATTATATCCTAAACCACTACCTTTCTTTATAATTTGACACTCTATTATCTTGTTCACACTTTCATATGCATGTTCAAGCCTATTCAATTTAAATTGAATACTTTCTTATCCCAGTTGAACTACATCTTTTTCTTTTTGAGTTTTTTCAAGCCTTGTCCTAAGCTCTGTAATAAGTGATTCTTTTACAAAAAGTTTACCTTCTAAAACATTAACCTTTTCTACATACTCAGCCTCATTCTTTTTATAAAATTCAAGTCTTTATTCTATAGACTCTAAACCTACCTTATAGCCTAGAATATGGAACTCAGCTTTCTGTAAATCTTCTACAAGTTTTTAATTTTGAGCTTTAAGTGACTCAACAGTATCTAAACAAGATTTATAAGAACAACCAGAATCATTTGATACCTCATAGTCAGAACTTGAAGATGATGATGAATAGGCCATAAGAGCATTGTTGGGTCCTTCTTCTGCTTGATCACTCCAATCATAGCCACCCAAATCATCACAAGATACCAAAGCTATGGAATTACTTGTTTCCACAGGCACAGTTCTCCTTGAGCTTTCTCCATTCTTGTAGTATTGACTCCTTGGTTCCCTACATTCTCTAGCAAAGTGTCCCCTTTTGTGATAGTTATAGCAATCCACTTTGGACTTGTGAAAGCCAATGTTATCATTCCCATTGACTGTAAGCTTCCTTCCAGTTTTCTTCAAGAATCTCCCAGCTCTCATTGTCAACATAGCCATCTGCCATATTAAATCCATCTCTTCCACATCATCTAGATGAATTTGTTCCAGATCCTCATTTATCATTTGAGGACTATTGGGTTGACTAGCCAGGAATGGATAGATAACAGCATCACTCAAGTTATCAACATTTGTAGAATTAACAGCATTAACTTGAGTGCTAGTAGTAGTAACTCCATGAGCAATATTAACTGCTTCACTAGGACTGCTAGAACTGTTATTGTTTGAGGATGAAACAAAAGCCATGTTTTTTGAACTTGAGCTTGAGTTGGACATCCCTTTGACCTCTGGTTCATACACTATAAGATTGTTGTAAAGATCATCTATGCTCATTGTATCCAGATCAGGTTTGTTTCTCCACACAACAACATGTTTGTTCCACTCTGGTGACAAACTCCTCAACAGCTTTTGGTTAATGTCTTCTTGGGAAATACTTTCACCCAAAAGCTCTAATTGACTCACAAGTTTATGAAGCCTGTCAAAGGTTTGGTCAAGCTTCTCTGAACTTGGAGCAGAAAATTTCTCATACTGTTGCTTCAAGAGAATCTTCTTGGTCTTCTTAGTAGCAGCATTCTCTCCAAATGTCTTCTCAATAGCTTCTTACAATGACTAGCATCTTTGATATAATTAAAAGTCAACTGATGTTCACTAGGAATGCCCATCATAAGAGTGCTTCTTGCTTTTACCTCCAATCTCTTTTGTGCCTTGTCTTCAGCAGTTTTAATAGGCACAATGGACACAACACCAGCATCAGATGTTGTTGTTTTTGGCAAGATATTACAAGTCTCTATGACCTCCTATAGAGAATAGTTAATCATCTGAATATACTGCTCAATTCTCATTCTCCAAATCTCATACTCACCAGGCTTGAACATTGGTACCTTAGATGCAGCAACCATATATGCAGACTCTGAATCCATGTCTTCTAGTAAGATTTTCTGAAGTAAAACAGGTTCTTCTTGATCACAGCTTCTAGATCACAAGCTCTGATGCCACTTGTTGATCCCATTTATGTACTTGATCGAATTCCTTAGCTTGCAAAGGTTTAGCTATGCTAGATAAATCTAACACGACTAGTATAGAAACTGTCTAAGAATTATATTAAAGTTTATGCGGAATATAAACTTCAACCTTAAGAAGAACTTTTGATGAAATACTAAACACAAGATTAACAAACAAAACTCCAATATTATTAATAATACGACTACTCAAAAGTACTAGGGTTTACAACCTTGAAGCTAATCGACTTTCTTATAACACGTATCTATCTCAATGCCCTAGGACCTCCTTTTATAGACTAAGGAGTCCTAGTTGGCTTACAATAACTTTCTATAGAAGATAAATCTTTTCTATATCTTTTCTATATTTATCTAAGCGACTATACATTGTATATCTCATTAACACCACACTAGTACAAATCTAGGATTTCATCACACATGCTGTTTTTTGAACGGCCACACAGTCAGATATTTATGTGACTAAATCTACCAGAATAAAATAAACAGCCACACTTGAACTCATTTTGTGTGACCATTTCAGAATTTCATTGTCACACATTTGAATATTTATGTGACTAGAGGTAACTAGTAAGTTTTTGTTGATTATTTAGTCACTTATAATTTGGGATGTGTGACAGATACAAATAAGTTTGAAACATTATGTAACACCCCAACCCGACAAGGGCAAAGATGTCACAAATACATGGTTTCATATCAGATATAAGCATTCAAGAAATAAAATAGCGGAAGCCTTAACATTAAAATCCAAAGGAAAATAAGTCAACACGACTTATATCAAGTGCAAGACAGAAATAACATAATACAAAAAAACAGAATCCAAAATGCCCAAACAATGGCATAACAGAAATAATATCCAAATGGTCACACTAGAATGAAAAGGTCTAAACTTCACACAAGTTGCTCTCATCCCAAGTTAAACCCAACTCCTAGCTTAAATGTACCTGCCGCAGGAAAAGAAATGCGGCTGAGCTACGAGAGCTCAGTGAACAGATATAACGGAAACAAAGCAGTAGTAACGAAATAGTAAAGTAAAAGAAATAATACCAGGTGTAACAAGAGTCAGGAAAAGGAATACAAAAGAGTTACGCAGATATACCAAGAGTTAAGAATGGTTACAATGGTAAATGTAAATGAAACCAGAACCCACCACAATCCCAAGTTAAATCAAGTCAGGTCAAATATCAGGTCAAGTATCAGGTCATAAGGTTACAAGGTTTCAGGAGAACAGAAATCCTCTACGAGCCCAAAACATATCAAATCAAATCAAATCATATATCAGGGTGTATGGAGGGGTGACCTCAGCATACCAGGAACAGGGTGAGGGGATACCTCCAGGGGTTGGAGACGCGTTCTCCCAGGGTTGTGAAAGACGTGTATCGCACACACTCGTCAGTCACCAGGTATAACAGGTAATATAACAAATCAGGACAGGTCTAGGATGGACATGAAACCCTCATGCCTAGTGGATGGCTCGTAGTCTCAAACTGTGGGTCAAGGTCAAGTATCAAGTCTCGGGTATCAGGTGTCAAGTCTCAGGTATCAAATGTCAGGTATCATATCAGGGTTCATATCAGGGTTCAAGACAGGAGATAAATGCAAGGGTTCATTATCAGGAGGTCAATATCAGAAAGGTCAAATACTAGAAAGTCAATACCAGAAGGTTCATAATAGTTTATTAAAAGAAATCCTTTTTACATGGTTTTAATAAAATGATCGGTAGAACAGTTTTCATAATAAAAGTCTTTTAAGGAAATGTTCAAAACCTCTTCATATATAACTAAAAAGTAGTTCTAAAAATCCTATGAACCTTCAAGTACCCAAGGTCTTAATTATTCAGGTTACCAGTGGTGAACAAGTCATGTCAAGTATCGGAAGAAAACATAGCAGGGTTCAGGTCAAAGGTTCAAGGCATGAGTTCAAGTAGAGGTTCAAGTCAAATGGTTCGTATCAAGTGTATCAAGGTTCAAGTTCAGGTTTATGACAAGGTTCAAGACAAAGGTTAAAGCAAAGGTTCAAATCTACGGTTCACAATACCAGGATAACATAGCAATGAAGTAGGAATCAGAAATGAGACGAAGGCTCCTTACAAAAAGAGCAGAATATCTGTACCTTATTCAATTAGCAAGCACAAACACAAGAGTAGCTGACAGTGATCAAGATCACTCCCTCCTTGAACCTAAAGGAGTAGAAGACAGAAATACGAAAGGGGTTTCAGTTATCTTCCCATTATAAGTAACTTCTATTTTTAGTAAATTTCTATTTTTAGCAGGTTTCCATAATTAGTAAGATTTAAGTGATATAGTTCAAGTCATGTCATTAGTGTAGGCTTATTATGGACGTCATGTTCATTTTGACAGGTTACACAAGTTTAGGGTTAAGTATGACAAGTTTCATAGTTAAGGGTTATAATTGTAAATTTACCAAAGTTCAAGGTTAAAATAGAAATATCATAATTTACCATTCGAATACCTTATTTTCCAGAGTTTCACTTTTAGCCTTCAAGTTTCAAATATTTACAAGTTACACCATTTTATTTAATTATCTTACAAATTAAACCTTATAATTAAGTAACTTACAATTTAACCCTTATTAATATTACTACTACACATCAAGCCCTTCATTACTCATTTTTACAGAAAATACCCTTTAAAATTATCATGTTCCAACAGCCCCTTCATCTTTTGGTAATTTACACAATTAGTCCTTATAATTTCCAAAAGTGCAAAACGAATTATAATTTAACCATAATTACATATTAATCCTTTAAATAGTCAAAATTACACATTTCACCCTTCATAATATTAGTTACACCGAGAACCCTTGAATTTCCAGATTTTACATTTTCAGCCCCTCAATTTATATTTATTTTCAAATCGCCACATAATTTACAAATTAAATCCATATTTCGCTCAATTTACAAATAAGGCCCACATATAATAATTTTTATATGTTCCCCCTGATCTATAAAACATTACAAAAATATCCCACAAGTTTTAATAATTACAAAACACCCCCTTACCTTATTATTTTCCAATCGGTATACAAAATGTTTTATCAAAAACAAACCCTAATAATCCCAATCATTAGGCCATCATTCTATCATCATTATACAATGTTTATTTCCAGTTTTCACCCATGAAAACCCTAGATCGATCGGTGTTGCATTTTGTCCATGATTTCCTTTTTATTTCCAAGAATCCGATTATAATAAAAATCCATAAATCACGATTTCGACTTCAAAAAATCAAGATACCATTTTTCTGTGATTATATGATGTATATAAGACCCACAAAAATTATAAACAAGGCCCAGAAAAATCACATTCATTTTATAGCTCTCGATTTCGATTTTAGGGTTTTATAGCTCATCATTTTTCATTCGATCGATCTATAGTGCATGGCTCGATTTCAATAATTTTTACACGTTATATATGATTAGTAGGATGATAGAAAATTACCAGAAAAATTATAGATCAAGGGATCACACGCTATGGATTTAAGTTGCTCGGTTTCACTATTTCCGACCAAAAATTTCGTCACGCCCAAACGATCGACTCCAGGACCTTGTGGCTATTTTTCCCACCTCCTTTGCACCACCAAGAACTCTAGAAAAATACCTCCTCTCTTCAAAAAAATAGGATGTTGTGTTTGGAATTTTTATGAGTGGCGGCTAATAGTTTGCTAGGGTTTAATGTGAGAAATAAATTATGGATTGATATAAATTGTGTTAGACCGAGTTTTTGGGGAGGGATATTAGGCTAAGAACCGGCCTTCCTTGACCAAGGCCCAATCTACCAAATTTAATTAATTTTTCCTTAATTACTTTGTGATTTAAAAGGTTTTTAAATTACTAATAATTATGTATTATTTTTAAGAAATTCGGCCCAAGTAAGATTTAGGGGAATTAATACACTTTTGTACTTGTAAAAATATTTGGAGCTTGCCTCAAAATTATCTTGCTTGATTTGTAGTTCGTTTCCAGAGATTCGGGATTAATTCGGTACTTTAATTAAGCTTTAATTAAATTTTAAAGTTTCAGGGGTAATTTGGTAATTTTTGCATGTTTTAGATTTTCGGGTTTTACAACTCTTCCCCTCTAACAGAAAAATTTCGTCCTCGAAATTTGCAAGGACATAGAAATGAAAGAGAACGGAAAACAAAACAAGGACATACCAGACGCCTTATCTGCCTGGTCACGAGAAAGCGAGAAAACACGACCGGTAGTAGGAGTAGGAGGAGGAGGATCAAGATATTTCCCAAGTTTTGCCGGATTCCGCCTAGGACAATCTTTCAACTTATGCTCCCTCGAACCACAACTAAAAAAAGCTCCAGAAGTCGTACGACAAAATCCCGTATGGTTCTTCCCACACTAAGGACAACTAGCTGACCCCTGACTGTCGCTGCGCCCCCGACGATCGCCATCCTGCCTAGAAGCTGACCCTGAATCCCGACCTCGCTGATCATGACCACGATTCGCCCGATCTTGTGGTTCCAAACCCCTACTAGATTGCCCCTTCCGCTCATAATCCTGGTCCCGGTGACTCTTATAATCCCTACTCTGGTCCTGCTGACTCTGCCCCCTGGAATGCACCCGATTACCGTCCCTATCCCGCTTATTAGAATCCCCATTTGCATGTAACAACTCGATGTTGTGGGCAGCATCCACAACAGCAGCCACATCCTCGTGCTCAAAGTTCACTATACGATCTAATACCCATGTCTTCAACGCCCACTTAAAATGACGTGCCTGACGATGCGCATCCCCAGCAACCTCTGGCCCAACAAAGCTGGCCAACCGTAAGAACCTCTGCATAAACTCACCCGACGACTCCCGATCCCCCTGACGAATCGTCCCATACTCCCTCTCATACTTCTGCTGCTCCGATAATGGAATATACTGCCTATAGAACACCTCAATGAAATCCGCCCAAGAACAGGTTTCAGCATACTCATCCCCCTTAGCTTGGACAAGAGTTGTCCACCAATTAAGGGCGTCACCTTCTAGCTTGAATGTGGCCAACCGAGTTTTAAACTCGTCAGCACATCCGAGAACCCTGAACAACTTTTCGACATGGGTGATCCAGTCCTCTGCCTCATGGGGAGTGGCAGCGGACTTGAAAGAGAGAGGCTTAATCTTGTTGAACCTCTCGATCCACACATGAATGCCAACAGGTGGGTTAACAACAGGTGGAGCACCACCACCACCACCACCGCTACCGAAAGATACAACACCATTGCGGATGTTGTTGGTGACCTCGGTCACCACCTGAGCAGAAAGGTTAGGGAGGACGTTTTTCAAAGCCTCAGCAATCATGGCCTCGAAATTTGGAGCATCATACTCGTTAAAACGCGTGTTCACCATGTGAACGATCACAAAAAGGAATAGCAATTCAGATAGAATATGACAGAGCAGATCAAGAATCTATGACAGAGCAAAATAGGAAAAGAGTGCGCGAAAGGAAACCTAATGTCTACCCAATCCTCACAGGTCACGAGCCTAAGCTCTAAGGGTTTCGGATGCCTATTCTCTGATACCATAAATTGTAACACCCGCCCCCGACAAGGGCAAAGATGTCACAAATACATGGTTTCATATCAGATATAAGCATTCAAGAAATAAAATAGCGGAAGCCTTAACATTAAAATCCAAAGGAAAATAAGTCAACACGACTTATATCAAGTGCAAGACAGAAATAACAAAGTACAAAAAAACAGAATCCAAAATGCCCAAACAATGGCATAAGAGAAATAATATCCAAATGGTCACACTAGAATGACAAGGTCTAAACTTCACACAAGTTGCTCTCATCCCAAGTTAAACCCAGCTCCTAGCTTAAATGTACCTGCCGCAGGAAAAGAAATGCGGCTGAGCTACGAGAGCTCAGTGAACAGATATAACGGAATAAAAAGCAGTAGTAACGGAATAGTAAAGTAAAAGAAATAATACCAGGTGTAACAAGAGTCAGGAAAACGAATACAAAAGAGTTACGCAGATATACCAAGAGATAAGAATGGTTACAATGGTAAATGTAAATGAAACCAGAACCCACCAAAATCCCAAGTTAAATCAAGTCAGGTCAAATATCAGGTCAAGTATCAGGTCATAAGGTTACAAGGTTTCAGGAGAACAGAAATCCTCTACGAGCCCAAAACATATCAAATCAAATCAAATCATATATCAGGGTGTATGGAGGGGTGACCTCAGCATACCAATGAGCAACATTAACCAAATACATCGAGCAGCACTAATATGAACAACCTTTCAACTCAGCAGTATAAACAATATATCGAGTAGTACGAACCATTAACCGCAGCAGTATAAACTCTAAACACAGCAGTACTAAGTAGCAGTACTAACTTTCAATCCGAGCAGTACAAAAAATCAATGCCCACTACTCAGCAGTATTAACTTGATATAACGGGCAATACAAACTTCTCAATGGGCAGCTTTAAAAAACCAAGTAGCAGTACAAAGTTTAATGAAGCAGAAGCAAGGTTTCAAATGAGCAACATTAATCTGTATACAAGCAGTACTAACTGATAACAATCAGTATTAACTTCGACATCAACAACTGCTTGTTAACAATTCAAATTCAGAAAAACATCTGCTAGATCGCAACAAGAACACACATAATCTTTTAATCAGTTGATGCTTATCTGCTACTGTTTCATGTCACATGATGGTGAGAACGTTTCATGAGTATCTCAGCAGACATCATCACATGTATCATTATCATTACGCACCTCAAACAAGTTCAGAAACCCTAATATAAATTCAGACAGTAAAAACCTTAATTTGCAATTATCAGAAACATCAATGATCTAGGGTTTAGGGTAACCACAACAGCCATGAATCATGGTTTTAGGATAAATCATGATAATAAAAACCTTTAAGTATAATAACTTGATCGACAATAGCAGCAACAAGTCAGAGAATCAAATCGACCAAAAACAAACCCTAAAAACTGATTTTCTGAAAAACCTTTCTGCAGCAGACTTCGACGATCTATATCTTCCAAACAAATGCTCAGATTGAAGATCCCTCCTATGAGAATCTACCTTTATGTGAAAATAACCTTTAGTAAAAGTTTCGTTAAGATCCAACGGTTAACGAATGAGATATCGCCTTTTAAAAACAGCACTGCAGAAAAATACGAACATATAAAAGAAATTCGATTTTGATCTTCTTCCATCGACTAAAAACCTTGTGAATCCCTAGATCACAAGCTCCCCAATCTCTGATACCAATTTTGGAGATCGTTTAGAGCTCAAGATTGATTAGATCTTATCTAGGGATAACAATAACAAAGATAAACATGCACAGCGGAATAAGAAAAACATCAATGTTATTGTATAAGGTTTCAGATCTCATCTAGGGATAACAAGAACAAAGACAATAAGATGTACATCGGAATAAGTAAAACATCATTGTTATTGAACAAGATTTCTCATCATCATCTTCATTAACACAATTACAACCAACACAATAAGCCCCAATACTACTTGATCAATAGTAGTACGGTTACTCAACAGTAACAGGGATCAAGGAAAACCTTGATTACCATGAGGCTAGACAAACCAAAAACCAGGCGTCTACATAAGAGGACATACGCCTGGTATACACACACACCTTTGGTGTTTACATCTTGACACACAATAAAACATAAGACCTGTATTCTCTTTATATAATAGAGAATTAGGTTTACGAAAGGACTCATAACCATATATTCTGTAATCTCCATCTTTTTTATATAATAGAGAATTAGGTTTACGTAAAGTGTTAAATTGAATCAAAGAAATGCAATACATGCATGACAGTTATCTGGCATCTCAAGTATGAGGATAACTATATACTCATGATTTACTTGATGACAAGATCCATAAAGTAAACTCATGTCGCGGGATTAAGTCCTATATTCAAACAATTTGAATATCATGTGAAATTGGTATGACAACGCATCAATATACTTTAAAGTATATTATACTAATACTCAGATTTACATTAATTTAATGATATTCCCATATCATTAACTGGCAACGGACTGTTTAGAATATATAAATATATTCAAGGATATAAACATGCAAATATAGGATATATTATTAAGAAAATGATAAATAAACATAACCATTATTTTATTTCATTAAAATAATAACTGTTCAATAACATCTAATTATCCAAATACTAAAATAGATCAATGCATGATAATTCTAATTAATGAATTATGCCTCAAGTCATGTCAAACATACTTGTTGACAAGGCATAAATCAACTAATTTTGATCTATGGGAATTTTGAGAATACTTATTTCAAGAAATTCAATCAATGAAGTTCTTGTATGTGTGCTATCAATTATCTTGATAATGCCACATAATATTTCATAAAATATGTGTCATCCTCAACCACGAATTTATGACAAGCAAACTATCAAACCTTTTATAGTTTAAAGTATTCTAATTCTTTAATGTAAAATGCAACTATGCTTACAGTTAAGCATAACTAGTACCCATGGCCATTACCTAGGATGAAATCCTACCATGACTAGTATTGAGTGTCATCTCAATCTTATTAGCATCATTGTATGCAAACAACAATATGCCTTTTAAAATCCCGTAAACTTTAATATCCATTGTGTAATCTTTGATACCTTCAAATCTTTCCAGATTTGTTGGCTATGACAATTACGCAACAATTTGCCATATGGTTCATATTTAGAATTTAGGAGCTATTCCAGGATGAGGATGTTAATTCTAAATCCAACCATATCCATTACACTTAGTTATCTAATAACCTTTCAATTAGATATTAATGTTGTCAAATCATCTTTCAATAAGCATGATACAACAAACAACATGATGTACATGAAAAATCCTTGCGTCAAACTTAGATTTATTCATGTCATATCTTTTCAAAGATATGTATCTATCTATACTTTCTAATAGTATAATCATGTTTATTAGAATCAATTATTTTACCGCTTATGTTTATAACAATAAACATATATTTTAAGGCTGTATGTTTATTTTCTAAATTTCCACAATGAAGTTTCATTCCAGACTAAGTCTTAACATTTAATGTTAATGGAATGCTACTTCCTATATGTTATACAACATACATGAAATAAGAAAATAAATATAACACTCCCACTAGCTTTTAGGAATATTAAGAGATTATCTTATTTTAATTATAAATCAACACTTGGATTTAATAATCAAACATAAGTATATCCCAGATGCATGCATTAATCCATTCATAAATGATTTGCACTTTGTATACTTCCAAAGATTATTTGAATTCAAATACTCCTTTCAATTACTTATCGTCCTCGCACAAGTAATTACTCAAGAAAGAGTTTTGATATTCCATTGTTAATTTCATATAAATGAAACTAAGAATGACAATCATAATCTTTATACATTTGATGTCCCTAGAAAGAATTTCAATCACAGTTAATTGCTTAAGTGTGTTTGATAATCTTTTCATCCATTAAATATGTATACATAATTTTGTCCATATGATTTCTATAATGTAACTATAGCGTTCAAGATTAATTAAGTTTCCAAAACTAATTATCTTTATGGACTGCATCTAATCATTCATAGTATGAGTAATTTGCCAAATTCAATATTTGCAATTTACCAACAGGTTTACCATAATCCTGTAACTCATAATCCTCAACATATTATACAAATATTTGAGATATCCTTGCGGATCTATGAATGAGAATTCCATCATCTTGAGATTTAACATTAACATGTTTAATCCTCAGCATGACATTTGCTAGTGTATTTTAGAAGATCATGTATCTTGTAATTTTATCTTTTCAAGATAAAACTCCCACTTGCCTTTTGAAATTTATAGACTATCTATAAATACTTAGCAAGTAGAGCAACATAAAATTATTCTCTTTTGGGACATTACAAATACACGTTGACAGTTCCTTACATGAAGTTTGTTAATAACCTACTCAAAATAGTTTTAACAAATTCAGAACTTCAATTTTAAGACTTAATGTGATTCATCACATTCCATAATTAATGATGTCTTATTAATATTCTAGGTTGGAGTCTAATTGAGTATATACAATGCAAACTTAATTTCCTAACCTTGATAACAATTTGGAAGAAAAGAAGATATAGTTATCTTTAATCAAACAATATAACAAGAGTTTGATTTTCTTAACTGAACGTACCATAAACATTATGTATTTCATTAGGATTATATTGTAATACAATCTTACAATATGTAAGATAAATATATTTTATTTGGCTTATCTATTCACCAACTAAGTCAGCTTAATGGTATAATAGAATTTCTAATCCAATGCATGCTATATAACATAAGTACTTTTTAACCAAGTTACTTCATGTCCATGTCTTAACAAGAATACATAAACTGTTATAATCCCAATCTATGTTATAAATCATTGATCAACTCAATGACTTCTTGTATATGTCTTAATTAAAACATAACAAGTTAACATCTTACTTTATTATAAGTCTTGTAACAATTAAAAGACTTCATATTTATATCTTTACAATAAAATATAAATATGCATAACTAAAGTAATCATGAACACCACAATTTGGTTTCAATAGTATTTCAAGTTAATTTATTTACTTCTATATTAATGACATTCCAAGAATACATAAACATTCAAATTTGAAGTAGTATTAAATTACTTCATTTATTTATGTCATTTCAATAATACATAAATATTTAGTTTGAAGTAATCGCATTATCATATTGACACTTGTTCTAATAAGAATTTAATTTAGAACTTGCAAATTAACATAGTTTCATTACATCAGTTGATCTGCTAGTAATGAAAGTATGTAATTTACCTTGTCATTAATATCTATGTCAAGGTCTCACTTACGCTAGATATTAATTCCAAGTGTTCTATTTATTAGATGTGAATAAATCACATTAGAACATTAATTCTCTTACCTTGCAGTCAAGAGAATCCTTTAAATCATATTCTTTTGTGTTGTTGCTTGCACACAATTAAGATTTCTCCCACTTGTGCATGGAACAAAATAATGTATCAGATAAACAACACGTCACGCGTTTGTTTAATGTGATCAATATGATTGTGTCATAGATATTAGTAAATATAGAACCACCTTGTCTAGTAAGGAAACGCACATGACTATCCTTAAACCTACAAGTGTCTACAATTGGAAAGTAATTATCTCAAGACATTCTGGAGATAATCTGGGTTACTACCAAGATAACAAGCATGTAGCTCCCACTGAATTACAGATCATTACATTAATATATGTTATTTAGTAATTACAACACAATGCTCCCACTGGATTTGACAACATTATAAGTGTTTCATAACCAGTAAAAGCAAATAGTGTGCTATTTACTTTCCTACACCTTTGAGTAATCCCATACGTAACAATTACTTAGGTACTAAAGAATGTATTCTACTTTGTAAATGATGGACTATCCATCAGTTCAATTAACTTGGAAATAATTGGGTATGCAATTTCTTCCTTAATTTAACTACCATCCCCACAATGGTATGTAGCATATTTAAGTGGTCAAAGCACAACAACTAGACAAAGTGTGCCAGTTTGCCTTTTACCAATTTTGCGGTAACTAGTCTAGCTTCTAATTTAATAACTCATAAAATGTGCAATTTTCTTAACTATTAAAATTTTGCTATGAATTATTTCTTACAATTTAGACAATTCTAATTTTCCATTATACCCTTCTCATTCATGAAAAGGTAATATGTTTAAGGTTTCTCACACTCTTTCTCACAAAGAAGAAGTAACTAGGATTATTCTTTTAGTAAGGTTGATCTCTAACCAATAAAACACCCACGGGTGTAGATCAATTTACTACTAAAAGAATTCCATGTTTAGGTTTTAAACATTGCTTTAATACATTAAATAAATTACAAAATTCAATTTAGATTTTCGATAATAATTTTCAAGAACATAAAATTACAAGAATAATAAAAAACCATTTAATTTCTTGAATACTAGGACCCAACTTTCCATTAGTTCCACCACATCATTATCCTAGCAGTGAAATACAAACGATGGTAACTGTCGTACAATAATGCGAAACAATTTCCAGGCTCCTAATTTTGAATTACATTTCCCAAAATATTTGCAAGTCTCACTTATAACTTAATTAGTCGTTATTTAAAACTTGTAAATTACATATAGATCATACATTCAAGTTTGAATAGCTAGTAATGAAAAAATGCCAAATTACCTTGTCATATAATCGTGTCAAGGTCTCACTTACGCCTAATATTAACTTCAAGTGTCTCTTATAAGTTAGATAGCAATGGACTAAATTTTATAGGGTATTTATTTTGATATATATCAAATATGTACAAATGCATGCACTCATCTTTGTATCATAGGTTTTCAAAACAACTTTATTACCAATTAGTAAGAGTTAAATCAACAAAGTTTAAATTGAGGCGTTGAGTAACTTACAACTTTGCCTTAAGATGCTTCGTACATATAATGGTGTACTTGGTAAGTCTAATTTGACGCACAGGCGAGCGGAGAGACAGAATAGAGTCTCTTTAAAGCCACAATTTAATGCGAAACCAACCTTATACCCACTTTATAGGTTGTCAACATTAGGTCCGCCGCTTCGACCATTTGTACAGTTACATCAATCAATTAAAAGTTTATGATTCTAAGTCTTATAAAATTATGTTGTAAATTATTAAATTGCTAGTCTCGCCTGGGAGCAAATTATCGTGCGAAGCGAACCACTGTCGGCACATAAGACTTGGCAATAAATAATTTACCACATCAAGGTTTCATAGTTATTAGGTCCATTTAATTTTTATACAAAAAATCACCCTCTTTTTGCTTACAATTCAAGAACAATTTAAACAAATAAGACAAGTAATTTTAACAAAAATTAAATAAACACAAATAACGTATATAATCTTAATAATTAAATTATATAGCCACATTCAAACCTTTTGATAAATCCTATTAATAATCTATATGTGTAATTATTAATGTATATAATTACTAAAACTCCCATTGGTTTTCGAGCGCATTGTACCCAATGGACCACAGACGCCAACAATTGACCACGTAAGTTTTAATAATTAAATATCACATTGCACATAACTGATTCATTAATTTAATAGATTAGGTCTTCCCTAATTTTAGATTTATCTAAAACATGTAGCAAACAAACCCTAATTCATAATTCCTTGCATGAAGAATTATGGATTAGCCAGGAACGTAACCCTTATTCAAATAAACACATAAACATGTCCTAATTTAGGGTTACAAAACTAACTTTTTAACTAAGAAGGGTCGAACCCCCCCCTAAATTATGGTTCGAATTATTTTTAGTTCTAGTAATAAAATCCTAAAAAAAATTCGACTAACAAACATGTAAATCCAAATCAAGATTTGATTTTTAATTATGTGTTTCGCTAATAACAATTACATGTTAAAGTGGCTCGTGATGCCACTGTAGGAATTTAAATATCTTGACATTCAAATAAATAAACATCAAAGCACGTATAATAGCGGAAGCAGGATCATTATTTAACATGTATAAAGTATTACCGAATATTAAATAGTTACATACCTTTTAGATCCTAGCAAGAACAAGGATCAAACTTCTTTCTCCTTCACTTGAACACTCAAACGGATTGGCGTGGAAACCCTTACCCTTTTGTTCCACAATCCAAGATTAATATCTAAAGTAAGATATTACTGAGCTCTCGAACACACGTACTATTACTCGATCAAAGGTTGATGCTAGTGAATGAACACGATTATTAAACCAAAACTATTTTGTTCAATAAACCTTGAATCTATTATTCAAGAAGGAAGTAAACAATATATATACATACTGTACGATGCAAATGTATATTATTATCATCCATGGTCTAGATCGTACTACACATATCATTCAAAGATATTGTACTGTACTAAGCATGTCAAGCAATCTAAATACATAAAGTCAAAATATCAACTATATGTACTGTACGTTACAGGAACATGAATTCATAAAACGTAAACTCGATTGACTTTATTTTTGAGTATATTATGTGTCGTCCTTTTGAGGGCTTAAGGGTTTGTAAATATAGCCTCCAAACTTGTTCTCCATGTTTGAGTCTAATACATCCTCAAGTTTCAAAACTCGACACTTAACCCCCTCCTTTATTTACTAACAATCATTAGTTAATTCTGTTAATTACTTTAACGTCCGTTAGTCCATATTTCGTGTCCAAATAATTAAAATATATACTAGTTATATATATTAACTATTCCTTTGATCATTCATACGTAAAGTGTGCAATCCACTACTACAAAATATGCCTTTTAGACCCGTTGAAATAGGGTTTTAGACCGGTTCCACGGCGGGTCTAAATGGGGGGAGGTCTAAAAGGTTTTTAGCATAAAGACCGGTCTAGGCACCGGTCTAAAAGATGGGTTTTAAGACCGGTTCATTTCCGTATAAAGATCGGTTCATGCACCGGTCTAAAAGAGTTCTATAAGACCGGTTGTTATTATATAAACCGGTCTATATGCGATTTTTGAAAAAAAATAAAATCTGGGCTGTTTGGGATTGCTTAATTAAACGGCTGCTATAATGAGAATGAGAGTGTTTGTGATTATATGTTGAGACTACTACTACTACATGTAGTGGGTTTGTTTGGGATTGCTTATTGAAACTTCTTATAAACTTTCTAAGCAGTATTATTAAGCAATCACAAACAAACCCACTACATGCAGTAGTAGTCTCAACAGGTCATCACAAACACTCTCATTTCCATTATAGCAGCACTTTAATTAAGCATTCCCAAATAGCCCATATGAGCTTAACATGGAATTGATTATTCAAAGTAGTCTAAATAGGCAATCTCAAACATCCGTTATAAGCCGTTGCAATTTGAAAATAAACATTACAAAACATTCTTTATAAGGAGCTGCAAACATCTCTTAACTTGATTATATACATAAACCGCTAAGACTCAATCATATCACAAACATAAACTTTATTGATTGAATGGTAACAGTCTTCTTGTTCCTCTTGTTAGCTAGTCTGCAAGTTATTGCAAAAATGTACCCTGCGTTCAAAACTCTCGTATACAACAGCAAGAGTAAATACACTATACAAAACAGACCTTGTTTATGTCAAATAAATTTCTCGCGATCTTTAGTTTGTAACTAGTTATCTGATAATAATTATCTAATCTTCGAGTTTTATTCTTCAAATTTCATGTAATGCCTACGTAAAAATATCCATCCAAAAGTGTCCCAAACGTATCTTTTAACAATCATAACATCTTCTTAAACATCATAACCAACAAGACCATCTGAGCTATTCTCAAACAACAAAACATGTATCACAAAACACATTAAATACCATGTGACAACAATAGCACATTACCAGAAATAGTGAAGATCCTTGCTTACTCTACTTCAGACATGTGTTTCCTGATAAACTAACACACACAAACCAAACAGAAAAAAAAAAAAAAAAAAAAAAAAAAAAAAAACTAACACTCAGAATCCCCATCCTGTATTTGACATAAAGTGATTATCGAGAGTATATTGTAGTAAAAGCCAAATAACCGTAGTAAATTAACTTTTCAATCCACGGAATTATCATGTAAACTGAGTAGTTAATGTGCTAGCCATATACATTAAATAAGAAATTTGTAAATGTTTAGTACGTCAACTTTTTGAGAAATTATCGAAACTGATCTAAAGCGCCAGAAATAACATACATCATCATTTCTATCACCTCATTTCTCAAACCATAGGCTATATGTTCACATTTCACACCTATTATTAGAACCAAAACAGTGTTTGGGAGCGTTTATTTAAGTGCTTACTGCTTATTAACAATCAAATAGCAAATTAACAACTTCTTATCAACTTACCCCAAACACCCCTTGGGTGAACAAATTATCCTAATAATATACCAAGCGTACCTAACCATCAACATGTTCCTTAATCGAACTCAGCATACTATCATTCACTTCTTAATTGAACTCATCATTGAGCTTGTTTAAAAAAAAGTCTTTAATGTGGGCTTAAGTTTGGCTTATTATTTACTGAAATTGAAGACTTGCAGTACTTTGACAAATTAAATGATACTCAAACATGTATGCTAACTTCTTACCATCTTTTTTACGGAGTATTCATTACCATTCCACTCTCTCTGCAATGAACTAAACAATTTACCTTCAATGTTCAAGAGACCACCAAATATGGCAGCGACTATCCAGATCCCTTCTCCAAGAACACTCTAACGCCAACAACCAACTTTACTCTCATTGCCTTTCCACTCTTGTACTACCCAATTCGATTCACCACCACCTTCTTCCACGGTAACCACCACCACAAGCGAAACCCCCTGCCTTATTCCTTCTTACTCACCAACAAAAACAACACTCCAAAACAACCAACTGATCCACCTATCTGTATTTATAAATCAAAACCCCTAATCAAGAACTAACCACAAGAAAGAAACATAATTGCATCATGAAACCAATATTGATGGGTGTTTATGTGCTTCCATCATTGTTTCATCTAATATATCCTCAAAGATAAGCGCACAAAAAGAGCTAACAAGACCTCCAAGAAATTGTAGAAAAAACAACTGGAAGCATGGCTATCGATGAATAAGAATAACGACACTTCAACTTCCCATTAAATTATTACAGTAGAGACGAGGAAAAACCTTGTCATTATTACAGTGAAGTGTTCATATTCATTGTTTATATTGATTTATCAAGTTTTGTTGAGTTTTGTAAAATATTTATATCAAAACTAAAGATAAAGTTATTCACTTATATCAATTGAAGAAACAAATAACAACAAATCTAACAAAACATATCAGAAGTTTAAATAAATAAATAGAAGCTAAACAAAACAGCCCCAATTCTCATTACCCAACCTAACAAAGCTATTTACCCAACATATCTTGATTCATAACATTTAAAAAGTAAGATTAAGCAACCAAAAAGCATAAATAAGCATAAACCCACATGATTTAATAGCTAACTTGACCAAAATCAAAGTTTAGGGTACGGGTTGTGAAGAACCCTAATTATGGTATCTTTAGTGATTGTGTTGCATACCTGATTCTTGATGGATTCGATCTTAATTTATGACCTGGAAGTTACAATCTTTGAATGAGAGGGTTTTGACTTTTGAGTTTGGCGGTGTGTGAAAATTCTAAAGATTGAAAAGGCCGCCTAAAACAAAAGTGAAAACAAAGTTATTTGGGCCGGGTTGTTTAGCCAACCGATCAAAAAAAATGTCATCAAGACACGTCCATTTTATGTCCACCGGTCTAGATAAAAATTTATTTGTATAGACTGGTGTTCATTAAACTAACCTGTCTTTATAATATATAGACCTATGCATTTAGGAAAGGGTCTTAATAAGAAGGTCTAAAAAGCCCTTTTTGAAGTAGTGATCCCTCAATCCCGGGTTCGATTCTAGTCATACACGATTTAATATTTTTCCAAAACTCTAACAACAATGCCTTATAATGATTCACTAGATCGTAGTGCTCATGGAACACATGTGTGTTACACTTCTCGAACAAATTTTATTCTAGACTTTCATGAATGTGATTCAATATAGCACCTTGTTTCTGTAATATGTTCTGTTGGCATTTCAAAATCGTGGACATAGTTCTTAGTAAAAGGGTGACTTTTAAATGTGCGGTTTCCTTCAAGGAATTTTGGTCAGGAAATGATTTAAGGGGCATATAGGAGTCCATTGTAGTAAGGTTTTGGTTGCCTCATCTTTTAATTATAGTTTACTTTTGGAACTCCCAGTGTATTTGTGTTCATTGTTAACAAATCGAGTAGTCTGATCATGTTTTTACTATTTGTAGGGAGTTATCTCATTGTTAACAAATCGAGTAATCTGATCAAGTTTTTACTATTTGTAGGGAGTTCTTGGGCATTCACAACCACCGGAGCCATGGAAGGTATCACAGATTGAAGTATATGTGAGCATAGTTTTGGTTTATTATTTATGTCTCATGAAATCTATACGACGAATGTGACATTTTGATAATCCTCAAAATAATCTTATAATAGGCCTTAGAAGACAACTTACAGAATTAGTGAATTATTTTATACTATTTCTTTTTGTATTGGTTGAACTATGGACACAAAGGGATAGAGTTACAAGTATTGGTTTATCTTTGTTGTTAGTTGTGGTGACATGTAATTGAAATATGTGATTTTCAAATTAGACTGTCTGCTATAATCAAAGTATTACCATTTAGCAATTTGTACTTAGATGCAATACCAAAAAGCATACATAAAAATTCTTTTGTAGCTTCGGGATTTAATATGATTCTCGACAGTCTGGAAGGTGTTCACAGATTTAATATGATTCTCGACAGTCTAGAAGGTGTTCACGCCCGTTGCACTTGAGAAATTGGGAAATTTACTTTAGGTATAAAGCATTACCGTAGCAACCACTTGTTTGTATTAATTTTTGCAGCAGATTTTTGGTTGCAAAATCACTTTCTTCAAAGTCGTCGCAAGCTTATTACGTTGCAATTAATATTGGCCACTTTATGCTTAATTGTACGTGACTAAATACCTAAAACAAACATGCTTTGTGTGACTAAATATTACAAAAGGTCACACAAACATAAAATTCATGTGGCCATTGGCTGATCAATAGTCACACAAAATACACATTTCTTCATTTTAAACAGCATATGGTCACACTTATTAACACTTTTTGCCACTTTTTGCTTAATTGTATATGACTAAATAAAAAAAAAATAAAAAAATAAAAAAAAAATGCTTTGTTTTACTAAATATTATACAAGGCCACACAAAAATAAAATTCATGTGACCATTTGATAATCAATAGTCACACAAAATACACATTTCTTCACTTTAAACAGCATATGGTCACACTTATTAACACTTTTAATCACTTTATGCTTAATTGTATGTGACTAAATATACAAAAAAACAAAAATAATAAAAATAAAACAAAAAAAAAAATGCTTTGTGTGACTAAATATTACAAAAGGCCACACAAATATAAAATTCATGTGGCCATTGGATAATCAATAGTCACACAAAATACACATTTTTTCACATTAAACAGCATATGGTCACACTTATTAACAATTTTGGCCACTTTTTGCTTAATTGTATGTGACTAAATACCCAAAACAAACATGCTTTGTGTGACTAAATATTACAAAAGGCCACACAAACATAAAATTCAAATGGCCATTGGATGAACATTAGTCACACAAAATACACATTTCTTCACTTTAAACAGCATATGGTCACATTTATTAACAATTTTTGTCACTTTATGCTTACTTGTATGTGACTAAATATACAAAAAAAAACATGCTTTGTGTGACTAAATATTATAAAAGAACAATAGTCACACAAAACACACTTTTACTTGATTTTAAAAAGCATATGGTCACACTTATTAACACTTTTGGTCACTTTTTTTTTAAATTGTATGTGACTAACTCCAAAAAAACAACACCAGTTGTGTGACTAAATCATCATGAACGTCACATTTATTATATATTCATGTGGCTACAGGACATGAAATAGTCACACAAAATACACATTTACTTGAATAAATCATCTCAGATGTCACATATATTATATATTTATGTGGCCAAAGGACGAACAATAGTTTCTCTCAAAAACCATTCGTGTGACTATAAAATATTTACGGTCACTAATACTGATTAGTCCAACAAAACTTGTGCCTAATATGTCACACATATTCGGGTTTTGGTCACTCTTTCTCAATGAAAAAGGCCACGAACTCAACAATATCACCATAGGACACCTACGGTGGCGCGATCTTTGATGACAAGCACCAAAAAAAATGTGTGTGAATATATCCATATCGGCACACATTTTTGGAGTAACGAGTACCACTTTTTGTACCAGTGGCGTTAACTATGACACAATATAGCTTAATAGTCTTAACTCTTGTTCTAGCAGCATTAATTCTTCAGCAGTAGTAATCTTGAACAAGCAGCATTAACTTTTGTTCTAGCAGCACTAACTACTTAGATTATTTTTCCTTGAAGTCTTCCAGCATTTATAATATACTCAAGCAGTATTAACTTTAACTAGCTGTCTTAATTCTTTAACCAGCAGCAGTAATGACTTAGAACAATTCCCTTGAAATACCTGAGCAGTCTTAACATCTTAGAGCACCAGTATCATCAACAGCATCAAGAAGCTTTGATTCCCAACATTGAATGATTAAACGAATAACTTATCTTCAATAAAACATGGATGAAAAAGGCTGAAAAAGGCTTACAACAGCTGTTAAAATCGCCTAGGGTTTTGTCCTCCAAAGTGTTACCCTAATTAATGAAAAAAATGCGAAAGTATATATAGATTCACTAATGTGACGGCATCACGTTATAGGTTGTGACGTCGTCAGCTCGCCGTGTTTAGGGTTTCGTCTTGTGCAAGTCGCCGTTATGACGGCATCTGGAATATCTTGAGGCCGTTACTTGTTAATACTTCTGGGTCGTCTCTTTCTAGCTTAACACGTGACTCCCATCTCCAATTTTGCCGTCAAGTTGTAGAATCTTCCAATTCCTATGAAGCGTCACTTGATAAACTTGAACCAAAAATCCAAGTTCATAAACAAGGGACAACGTCACGTGATAGCTTGTGACGCCGTCAGATCTCCAAGTCTGACAGGTTTTTCGCGACTTCGTCGTTTTCTTCACTTTTTCGTCCAATACGTCCAAAAAGTGCCAAATTCCAGAATTCTCATCCCAAGTACCTAAAGTACACAAAGAAATGATTTGAGACAATATTTGATCATATTTATAAGATTCTAGGCTTAAATGACGCCTTAAAAAGCTACCAAATAAATCCTTATCACCACCTATAAGTGCTGCTGCTGAAGGGAAGAATATTGCAAATCTTAGCTCCACTCCTGAAATTGCAAATATTCAGGGGGAGCATCATCATGCGGAAACCACAACCAATGAGTCATCTAATAACAATCCATTGGCAATGGTAGTGCATCCAACTAAACCAACACCAAAAAGAGCAAGGATGATGGAATCAATTCCAACACCTGTCCCAATATCGTCCATCAGACGTGTCATTATAAACAACATTCCTCTTGATCAATTCACAGTAATTCAATTTTAAACTGGAACATCTGAATTCTCCAACATCATTCATCCTTCTATCTCAAAGAAGTCATCAAGAGCTGACAAAGGAAAAGGATAAATGCAAGTCTCTGATGAGTCAGAGTTAATCCAGAGAATAGTGCCATATATGGAACAATGTGGATCATATCCGTACATCTCATTCTTTTCAAACTTTAGAGCAACTAATGAACCACCAATGACTCTTGAAGAAACAACTGAAATGGTACAAGAGTAGAACAGATTGAAAGGCATTCATGATGCAAGGTCCGGTGAACCTCTGAAAAAGTTAGCTAAGACAAACAAAAAGGCTCAACCGAAGATGCTGAAAGAAATTGGAGCTCTATCAGCAGAACTTCGAGCTGAGCTACAAGAAACATATGACAAGTGTGTTAACTACAGAGATGATGATCGGAAAGTTCAAATACAGGTTTGATTCACAAAAGATTCCTGAAATGATCATCGAAAGAAACTCTCAACCTCTGAACCGAAAAGTCTATCCAAAATTCAGACTGCCTGAATTAGGGTTCACTAACTGGATCGAACTTTACAAACTAGCTTAAAAGAATACAGGTGAATCAAATGCCCAGTTGATAAAGAACCTGGTCTATAAATTCAACTAGGTAAAGAAAATAGCAGAGGCAATCAAAGTTCAGCCCCCACCACAACTAACTGAAAATTTCTTGTTGTACCAAAAATGAAAGCACCTGGTAAAGGGAAGATGTAACCATTCGTAAAATCCCACATTAAAATAAATTATCTTACAGAATATTTATCCTTTTTCCACGTATAATTTTTTTTTTTATTTATTTTTATCTGTTCATAACCCCTATCTTATGTGACGTAACTCACATCTTCGATAAACGTGCTCACACGCAACCCAACCTTAACTTATTTAATGTTTATTTATATAAACATCTTTGATCTAAAACTTTATGATGTCCCATTTACCACTTTACGTTAATTCGTTAACGTATGTTTAAACTGAACGTTTCCTATCTAATAAGAGTTTTATGAAACCCTAAGCTATCAAAATAACATGTAAAAACAAAAAAAATACTAGAAATACTAAAATACAATTTATTTACGTAATGTACAAGTCATTTAAGCATAAAACCTAAATAATAATAAAAACACTATATAAACCTTAAAAATAATTATTTTAAAGCATGATGTACAACACACTCATGCACTAATTTAATAAAATAAAAATTTCTACATTTACTAATTAATTGTACAAGCCCCTAAACCCATTGTATAACCCTCCAATGCACAAAACCTTAAAATCTCATTTATGTATATTTAAAACTTAACAAAAATTACATAAAATTTATATAACTTAAGAAAGTATTAAAAATACATTTTTCTTATTTTCTAAACCTTAGTACAACCCTCCTAAGCCTAAAGTACAACTCCTTAAAGCACCAAATGAATTCATTTTTATTTTTGGAACTCGATATATGTAAATAAATATAGAAACCCTAGAAAAATTATTTCCTAACTAATAAATAAACCTTAGAAGGCTAACTATATCCCAAACCCTAGAGTAAAGTACCACTCAATAAAGCCACATGTACTAAACCCTAAAGCCCTAATCGACTTCTATATCCAAGTCCTAGTTCGAAACCAACCAAAGACCAACTAAACTCATTTCTTTTCAAAACCCTAAGGACCCTTCACTAAATATTGCCTCCCCTAGTCCCTTCCATGTCCATGTCATCAACCTTAAAATATCTAACCTAGGAGAGTGACATGTATGGTTAACAAAGTTCTACATCATTCCTTCTCCCCCTCCTTCCATGTGGCATCCAAGGGATTAACCACATCACCTTGTCTCCCAAAGAAGCCCTAGGAACTTAAGAAAACCCTAGTTCCTCTCTTCCTATAAATAATCGACCACATTACCCTCATTTTCCATCACTACATTTAGATGCAACTAGGATCATTAGAATCTCATCTAGGTCAATGTTCATCAAAACTGAAAAAGTTACTTAAGTTTCAAAAAGAAAAATGAAAAAAAAAATAATAAACAAAAAATAGCATAATCTAGGATTCGAACCCAGGTCTGCTGCTTCACACACACAACACCCTCCCACTTGCCCTTAGGGACTTTCTTAGTTTAACTTTGCAAATTTAATCTTTTAACCCTTGTTCCCTTTTTAGCTTATTCGATCTTAATTGCTTTTTCCCAGCTTATTGCAATAAGCTGGGACATCCTTTATATTTTTTCTAGCTTTTGTTTACCTTAAAGTATTTTCACAAAAATTTTCAGATTTTTCTCTTGTCGTTTAGTATTTTTAATTATTTAATTTCTTTTAATCAGTTTTTAATTCATAAAAAATTATTTAAAAGTCAAAAAAATATATTTCTTATTTCCAAAATTTTATTTTGTCATTTAGGATGTAGGAAAATTATTTTGGTACCCGTAGGTTTATTTTTCATAGATTGTTACGTTTTTACTCGTTATTAGTTTCCGTTTTACGTTATTTTTAATTTTTGTTTTATTTGATGTTAGCAACCAATCAACCCTCGTTATTTCAAACATTTTAATTCCGAACCTCAAACGATATTCTCAATTTCACGCCTCGCAGGGAGAACGACCCGGGTATCCACTTATCCGGTATTATAATCGATTGTTGCGTTGAACTCGTCGCGAGTTGACTTTTCTTCGTGAGAGGTAGACTTGTGACCTGTTCTAGCCGACTATCACATACTTAAAATGCTTCATATTTTGTTATCAGGTACAGTTTAAGAAATGGAACATAAAGATTCGAAAATGGAAAGATAAATGAATGAACCTCACAAACTTGCTGGACCAAAGAGATATTATGGCATAACTCATTCGATGGAGCTACGACATAACCTTTGTTGCTGATAAAATAGTCCAAGTCTAGTCATCAGATATTATAGCGCAACAAGGACATTGTGGTTTCGTCGCAACAAAAGAAGAAAATATTAAAGAGACGATTACGACGTAACTTGTCCATTTGGTTACGCCGTAATTTTGCTACATATGGCGAGATAATATAAGCTTATGAAGATTTACGGTGTACGTAGCTCGAGGGACATACGCCGTAATAAGTACCTTGGACGCTAAGTTTTGATAACTCCAGGGACCGAAAGTGTGGGGTTTGATATTAATTACGATGAGTAAAAGTTTTACGATTAGAACGATGGAGGACAAGAGTTGGGCAATTGTTATGATGTTCATATTTATCATAAGGACTAAAAGATTTACGTCAAGAATGATCGAGGGCTAAAGACGGGCAATTCTTATTATACATAACGAAAGTTATAAGCTACAAGGATGATGGGGGCTGAAACCATATAATTTATACATAGTTTAACACTTGTAATGGACGAGGACCTTGAGTAAATACCAGGCGCTACTTCAGGGGTTAAACGCGGACAAGACATTGAAAGTTTTAAAAGGCGGAGGAAAATGTTAATGAGAGACTTACGGCGTAATTCATTACTTTTTATTACGCCGTAACTTATTAGAGCCTATAAATACAAGCCCTAATTCTGCTGATTCGATATCTTTTACCACCCCTCTCCAAAGGACGATTGGGGGACCAATCCAAGGCATTTTCCAGCTACCAACAACCACTTTTCAAGAGAGAATTCACTTCAATTCATCAATTGTATCAGTTAATCATCAAGTAATTGTATTGAATCTTATGTTTAATCCATCTATGATTTTTAACATTATGATTTATGTGCTTTACAACAAGAGAGGCTAAAATTGTTAATGCTTTGATTTTAGTTACTTTGTCTATTTATTATTCTATGTGGATATCTTTTGAGCCGATCGATTGATCCCCGCGCTTTGGTAGTCTAATAGGCTACTAGAGGTGTGACCATCACCCGAGTGTAGGAGTTCACAAGATTACAGCCTACACTAGATTAAGTACTTAAGAAGCATAGGTAAACCTTACCTGGAGCAAACGAGGGTTTGAATGTCGGGAAGTGGGATCATCTACATTAGGTAGGTCTTTGAAGATTGTAACACCCCGGGAAAAATATAGGTTTTTGTAGCGGAATAAAATATAATTTACAACGGAAAATAAAGGTTTAGGGGTTACTTCACAATAAGACAGCCACAATCATAGAAACGAACTCATAAGAGATGTTTTAAAATAAATACCATTCAATTCATAGCAAAACACCAAAGTCAAAAAGTTCCCAACAGTGCAAAGCACTCAAAGGAGATAAGTAGTTTAAAGGTTTTTCGAATGGTAGTTATTAAAGAAAAAGAAAGTAGATAGCCATCAATAGACTTAACGCCACTCCAATGCCAGATATGCAATACTTTAAATTCCTGAGATAAACATGCTAAAAAGTCAACACAAAGGCTGAGTGAAATTCATAGGTTTAAAGTAAATAGTTGAACACAAGATTTATAAAGTTTGGATGACATTTGTTACAGATACAAATATCAGGTAAGCGTCGTATAATTTGCTAAGCTCATGACGCGTAAACATTAACCAACATCAATAACATTGATGTAATAATGTTAATATCTCAAACTTTGCCCTCAAGTAGGTAGTTTGCCATCTACCTAGGTAATTCGAATATAAAACACAAATTTTGCCTATCTGGTCAACAGAGTGGGGTGCGTCATTCCTATAGACCTATACACTATATTCGCGTTCACTCGTAAGTGATTAATAGTTCATGATAAAGGGACTTGCTGGCGGCAATAACGGTACTTAGCATAATCATCATAATCAGGAAAGCATACGTTTAAACAATTGTGTTCATAAAAAGTAAGTAGCATGTATCTCCCCCATGGGTTTATAAAGCAATTTAAAAGTAAAGAGTGGGGCTATGAATCACACCTTAGCAGTAGAAGAACAAGATATTTCAATATGGTCAGACAGTAGAGCACAGTAGATAAGCCTCAACACAACCTAGTTATTTAGATAATATGTCTCAGAAATGATACTCGAAAAGTAATATATAATAATAACATTTCGTGGAATACTCATGTTGTTGAATAAAAGATTTTGTTTCTCGTGTGGTTTTTAGAAAATATAGTTCGAGAGCGAAATACGCAAGATGATGGAAGTCGACGGAAAACAATCAAACACATAGAAAGAATCAAGAAACGAAATGAAAAGACAAACGAATAGGAATAAGAGAAGAAAGAAAAAGATAAAAAGTGAAATAGGAAATAAAACATCAACATGTTGTTTCGGTGTTTTACCCCGTAACCCAAATAGTTTGAGAAAACGTTATGGTTTAGTAAAAAATCGTTTAGTTAATAAAAGGTTCATGATGTTAGCGATAATAATCGTTTTAAATTATAAAAATCCGTTTATACCATATTTACCAAGTTGTTACGACTTATTGAATAACAATTTATAATATACTAAACTATTACAAATTTATACAAGTTAAATACAAATAACAAGTTTTACAAATCAAATACAATTTTCGCAAATTTTACAAGTTTCACATAATTATCCATCGTTATCATTCGCGTAAATATTAGTGTCGGGTTTATCGGCCATTTTGTACTGGTGGTACAAAATCGTCCATAAGTCCTTCGGCTAATACCGTAAATCCAATAATGAACATCCATTTCATCTAAAGCTTAGGTAATTGTGACAATTATTCCAAATCTCATATCGGTATCTAGGTACTTCCAAATAGCATCCGAAACATCATCGACAACACAACAAAATAATGAATTAAGTTAGTACATGTTACATGAAATAAATAACGACAAATGTAAAACATAACCAACAAACGCTATTGGGCTTTAGGCCCAATGTCGCCATAAGACTCAAATTACATTAACGGGCTCCTTAGCCCATTAACCAACCCAACACTAGTTTTAGTTTAAAACATTATTTTTCGACACGAACGTATATGACCAACTCAAGGTTACCAAAACCTTGCTAACAACCCAATCACCATTTTGTTTAGACTAAAAATATTTACATGTCCCCACAACACTTTATGTGTCGTGGTACACATAACGTCACTCGCCGTGAGTGCCGTTTAACCAATATTTCACAAATAATAACCATGGCCAAAAATAAATGACTCCAACATCAATAATAACCAAGTATACCACGGCCAACATAATTCGACCACAAATCAATTTCCCAATCCCTCGGCTACAACCAACTTGATCTCAAAAATATTAATCCAACCCCACGGCTAAACCAATCTTTATCACAAAACTATTTAGACCAAACCCTTGCTTGGCCGTGGTTCCCTTGAGCCATAGCTAAGCCCTATTCGAGCTATGTGCTCCTCAGCTAAACCAAAACTCTAACCAAACCTAACATACGACAAGAACAAATTCAACAAACGCTTGGCCGTGACTCCCTTGAGTCGCGGCTAGGCCTTATCTGACTCCTACACTACTCGGCCAAATAAAATTCAAACAAAAACCATCAAACTCGCAAAATAACTTCACCACATAATCAATAATACACGAAATAATAACAATATAAAGAAATAAACACGACTAGGATCCAAGTCAACTCAACTCGTGAGTTGACTCGGACGAGTCACGCAACTCGGCGGCGAGTCACGGTGGTTCGAGCAACAAAATGTTAGATCCACATGATTTTTAGTTTAAAAAAATTGTTTTAGTTAAGGTTTTGTAATGAAAATGTTCTTTTATTTTATTAGTTTAGGGTTTGATAAAGATGAAGAAATAATAAGAGAGGGTGGCGCGTGAGCTTACCAACGAGAGAGAAAGAGAGAGAGATTGGTGGCGGCGTATAGTGGTGATGGTGGTAGTCGCGGCGGTGAGCTCGAAACACAAACCAAACGTGCTCCTCATGTGCCCAAACGCACTAGAAATGATGAGAGGGCTTTGATTTACGCGGTGGTGGAAGATCGAAGGTGGTCAAAAAAGTTCGCCGGAGGCGGTGACAGCGCCGGAATAGTGATTTTCGGTGGAGGTTTATTAGTAGAAGGGAAAAACCCTAGTGAGTATATATATGGGTGGAGGGGGTGGACATGGACACAAGGAACCATAGGGGCGGCGGTGTAAATAATAGAAGGGGGTAGGAAGTGTAAGTTTACTAATCTTTTAATAAAAATTGTTGTGGGCCCCATTTGGTGTATCAAACTTCGGTTTTAATTTACGGGACTTGCGCCATTGAGTCCGAAATAATTTTTCTGATAAAATTGAGTATTCACACATATATCTTTCTCGGTTTTGATTTATTTAACAAATCAATTTGTTTAGTGCATTTTAGGTTGTGCTGGCTAAAATAACAAATAACGCTCACGTTTAAACAGATAACCTCTGTTTTCAAGCTCAAATGACTTCAGAGAAGTATAAAAGCTAAGGGATATCGAAAATAAATATTTCGTCTAATAAAATAAGTTTGGGAAAATTACCGGATGTTACTGCACCTACATCATATTTTGAAATCCGTCCCGGATTTCAGTTCGTGTTACTAGTTGGGTTCAGGAACTCTTTTGGAGTTCCAAAGTGAGGGTACTTGCGCTTAAACTCGTCCTCGTGTTACTAGTTGGGTTCAGGACCTCTTTTGGAGTTCCAACGGACCTTAATTATAGGGATACGGCTATGCTTACGTTGCTCAATTTCGCGGTCCACGATTTCGACAGGTTCCTCAATGAAGTTCAATTGCTCGTCGATTTGAATTTTGTCTAGCGGTATCACGAGTGGTTCGTCTGATAGGCACTTCTTCAGATTAGAGACGTGAAACGTGGGGTGTACCTTACTAAGCTCAGGAGGAAGTTCAAGTCTATACGCTACTGGACCAACTCTGTTCAAAATCTTGAACGGTCCAATGTACCTCGAGTTCAGTTTCCCTCGTTTACCGAACCGTATCATGCCTTCCCAAGGCGAGACTTCAACATCACTTTATCTCCGACTTGAAATGTAAAAACCCAAAATTCCTGCTCATTTGAAATTCCCTTATTGCCCACAAAAAAGTTTCGAATTTTACAAGCATAATATTAATATATATTACAATGACATGTGTATGAATTTATCCTAAGTATAATTAATAGCTATGGCAATTAAAATTATACACTAATATTAATATTACACATTAAAATAAATCCTAAACTAATTATATCCTAAGTTACCTATCCTAGTCCTACATATGAACCGATTCTTTTGTGTCTAGCCCCTCTCCTTTGTTTTGTGTGATTGTAAGATAAGAATAACATCAAATCTTCCCATAAATTACAAGATTTTATGCTATCAAACCTCATCAAGAAAATACATCATTACCAAAAGCCAGGGATACACACATCATTTGTTCCTTGTTTTGCTGCCAAGAAAGAAGAGGAAGAAGACTCGTGGTGATCAAGGTTGACGGTGCAAGTCGTTGGAGTTTCTAAGTGTCTATACGAGCCCTAATCTTTGCCTCCCATTCGTTGTCTGTTTCATTGTCATCACACAGGTTCCTTTGTTTCCCTTTTATGCTCTTATACGACTTAATACATGTGTTAACACAAGGCCTATAATCATGGCTAAAAACTATACTAAACAATCATTTGAACCAGGTTTAGAAGTTGTTGTTTGCCTTATTTAAAAACTGCATGAAACCATAAGAACTATGCGCCCATATAAATAGTTTTGTGTCGTGTGTATGGACTGTCTTGGTGTCATTTTACTAGCCACAATGGCGACTAATAATACTGAATAAATAACCCCCATAATCAATCTTGATGACGCATTAAATGAAGTATTAACATGAGAAGAATTGCGTGCATGGAAAAGGTCGTAAAATAATTGTCGATACACTATGATTATGGTTGTTAAGAATGGGTCTAAATACGGAATGTAGTAGGGTCTTTTTGGTTGGATTAATGTCCATGTCAAGTGCTGGTTATAGCATGTTTGTGTGTCTCATATGCTATGGTGTTTGTGATGGTGTTCGCGTGTGTTGTTATGTCGATATAAAGGCTGGTGTACTCAGTTTGGTGTCGTGACTTTATGTGTGAGTTATGGATTAAATGGGTTAAGAAATATGGGTGTCGATTAGGCCTTGTTGCTACTAGTGTCGAGTGGGTTAGATGTGATTGTATGTGAGTATGTTGGGCTGAATTTTTGCATGCTTTGTGTGTGTGTAATCAGGTCTTAGGAGTTAGGCTAATTGGTTTCATAGTTTGTCTCATCAAATATGTGGTCGAACCAACATATGTATAGCGCCAAATAAACTCGTGTATATTAAAACTCATGAATGTCGATCCTGTTGCTGTATCAAATCCTTTTAACCATTTTATATATATATATATACGTCCATGATCCGAATTTTTAAGGTTGTAATATGAGGTATACTATGCAATATAAAATTGGTAATAAGCCTAGAATAATAAAGATGGGGCAGGCATGTGATTAAGGGTCTAGAAATCTTGTGTTTCGCATTTGTTTTTGTGCGTGTAGCATCATGTATTGTGAATACACCTAGCATTTGGGGCTATATACTTGTGGGAAGTGAAGTGATTTTAACACCATAAATAAAAGTGTAATCGGGCTTGTATCTGGTCAAGGGTGAGAATTATTTTTGGTCTCCTATCGCATGTATGGGTCCGTGAGTTGTACTGTCAAGGTGTGGAAATTGTTGATATTTCATGGGGTCGTTTTGGTTTTGTTTGGCCTCATCTATAAGTATACCGAAAAGAGGATTGAATAACTTTGTCTCGCCTATTTTAGTGTCTCGTTGAATAGAAATACCGAGACGATAAGATGAGTGTTAGTTTGTATCTCGAGAATTATGTCAATGTTGAATCCGAGTTTCGTCTTGAATATGCGATACGAATATGTTATGTCTATTTTGAGTTTACAAAAAGGTTTGAAACTAATTCGAATATTTCTTAGTTGTCCTAATTCGGTAACTAAGCATTTAAACTTAAGATTACACTCTAGACCTTAAACTTGGATAATTTACACATTTAACTCTAAACCTTGCTAAAACGACAGATTAAACCCTCAACTATTATAATTGTCATTATTAACTTCTAACTTGATCTAATTAGCAATAGTAACCCTAAATTATCAAAGTTAACTAAATATGGAAAGATTACCAAATATGGAAACTTGTTAAATATAGAAACTTACTAAATTTGGAAAGTTACTAAAAATAGAAAGTTTCTAAAAACAGAAAGAAACCAAAATCATGTAATATGATTTAAAACGAGCCTATAGTAACATGTGATTATTAATTGTTAGGTTCGGTGAAGAAGGAGTGATCTTTCTTTCCCTCTGTGACCCATCTTTTACCAGGTTGTCTTTCTGAATAAGGTACAGATATTCTGATCTTTTCTCTTAAGGTTTCTCATGATTCGTTCACATCTGTTTGATTTTAGCTTTGAATATGATATCCTTGATCTGAGCCTTTATGATATGGCTTTCTTATATGATATATACCTTTGCTATGCACCCTTAGATATATGAACCTTTGCTTTGATCCTTTGTTATGGACCTTTGATATGAACCATATGATATGAATCTTTGATATGAACTTTGATATGATATGACATTTGAACCCTTCAGTTTGATACCCGGGCCAATATGTTTCCCTAGCCATGAAGGTGACATGGCCATGTCATTGATGCACCAATGGCATGGCTATAGTGTGGTTGAGTGATGTTCCACACCGTCCCATTTTGATTATGATATGTGCACTTTATATTTGTTATGGCCAATATGATTTGTTCGGGGGCGTATGGATGCATCCTAGATTTGTTTTGTATAAGATATGATATGATTTGATTTGGTGATTGATGCGGTGTGCAATACACATCCTTCACATATTTGAGAGGTCGCTCCTCTATGGTTACTGATGATACTATAGAACTTTAGAGGGTAAGACTACTACCTAAGTGTGGAAACGAAATCTTGTTTTCACAAAAAGGATTTTAAGATATCCCTGGATAATCATAAACACAAAGATAGGATATTGGGCGGCTGGATTGAAAACAGGCGCGTCAATCATCACGATCTACGGGAATCCTGAAAATAAAGGAAACCATACAACAAAGCACAAGTAGAGGAATTCCCCCACACTTAGTGTTAGAAATAAGAAAGAAGATAGAAGATAGACATGGGTTGCCACCCAGGAAGCGCTTGTTTTTGCTAACCGAGTCACGAGCTTGAATCGACCCCAAATTCATTTGTCCATGGGGAAGCAAGTGGAAGAGAAAATCTCTATCGGACTTTCATTCAAAATGTTTGGATAAACATTGAAGTGCTTGAAAGTTCCACACCGATGAGATACACCCGGTTTTAAGAAAGAGAAACCATAAATGGTGATACCAGGGTCAAAGATGGTGTCTTCATTCCCGAAGTTGAAAAGGGAAAGAGAAATCGCACCATATGTGATGAAGAGAAGCAATATTTTTATGACTATCATAAAAAACTCTCCATCATCAAAAGCAATATTTTCTTCAACGGGAGGGAGGGTTGGGATAAGATCTTCAAGAATTAAATCTTTATGATCACTAACACCTCCCCCCCACACTAGAATCATCCTCAATATCAAAGTAGAAATGATCATATTCCGGAGGAGATAAATGAAGGAGTTCATCGGAGAATTCCTCATGATAACGATCATTCACATTAAAATGAAATGAATCATACTCTGGAAGAGAGAGATAAGAATGGGAAGTGGTACTGCCACTACCCGTCTCTTCCGAATGATCGATATCAAAGGAAAAGGCTTCGTAAGCCGAGAGTGAATAATCAGGATGAGAAGTGGGACTGCCACTACTCTCCTCTTTGTCATTAAACACAAAACTCTCATATTCGGGAAAAGCATCCTTGAGCTCGAGCTCCACAGGATCAGACTGCTTTTCCTCAATAACAACTTTCTTCGGGGGGAGAGAAAATAATGGTTCATCAAATATCATTTTTTCCCACAACGGAACGTCTCCCCCCGGATCACAATCGGGCTCAACAATTTTCGGTGAAATTGGAGCATCAAACAAGAAAACCTCGAACTCTTCCTTATAGATATCACTTCCCTCAAACGGAGGAGAAGGATGGGAAGAGTCGGAAATGAGTGGTGCGGAAATATCGATACGATAAATCGATTCCGGAGGTGGGGCAAGTGATGCGCTCTTAGAGCTAGCAGTTTTCACCACTTCCGTTGTATCCTCCGATTCGTGTTCATCGTAATCAAGAACACTTTTAACTTCAGCACAACTCTTAAACCATTGACTTGAACCAGGGGCAATTTCAATTTCTTTAAGCTCAGCACGTTTTTGTGACGTACTCTTGACCGTAAATCTTGAAAGTATATCAGATTTTTGATCAATCGTAGCAACGTTGCATTTAAGCCCCTGATTAATATTAAACGTGACCGCTTCATTATCAACACGAATGGTTAATTCTTCAGCGTACACATCAATGAGAGCACGGCTCGTTCTTAAGAAAGCTCTACCCAAAATAAGTGGAACTCGAGGATCAGCATCAAAGTTTACCACAACAAAATCAGTGGGAAAGTGGAATTTTCCTACTTTCACAACAACGTCCTCGGCTATTCCAAGCGGATGAGTAATAGTACGGTCCGCTAGCTCGAGTTTCATGCAAGTAGGTGTAAGCTTTGGAAGAGACAATTTTTCCCATATCGAGAGTGGCATAAGGTTAATGCTTGCGCCAAGATCGGCCAAGGCGGAGCATTGAACCATCCCTGAGAAATCACATGGGATTAAAAACTTGCCGGGGTCTCCGAGCTTTTCGGGAAGCTTTTTGAGGATAACCGCCGAGCATTGCTCGTTTAGGGGGGTTTTTGCCATCTCCGACAACTTTTCCTTGTTGCTTAGCAAACTTTTAAGTTTAGATGCAAATTTTGGCATAAGAACGAGAGCATCTACAAGGCTTATGCCGAAATGCAACTCATTGAAGATTTGAAAGAACTTTTCCATTTGTTGATTGTTTTTTTCTTTATGCTTCTGATCATTAAGCCTTGAAGGATATGGTATTGAAGGCTTAGAATTTGTCTTCGGAACATCGGGTTCCGGAATTAGAGTTTGGATTACTGGAGGTGGGACGTGTGCGGTACTTTGTGGGCTTAAGGTGTGCACCTTGTCCTTTGTTACCTCCTCCTCTCGTTCCACTTCCTTCACCGGAGAAGGAGTAGGAATCGAGGGTCCGTCATAAGCTTTACCACTTCGGGTGGTAACAGCTTTCAACTCTCCCTTTGGGTTAAGAATTGTATTAGCTGGGAGAGTTCCTGAAGTAGAAGTTTGATTAGCTTGATTAGCTAAATTAGCTTGCTGAAATTGATGGATGAGGGTATCAAACATGTTTTCAATCTTTGTTTGCGATTGATCAATTTTGCTTTTGAGCTCATTACCCTGCTTAGTCAACGCATTTTGAAATTCGATTTTCAAATTTGTGATTTGATTTTGCATGGCCCTTATTTTCACCTCATTTGTCTGAATGTAATTTGTAAGATCATTTGAGGGAGCAATCGGGGCAGGGTAATTTGGAGCTTGATACCCTTGAGTGAAATTGACCCCTTGGGTCGGGTATTGATTAGTAGGGGCTTGATATGGAACATTTGGCCCCCTACTTTGGTTTTGATTAAACCTGTTTTGATTGTTTGGTTGAGAAAAACCGGTGGTCCTGCTTGATAGTTAGCACGATAGCTCGGGTCAACTTGAGGATGGTATTGAGTACCTCCTTGGTTGTAAGACCCGGCTACGGCATTGCTTTTAAAAGGCTGGCCATCGGTGGCGGTACAATTATAATAAGCATGAGGACCACCACAAGTGACACAACGTTCCTCCACCGCTTTGACTTGATCGGGTGGAGAAGCTTGTGGGGTAGAAGAAGAATTTCTCTGAGTGGAGAGAACCAAAGCTTGGATTAAATCCGTGAGCTTGTCAATTTTAGCATCCGTGCTAGAAGTATTCACCGGATGTGAACAAGAAGACGAAGCACTCACTTTGGAAACAACCGGTTTGCTTCGTGAAGTGCGAACCTTTGACTTGTTCTCGATGATGGACAAAGCTGCTCCCGTAGTCCGATTCAATATAAAACCACCGGAGGCGGCGTTTAGAGAATCTTGGTCGGTTTGGTTCAATCCATTGTAAAAAGTATCAATTTGGTGTAACTCGGAAAAACCGTGGTGAGGACATTTGCGAAGTAATTCTTTAAAACGGTCCCACGCTTCACTAAAAGATTCATCAAATTTTTGAGTAAATTTGGTAATTTCATTTTTTAAACTTGTGGTTTTTGAAGGTGGAAAGAATTCGTTCACAAATTTCGACACCAAATCTTCCCAAGTTAAGATAGAACGAGGGGGTTGTTTTTCAAGCCAAATCCGGGCTGCCCCCTCAAGAGAGAAAGGAAAGAGAAGCAATTTGATTGCTTCTGGAGGAACATCCCTACATTTGATGGTCGATGAAATTTTGTTGAACCATCGAATGTGGGAATGAGGGTCATCCCTCTCGAAACCGTAAAATTGATTTGACGTTACTAAGGATAGTAAAGCCGGGTTAAGTTCGAAATTTTCGTCAACGATCGGGGGAACAACAATAGCATCTCCGTAACCCTCGGTGGGTGCTTGGAGAAGCTCAAGCATGGTGCGATTCTCCGCCATTATGATAATGGGAGGATCGGGATTGGTACGAATCTCGGGTTCGACTAATGAGGCAGCACGTCTACGATTACGTGTGCGCATGCACCAAGAACATTAGGGTTAAAATGGAAAGAAGAATATTTTTGGGTTTTTTGGTTTTTCAATTTTTTTGGATTTTGGATAAAACGAGATAGGCGACTGACGCCGCGTTGCGGGCGTGTCTGTTTTTCGGTTAATGTTTTAAATGGCTGAAAAGTAATTAAAATAAATAGTTGTATAATATTAATAAATGCAATGTTACAATATAAGTGCTAATGTTTATTTCATTAAACTTTTTGTCTTATTATACGAAATAAAAAATTCCAAACAGTAGTTCCTAAAGCTAATTTTCAGCTTATTAATAATGCCTGATTCTGCTGCAATCTACCTCTGTAGTATGATCTTCAGGTGGCAGGACAACATTCTTGGATGTACCCTAAAAAATAATATAGCACAACTATGAGATTTTGAGATGGTCAATAATTCAATATGATAATCTGCAAATTCCACTCACCGAAATCGAGAGGTCCTCCAAAGCTGGGGAGCAACAAATTAAGTCAATAGCACACAATACCATAATAACACTGCGATAATCTATGCATACAATTGATAGTGATGCATAGTTATGCATAATCTATGCATACAGTATGAGACAAAATAAGTTGATTGGTATAAGCACACTATTAATCCAACACTAAAAACTTATTATTTTGTTTGTGACTTTAGTAAGGCAATGATAACACTATAACGTTTTACAACATAAATCGATAATCTGTAAATACCACATCAATAAAAAGGCACTTACACGCATATGTTTAGCAATGAGAATTTAAACTATGAAGCATATCATTATGGAAAATTTAAACTATCATGGCGATTGGCGGATGGTTGGTCCTTTCATTGACCCACCTAATGGCCAAAATAGTATAAACGTAAGAGAAAGGCCGATGACACATGTATGCCGAAGATAGCATAAACAGTAAAGAAAGACAGACACTAATGCTTAAAAAAAAGGATCCAATATACCATTTGTTATAAGCAAAAGGAAGCCATCATCAAACAGTAACTACATCTATGTAATAAACCGAAATACTTATCCTATTTATCCTATTGGTCACAGTAGTTAATTTTAACTGACGTATGCACTTCTTTGTTTGTTTCACTTCAGTGACGTTAAGAGGCACCAGATTCTGCAGTAACAGTTCACAGAAGAACCTTACTGGTGATAGATCTGAGATTTGATCACCGGTCTCTCTTCTCCGACTCTTTTATACCATCGACGACATCAGGTATTACTTTGTGCAATAACAATTAAAAAAAAAGTCACGAATCTAAAAGTCAGTACACTGATTCTACCAGCCACTTTGGCTGCATTATAAAACTGAATAGCCCATAACTTTGCTAATTTTAAAAATCAGCCTTATTTTCGTTGATGTTTGGTAATAGTTTACGTTGCTTGTGATAGAAAACATGGTAGCAGCCAATTTATATTTGAAGTTGAACATACATGGATCCTGTCAATTATGCGCCGAGGTGAGCCTTGTCTTCTGGTAGTAGTCTAATAAGCACAGAATCTGCAACTTTATGCTGCAATTCATTGTCAAATAGAATAGGCATTAGGGAAAAAAAAAAGCAGAAGTTAAAAGCTTTTTAAACTAAACTAATATATATTTTATGAAAATCAACGTGACTACCTGAATGTGTTAAAGCTTGTGTGACACGCCTTTGTCGCCTGCATCCATTGGAGTAAGGATAGCTGATCAGTGACCCATGTTACGACCGTGTGTATAGCAGAATATAAAATAAGTTGAGAAATGTTATTATGAGTCACTGACCATGGCAATAACATTGTTTCAAAGAAAAACAGGGACAGATGCATTAGAAAAGTTGGACAATTGACCATCTAGAGGAAAAGTTGTATCAGAGTGTGCAGAAGGTTATTCATGAGTCACTGACCATGGCAATAACATTGTTTTTCTTTGAAACAATGTTATTTCCATCTTGAAACTGTGTGAGTTAAAGTGCGCAGAAGGTTATTCAAATAACTTAAAAGGAAAAGTTGATCATTGGATATATCATGGTATAAATCAGATTTATACATACATGGTCCATATTTCCAAATGACCCGTTTAACAGTAGTGTGTGGGCTGAAGTCAGTTACAAAAAGGAGCATTTGAAAAGCATATGATGCGAATCATTCAATCATTTTCAAAACGCAATGCCAAACACCCCTTAAAGTGAAATCTGAAAATTACCTTGCGTCTTTAAAGCCTGGAGCCGTGTGGACGTAGCTCTCTCTCCGTTGATGCTCGCCTAACCAACACTGTATTATTTGTTCTGCTATCAGGGACGTTCATATCCGCAGTAGCCACCTTCTCCCTGGTAAAAAAATTGTGTTAATATTATCAGAACTGTAATGAAAATGACTATGGTCGATGAATGATGAGTTAACATTTATATACTTAAGGTGGAGAGCAGTGAGTGATTCATTTAGATGCAAATATGTCGCTTCAGGAAACTATTAATAGAAACATCATTATTTACTTCAAAAAATTTACAAAGGAAGGCCTACGGATACCCAAAATACAGTAGGAATCTAGTATACGAAAAGGGAAATTTTGTTAGCTTGATTACCTAGGGTCTTTTTCTCCTCATGTGTGGTTGCTACTATCAATAAAAAATTTGTCGGACTGACAATAAGTAATAAGTACCAAGTACGTACCACTGTCAAAGAAGCAACAAAGTTGTATCCGAGTATCCCACAACTAACCACAGTTGCAAACTACCTTGATGAGAACGGCTTGCCACACGAACATGGCAAGACTCTGACGTTTTCGCAGAAATAGAAATACCTTTTCATAGAAATGCTGTAAATTGTGATCACCCTCTGGCTTTTTTATATTCGTTGGTCTAATTTTTGGGTCCTGTAAGAAGTAAAAATGGGTTTTAGAAACAGAGCATATTGGGTACAGGTAAAGGAGGCAGGATTTGAAGCCTATGTTTCCTGCTTATTATTCAGCTTTTGAGCTTATTTCCATATTTCAGTTACAATAAGGTCGTAAGAAAAAAAGATAGGCTAGATAAAAAAGGCTTGTGAAAAATAAGAGTGTTTAAAGTTTATGTGGCCAAACCCACCCAAACATACTCGTTTCAGCCCACTTCAACACGTACCTCAGTCCCCATTTCAATACCCAAACGTACCCATCTGATCCCCTATTTCAGTCCCCATTCCCACATCCGGTTCAGCCCCCATTTCAGGCCCTGAAGCATAGACATTTCGCAGGATTTTTTGACATAATCCATTTCCCATTTTGTATTTCATGTAAATCTACTCATTCAACAAAATATACTAAAAGAAACTTACGACTCTTTTACTTGCTCGTTTAATATGAGTTCTGAGATTTTGATGTAAAGTATAACATTTTGGTTATGCCATCTTTCATGAACCGGTCAAGTAGATAACCATGTGGTCCATGTATTTCAATGCCATCAAAACCTATGATATAATACGCTAATTAGAATTCAGTTGAACCTGATATAGCTTTATTTATTAAGGCAAATATTAATGTATCAACAACATAAGATGTAGCAAGCTTGTCTTCACTTTTTAAATAATTGAGTGCAAAATGTATATAACTAACCTGCTTCAATAGCATTAGTAGCTGCAACGCGATGGTCTTCAACCACCTCTAGTATTTCATTAGTTGCCAATGGAAGGGGCTCAGGATACGCGGCACAGGTTGCATCTAGCATTAATATTTTCCACTTCTTTGAAATGAGCTTGCTGGTTGATGATATTGGCGCAGCACGACCGGGATGGTACACTGTTTTTTCAACAAATACACACGTAAATACAGCATAAAAATTATTATCTGTTAAGCTTTACGAAATGATTCTGAACATTAGATGCAACACACTTACGACAATATGTCATATTCAGCATTCATGAAATAAGGCCAGAAAAAATTTATCGGCTAACATATAACAGTGGAAAAGCAATCTTGGTATAGTCTCGCTTAAAATGATTAAATGATGGCTGACCCATAAGCATTTTACTTGGCTAATGTACCACGTATTAGTCTATGTAGTTATTACAATTAGTATCATATTTACATGTTACAGTTGTTTAACGTGCGTTGTATACTTGTATTGACTTGAAGCAAAGACATATTGAATTTGATGAAAGTAATTAAGCACTACCTTGATGAGATGGTCTACCAACATGCCACAGCTGACAAAATATGACAGCCCCTCCTTTGTGAGTTGCATCAACCACTTTCTTCCAATGCGCGACTTGTTCGTTAGTAAAAATACCCAGTACATGTGGAAACCTGACCCAAACATTAAACAAAGTGATGGTAAGTCATGGTACTATTAGTCAAGCAAATTGTGACTTTAAAAACGTTGTGCATAAATTAATATTTCGATACGAAGGCACTGAAACATGATGTTATGCATAACAGACGGGCAAACAGATGAAGTTTTTAATGTTCAGGTTACTTGAGGAGGGAAAGTCTTTGACCCAGATGGGTAAATTTTAGAAAATTAGGTGAGACGGGTAAATTTTAGAAAATTAGCTGAAAGGAAAGTTGTGATTTAGTTTGAGCACCTCATGATTAACCACACGTTTATTGCTTGATAATTGATACAGTTCAAAATATAAATCAAAATTTTTGAAGATCAATCCAATCAATAATTGATACAGCTAAAAAAAAACCTGTTTTGACCCGTTACTCATATTGACCTATTCAATTTGCTATAGATACTCACAGGTACTGGTTTGCCTTCAGGATCAATTTTCGCACCATGTTCAGAGGATTCGTCAAGCCGGTTGCAGTAGCAATACACTGACACGAAAGGAATAGGTGCGTCTAAAAACCAAAAAAAAAAAAAGCCTTCGCTGAATATGGCGACCAGATTTTATAAAAACCATCATATTTACTTGGCTTGCTACATTAGCATTTACTTGTTTAGCTTTAATCGTTATCATTTGATACTGAAACCTGTAAAGAATAACGAAATAAAAGGGTAAAGTAACTAAAACCCAAACCTTAATTTGTAAGTGACCATCTGCAATTCTATCCCGCATCCAAGAATCTAAACTACAAAAAATCATATAAATGTTATAAGAAACCGTGTGAACGCTAAGGTGTACAAATTGAAAGAAATTCAGTAAGTATAATCCTTTAAAGTTTCTTGATGAAATTTTATTTTTCTCAAGTCTCAATAGGCCAATGTAAAGTTTAATAACGCCCAGTGGGATACGAATGGTATTACAAACCTGCTAGACGCCGGCATGTTGCTGGTGTTGGTTCCGCTTGTGCTTCTGGGACTTATGTGTGTGAACTGCTAACTGGTGGGGCAGGTACAATATGTGGGCTTGTGTTAGATCTTTCAGGCACATCTGCGACAACCATGCTATCAGACATTTAAATACAATTGGTAATGCATATAGACAATGATCAAACGCATATATGTACCTTGTACGACACCGTCTGTATCCAAAGTTGCAGAACCAAATGCATGCACAAATTGTTGGTATCCTGGCTGTGACGAAGTGGGTGTTGTATTTGTGCGGCCTGCTGTTGACAATGGCAGACGACCACGCTATTGACGGTTTCTCTGTGAAGGACGCTGGCCTGATATTATGAAACAGCATATGAATGACCAATCAGCTCAAAGAGGCTTTAAATAGCATGTGTCCATATATATGAGTAAATGGATGTACCTTCGGGCATTTCTGTTCTCAGCCTTTTGTGAACACCATGTGTGGGTGTATCGGTTACTGTAATTGTGGCATACATGTTAGCATAAAAGACGACAATAACATAGAACGAACATCATTAAAACCCTATGAAAATTTCATTACGAATGTTGTACAAAGGATCAGCTCCTAATTCAGTAAGCAAATGAAGGTCACGTTCCAGCATATTTGCATCGTTAATTGCCTCATGGCATATTAATTAGGCCATCTCCAAAATCGAATAACATTGGACCACGGCCTTCGTCTGCATATACTGTTATAAAGAAACAAAATGGAGTATGTGTATGACAATAACATTGTAAAGGCAGATGAAAGCAGTCGAAAAACCAACCATTTGAAATGACGTTGACTGAGGTATGAGCGTCAACTGGTTGCGAAACAACATCTGCAACCTCATGAACCTGCTAAACAACATCAGTTATCAGCATGCTAAAATAAAGTACTTACTAATTAAAATGTAGCTTGCGAGCTTTTAAAAATTGAGCGCATAAGCCGGTCAAATAAGCTTTAAAAAGACCTCCCAAATTGCTTTTATAAGGAAAACCATACTTAAATTTCTTAAGCAAGCAAGTCAGTTTAAACCATGTTTAGTGACAGTCAACACTCTAAAGCCTTATAAATCCTTCATCTCTACTTGTTTTATTAAATTTCTACTCCAAAACTCATTATTGTTAAAATTAATCCAAAACCCACTTTATATTTACCTTTATTACATAACCATTTAATCAATTTAATTAATTATGGTTTTTTTTGCCAGTTTCATTTTTTGGGTAAGTTTTTATTTAGTGAAAATAAAACTGGCAAAAACTTACCCAAAAGCATAGGTTCAAGCGCGCGAAGCTTATCCTCCACATCAAAGTTATTCACCTGACGGCTCCAAACCTCGGAAAAATTTGCAAATGCAAAATCAAAACCCCACAAATCAAAAACTTTCAATCTTTTATATAAAAGCTCGAAAGGGAAATAATTTAAAGTCAAATTATTAAACCCCAATTCATTTTTAATGATCAAATAATTAAACCATAACTGATTAAAAACTTTAAAAATTATATGATCAGACTTACTATTGATGGTAGGAGTGAAGATGACGGCGCAAGGTTGCCCGGAAAACCCAAAGACGCGCCGGAGGCTTAATTCTTAATTCCACTGTTCTTGTCTCTTCAGCACCAGCCATCTTTTTTGTTCACTGATCCCTTCTCATGGCGCACCTTGAAATCGACAATTGTTACCACCGGAATCATGAGCCAGTACTTACAAACATCGATCCAAAAGATAGCGTGGTACACTGTTTTGGATCTAGGGTTTTATTATCAATGTTCTGGAATTGTGGTAAACTTATCATATATGTATAAAAAAAAAAGCATCAAATACCGCCCGGGCCAAAAATTGGCCTGGGATTATAGGAAAATGGGCTAAGGGTTGGGGCTAATTTTTGGCGGGAAAAAAGGGGATGAAACGGCACCGTATGCTATCGGGTTTAATATATATTGGATATAAATATTCACAAGATATATACGAAACTTCACGAGGAAGGTTCTTCAAGTCACTAATCGTCAAACCGTGGTGATATTGTCGCAACACACCTCCCCGGCAGCGGCGCCAAAAATTATTGATTAGCGTCGAAACAATCACAAGTCAACCTCTCACGAAGAAAAGTCAACTCGCGACGGTTTAAACGCGACAATCGATTTAATAACCGGATAAGTGAATACCCAGGTCGAGGTCCCAACGAGGCTGGAAATTGAGGATATCGTTTTCGGTTCGTAATTAAAGTGCTTGAAAAAACGAGAGTTTCTTGTGTTTCTAAAATCTACTAAAAACGAAAATTAAATAATGCGAACGATAAACTACGAACGAGTAAAAACGTAAAATCTATTAAAAATTAACCCTACGAGTATCAAAATAATTTTCCTACGACCTAAATATAAAAAGAAAATTTTGGAAAAAAAGAAAAATATTTTTTTTTACTTTTTAATAATTTTTTTTATAAATTAAAAACTATTTAAAAGAAAATAATTGATTAAAAATACTAAATGGAAAAACAAAAATCTGAAATTTTTTTAGGAAATACTTTAAACTATTTGAAAGCTGAGAAAAATATAAAAAGTGAAATAGGTTTTGTAAAATAAGCTAAAGACAAGCTTAACAGTTAAACTGAGCGCAGTGGTAAGGTTGTTGGGTTGTGTGTGCTAACTGTCATGGGTTCGAACCCCAGGACTGTCAATTTTTTGCAATATATATATATATATATATATATATATATATATATATATATATATTCTTGATTTTCGTTTAAAAACCTCAAAGCAACAAGTAATAAAAACTTTTACAACTGAAAACTATTTAAAACTCACAAATAAACTAGAAAACACCTTAATAGATGCAAAAACCACTTGAAAACTTAAAAATGTTCAACTGCTTTGGATACAAGCTTGTATAAGCTTGTGCCAAAACTGAAAAAGCTATTAAGGAACTAAAGTTATACTACTAAGCAATACTAAACTCAAATAAGCAGTGTCAAATAGGCAGGAAAAAGCTAAAAAGGCAAAACAATCCAAGGTATAAAACTGCAAAATATCTCTAAAAGCTAATAGTAGCTACAATTAAATGAACCCAAGCCTATGAAGATTAAACTTACTTAGATCAAATACCAAGTAACAGATCCAAAATTGACACCAAACATTAAAGCAAGATAAATTTAAGATCCATATTTCAATAATAGAACAAAAACCAAACTTAAAAGCAAAACTACATCAAGCACCCCAACTCTTAATCTACCTATTCTAACTGACATCAACCAATATTTTGCTAACCAAATAAGCAGAAAAAGTAAGCAAAGATAAGCAGAAACTCTAATAAGCTATCCTAAGCACAGATAAGCAATAAATAAGCAGTAAGGTAAAAATAAGCAATGAATAAGATAAAGCAGTAAATTAAAACTTTAAATAAAAACTGAATTAAAATTAAAATTAAAAATAAGAGTAAATTACAATGCTTAAAAAATTACAATACCTTAAAATAAATAGCTAAAATAAAACCTAGGTTCGACTCGACTGCTACTATCTCTATATTTATACTAAAAAAGATAAACACAAAACCCTAGTCGAGTGTGTTTTTCGTGTGAGTGTGTTCCCCTCTTGCTTCGTGTGCTTCCTTGTCGACCCTTGGATCATAACTTGGTCACCACATCTTCAAATCTTGGCCGTTGATTTTTTCTTTTGTCCACGGATCGTTGAGGTGGAGGGAGGGGACCAAAGACAAGGTCATGTGATATGCTTTGGACTGGTGTGGAGATGATGGAGACGGGTTGGGATTATCAGAGGGTTAAGGATTAATTGGGATTGAAGG